>VXBT01012251.1:5516-75516 GCA_013400235.1 Oriolus oriolus | reverse complement strand
CTGCAGTTCACAAGATTTGATGCAAGAGAGTAGAAATCTAAAGGAAGGGGGGGAAAAAAGCCCAGTAAAGTATCCCTGCTTACAGCTCCCTCCTTCCTACAGCACAGTTTAACTGGAGAATCTCTGAACACCAAATCAAAATAACTTCAGTAGCAATAATCAGTTTTAAAATTCATATGAAAGCTTTATTAGTTGTTCTATGCACACTTTAAAAGAGATGAGGCAGCTTTTCAGGCAATTTGGGGAGAAACAAGCCCTATTCACCTGGCTACTCCGGGTTCCCACACTCCCCTTCCTCCCAGGAAATTACAAATTAGAGGAGTGCAGGGGGGAGAGAAAAGCAGTAATTTATGAAAACACAGTACACCATAATTTTGCCATTTTTCTGCAATAAGGATGGCAAATGATTCATGGGGAAAAATGAAATATATTCCCCTGTCAGCTCAATAGATCCAAGATTTACAGCTCCTCGACTTGGACAGGAACAGCTCCGCTTGCATAGGAATGAATTGCAAATCAGTTAATTGGAGAGATGCAAAAATAAGAAATGAATCTGTGCAAAATAAACGGAGCAACAATTCGGGAGAGCAAATGAAGGGCAGCGGAGCCCGGGGTTCGTTCTGGGGGGGGACAGGGACCTCGGCGCTGGGGACACCACCCCGACCCTGTCGGTTTTACGGATCAATTTAACTCCGGCTGCAGCAGCTGGACAAGCACGGCTGGGGCTGGGGAGGCAGAGCCAAGTCTGCCTTGTTTTGGAAATAAAGGCACTGGGGGAGAGGGCGATGCACACCCAGCTCTGCTCCGGGCCCCTGCGGAGCTGCACAGCCCAGCTCGGCAATCGCTCCTGCCACGGGGCACAGCTCCCCTGGGCACTGCGGGATGTGTGACCCAGCCCCGCACACCGCTCCCCTGGGCACTGCGGGATGTGTGACCCAGCCCCGCACACCGCTCCCCTGGGCACTGCGGGATGTGTGACCCAGCCCCGCACACCGCTGCCCTGGGCACCTTATCCGCCCCAGCCCCCGGAGCGCTGCCATGGCTCAGCACGGGCAGACAAAGCCCCGGGGCCGGGCAGCAATGCCGTGAAATACGGAAACTGCCCAGGTTTGCCAGCACCAGCCCCTGCTCACGTCCCGGGGGATGAGCTCCGGCACCGGCAGCGCCCGCCCCGGGCTGTGGTGAGCGCAGGGAGCGAATTCCAGCTCTGCCTTCCCAGCGCGCTGAGCCAGGGGCGGCTGCTCAGGGCACGGCTCCCGAGGGAGCCCCCGGGACACTGCGGGGACACTGCGGGGACAGGGGACGAGCACTCCCAGCGTGAGGCGCAACAGCCTGGACACGGCTCATCCGGGGGCACGGAACCGTCCGAGCAGCGCGGCCGCGTCCCCACGGATGGCCCTGTCCCCAGCACCTGCCACCAGCTCCCATGTGACACGGGGAACACCCAGCTCGGGCCCCGACGCTGAAATATTAATGCTGCTTTGATATTCCCCATCATATTTCTAACCCGGCTGCAACAGCCACGCCAGGTGCAATAAATCTGAATTTCTGACCATTCTGGGGAGACGCCAGAGGAAGGGACAAGCCTCAAAACTCCTGTGCCTTCCAGCAGCAAAGCCAGGAGCGTAACACGAGGCAATTCTATTGCTGCAAAATATTTGGGATAAAGCTGATCACAGCAAACATTCTTTGCCTTATCACTTACCACGGATTAGGGGAAAATCCATAATCTCTGTAGTTCCCCTCCGCTCTGGTTCATTCCCACGTGGAGGGAGCTGCTTGTACACAACCTCTGCACCAGCACAGCTCCGCGGCAGCTGCGCCATATCCCTGTTACAAGTGTAAACTAAACCCGTGAAATAATGTGGAGATTATAATAAAGATTGTGCTCACACCGGTGACGGCGCTGCTGATTCCCCGACAGGGAAAATGGGTCTGTTCTGCCGGAACACTCAGCAGCACGTGGCAGCCCGGGCTCACCTGGCAGGGAGCACGACCCACACGGGCTGGGACATCTCTGCCGTTCGCTGGCATTGATCTGAGTCAGGACCAAACCCCTCCGTGTGCGGGACTGCTCCGGGCCGGCACAGCCCCCCTGGAATCCGTGGCTGCTGCCACTGCGGGCAGAGGCAGAGAGGGCAGTGCAGGATTCCTCCCCTGGCACCTCCCGGCAGCGCCGAGGGCTGCCCTGACTCCTCACTTGCACTGTTACACTGCGGAGCACCAAATGCTGAGCTGAGATGGGAAAGCGTGGAAAACCTGGGCTCTGTTTACCAAACACATCCCTCCCCACGCTCCTCCTTCCCAAAGAAACTTCTTCAAGGCCACTCCGAGTTATTTTTGCACCTGCCACAACAGACTGCCAGCGAAAGGAGCGTTTTTAACCAATTTTATTGATTCATGCTTTCAGTCCTTACTCAGTTAAAAACAAGGCACATTAAATACATCCTCTTATTGCTCAATAAACGCATGCGGCTCATTCCAGATATCAAAGGTAATAAATAATGGCAGGAAAACACCAAGACAGTTATAAAAATGACAACCCAGCTTCAAACACAGCATTGAACAGCCCAGGCTGCAACAGGAACCTGACAATGGAGCTAAGTGCCACGTGTAAACCTGCAGTGTGTCTGTACACGTATTTACACACACCCAGACACTGCACGGATCCCCCCTCCCCACATGGGCAGGTTATTTAAAACACAAAACACCCACAGAAAATCCAGAAATCTTTCACCTCACAAAAAAAAACAAAAAAAAAAAAGGAAAAAAGAAAGAAAAAACAAATCCCATTCCTGCTTTTCCATCCCAGATAGGCACAGCAAGACAGTGACATCGTACAACTCTTCCCACAGCACGTTCACACAAAAAACCCCAAACAACAAAGCCAACATGCCTGCCGACAGAACGAGGGGATAAATAAACACTTGAGAGTTTTCCATGTACAGATGCAGCTGCTGGGGGAACACATGCAGCTGTCCCTGTCGCTGCAGGCCTGGCTGCGCCGCGCAGGGGAGCAGGAGGGGACTCAAAGTGCCTGAGACGCAAAGCAAATCCATGTCCAGGGACACACACGGCCAGGAGAACCCCCAAGTCACATTCCAGATGCAAGATTAGCAGAACAAGAGAACAAAGAGCATACTTTGGGCACAACACAGAAATCCTGCTTTCCAGGTAAACTCAGGTTATTAATTTAACAATGCCAGTTAGAGAGGGGTGGAGGAGAATTTCTCTTTAAACTATACAAAAGCTGTTCAATAGTGAAAAAAATTTTTTCCTTTACAAAAACTGTTCAATATTGGAAATACTTTTTCTTCACGTGGGCTGGAGAAGGTCTCATGACTTTTACTTTGTTTTTTTCCCCTTGAACGTTCGTTAATAGCAGAATCCTGAACCCCTTCCCTCGCTCACCGAGCCAGAATTACTGCATGTTATACACTCATTTCCCTCCATCCCGCAGGGTATGTGAAGTCTGTTACTGTGGGCCCGGAAACACAAACATTCCCTCCTTCACCTGACCATTCTGGAACTCAGCTCAAAAGGGAAAGCCTCCAGGACCACAGGAACAAACCCCTTTGTTCATGAAAACAGCCTTGTGCTGTCAGATGTGCCAACTCCCCCTCCCCCAGCCCCTGCTCGAAGCACAAAGCAGAACCCGAACAACATCTGCATCAAAAAACAAACTGAACATGCAAAAACCATCTGAACCATTTTAGGAACTCGTTTTAGGTGAGTCTTGCCCTTTTTCTTTTGTATCTACTATTTTTCAACACCTGAATGTTTAAGGTTTTTTTTAAGGGCTCTGCTTCTCCAGCCAAACACAACACCTGCACTCACTGTGCTACATCCCACCACTCCTCAGCACCTCCATTTGTGCCTGGAACCATTTTCCCTGTCAAAATATCCAAGGAATCCTTGCTGTTCACTCCTGCCCTGTTATTTTCCATCAGTGAACGTGGTGATACCAGCTAAATACATCAAATTTTACTTCAGCAGGAATTCTGACCCCTGGGAAGTGAAGCTTGGTGTGATTGCTCTGCTCAGGGAATACAGCAGATGCCAAACCCAGCAGTAAACCAGGTTTTCCCTGCCTTGTTCTACATCAGGCAGAAATCTCCCACCTGATCTCAGCCCAATCCAGCAGCAGGAGGACAACAGGCAGGTACAGCAGGGCTGGAAACAGCTCCAGTGAGGGCTCCACGCTTTGGTTTTTCCATTTAACCTGCTGAAAAACAGCCCTTTTTTCCTAGGAAAGTTAGTAGGATGCAAAACACACTTTGTTTTTTGCACTGTGTTTGAGTACTTTTAAATTAACATTTAAGACTGTTGTGCTACCAAACCCTGTCCCATCCTACACAGCACCAGGGCTTGCCCCGAACTCGAAGCATTTTTTAGCATAAACATCTTTTGCCTTTATTTCACAGCACAAAGCACCACCTGCAGACAATGCCATTTATTAGAGGCAGTTTATTTGTGTTAACAGGGGAGAAGGGAAGCTGTTCCCAGCTTTCAGCTACATTATTACCTCAGGTGATTAATCCAGGTGTCTTGTTTTCCAGCTGGAATTTTTGAGCAGCCAAGTACTGGCACCGCTGGAATAACAGGGCAAACCTATCACCCACAGAAGGCTCAGGACAGGTCTCCACCACCACCAGCCCCCAGGAGGTGCTGGGTTTGTTCCTCGGGGATGGTATCTCCACTCCAGAACACCAGCTTTCCCTCTCCTGCTCCTTGCTGAAGAGGCAGAAGCGGCTTTGAGATTTTGTATTTGCAGAACTCAACGCATTAAAGGGCAGGATTCCCTCTGAGCATCGCGTGCTCTAAAGGTGAAGGTGATGCAGACGTTAATGGCCAAGGCAGGACGTGCCTGAGCGAGCACCCAAATCCCCCCAGCCTGCATTCCTGAACCCCTGCGAGGACCCCCTGGGACTGCAGGACCCCCAGCCCAAGGCCACGTGCCGGAGCAGTAAGGAAATCATTCATGACAACACGGACGCACCCCCGTCTCTCGTGGGAGCTGCAGCGAGGGCCGGGCCCGGGCCAGGCCGGGAGCAGCACAAGGCCCGGAACGCTGTGGCGGCCCCGCGGCACGAGCTCAGAGCCCCCCTCCGCTCCGATCCACCGGGATGGCCTCGCGGCGCCGCAGGTTCTCCTCGGCCCTCTTCATCAGCACGGCCAGCCTGCTGCCCGACACGCGGCCCTTCTGGATGGCGCTCATCAGCTGGGGACACGCGAGGCACAGCGTCACGCACGGCCCCGCGCGCTGCTCGGGCCCAGAGCCACCAGGGCAAACCCCAACTGCGGCCTCAGAGCCCCGCTCCTGGCCCCCTCGCGCTCCCCAGAAACACCAGAGGCTGCTCTGGACAGGCACGGGAGGGCAGGAAGAGAGGAGGTACCAAACGTGATCCACTTGGAAGCAGTGCAGACACCACCAGTGCAGACAACCGTCACCACCGGGGCTTTTCCATCAATTTCAGAATGCGGGATAACCCAGCAGCTGCATGGGCTTGCTTTGGCTACTTGTAGCATCTGAAGGATGCAGCTCACAGAAGAGCACCATTCAGGATTTTTTTCCATTTAGGAAGAAATTCTTGGCTGTGAGGGTGGGGAGGCCCTGGCACAGGGTGCCCAGAGGAGCTGTGGCTGCCCCTGGATCCCTGGCAGTGCCCAAGGCCAGGCTGGAAAAACCTGATCTAGTGGAAGGTGTCCCTGCCCCTGGCTTAAAGATGAGCTTTAGGGTCCCTCCCAACCCACATCATGCTGGGATTCCACGATTCCTGATCCACCACTGATCCCAGACCCGCCCTTTTCCACCCACAGGCCTTTCTCTGGAGAGACATTGTACTTGACTTCCACAATTCTTTCAAATCCAAATTCCTTTATAGACTTTTAAAACTAATTTGCCTTTAAGTCCTGGAAGCTGGACTCTGCTCTCTCCCAGTGAAAGCACACTAGTGCTAAGAGTTTAGTTAATTCTTTTTTATCCCATGGATAAAGCCAGCATTAGAGCTGAAATTACCTGCAGCCAGCTCTGCAGAGCGTGCTGGGGAAGCAATCGGTACTTGCCAAATGCAATTTCTTACTCCCACTGACTGCAGGAATCCTTCAGACCCCTTCCCCTCCACAGGAAAATCTGCTCATTACACCTGCAGCTGGACCTGTGCAAATGTGGCGTGGCCTTTGTGTGGCCTTCTCCCTGGCCTCCCTCCCAGTTCCAGAGCGGTCCCTGCGCACAGACAGGCATCTCCCAGCAGCAGAGGCACTGCCCTCCTGCCCAGTCACCTTCCTGGGCCACCAGCCTGCCAGGGCTTGGGGCAATGTGGTTTAGTGGAACAGGGTGGGCTTTAGGGTCCCTTCCCACTCAAACCACTCTGACATTCCATAACTCCTCCTGACTTAACACGGGGGGGTTGCCTTTCCATCCCAGCACCCGTTCCCAAGGCTCCCTCTCCTTGCTGGAGCATCACTGCCAGCAGCTGACTCTCCAGGAATGCAGTCCAGCCTCAGGCAGCTCCTGTGCCCTGGGCTCGGTGCCAGCCCCGGGCAGCCCTGTTTGCCCCAGCACCCCGTGGGCTGGCCCCGCTGAGCACCAGGGGCTGCCGGGGCCGCTCGCCCTGCACCGGAGCTCCCTCAGCACCGCGGCCAGCCCGGCCCTGCTCCCACCTGGAGAGCCAGGCAGCCCCCAGGTACAACTTGCTCCATTTTCCAACACAAACTTCCACAAATATTTGCCCAGGGCTTGCACAAGCTCTGCGCTGAAACGCAATTACTTGGAAGTTTTCAGAAAGCAAACACCCAAGGATTGGGCACCGACTTAACAGATCCATTAAAAAATTAAACAAACACTTAATGTATTTTGCTCCTTCCATGGCAACCCCAGTTCATTTCAGTGCCACCCTTCCTGCTTAGCACTGAGAGCTTCCCTGGAGCAGGTGGAAGGCACGGGAGAGGGCTCAGCCCTGCAGTGCCATCACTGCTGCTCCATGCCCAGGCTGCTCTGGGAGGTGTGCAGGAGCACAAAGCTGCGCACAAACAGTCGTGAAACTGCTCCAGAGCAGTGCCTGGCCTTTGCATGGCACAGGCCTGGCAACCCCTGGTGACACTGGTCAGCCCAGCAAAAAAACCCAGAGCACCCCCAAACCCCACAGAACAACAGTTACTGGTTGTTTCAACTCCTTAACCAGTGGACCCAACCAGACTCCAGCTAACTCAGCCCTGCCGAAAGGGGTGGGTGCCCCAGCGAAAGGTTTCCAGGGGAGCTACAAGGGTGTCCCTTTCCAGCAGCCAGAGCCCAGCTGGGCTGCTCTCTCCCATTTGAATAGATCAGCATAAACTCCCAAAGCCATTGGTTCTCCGTCCCCCCTGGTTTGTTGGGTTTGGTTTTTCCCCTTCCCCCAAGCTCACTGCAGCTCCTCAGCTCGATTGCTGCATTTTAGGCAAATAAATACTCCTTTTTGCTAATGCTGGACACAACCTGTGAAATTTTTCTGCATTTAGATTCAACAATGCTGCTCTTATCCCCAGCTCATCTCCAGAGAGACAATTACCATTTCCTTTGCCTTGATCTTGTTTGTTTAACTTGACACAGTGAAGAAAGGGCTGACATTGACCAAAATCCCCAGCATTAATTTCTCTCCTGTTTGGCATTCATCATTGCCACTGGGCAGGGGAGACATGGCAGGCTCTGAAATACCACCCCAGAAAAGACTCCTCAAACACCATCCCAGCTGACAAACTGCATATGCAAAGGGAGCACCCTTGGGTTTGCTTGAAAGCCCCCCAAAATACAAATGTGTATCTTTTTTTTTGTAGAGACTGGGACAATTTAGCCACCCCAGGAGTTAAAATGGGTTATAGGGCCTGGATGGGCTCAAGCCCATTCTTTTTAACATTCAAGCTCATTCTTTATAATATTCAATTTATTATTTAGTTATGTAGTTTATTATTATTATAGTTGTATTACTATTTATTATTAGAAATATTTAGTTATTTAGTGTATTATTATCCTGTTACTTAGTTTACTCATCTTAATAATATCCCTGAACAGCTGCAGATAATGTCAGTGTGCACACCCATCCCATACACCTTCCAGTGGACACTTGTATCATTTTAAATACATTTAAACAGCATTTCTGGGCTTAAAATGCCAAATTCAGGTCTGGGCTGGGGCATACTTTGTACTTTGTAAACTGGACCTGTTTTTTGAGTCTGACTGGGAAAAAATCCCTGAATTTCCAAGCTGCTCGAGGCTGGCTCTGCGTGCCTCTTGTACCAACACCACAGGCAAAACTGCCCTGGTCTCCAACCCAGCCCTAAGCCAAGGGCAAAGATTCCCTCCCCGTGTCTCTGCTGTTTAAGGGAAGAGCCTTTCCTGGAACCAGCTGAACCACGTACCTGCAGGAACTCGTTGAGCTCCACCTGCCCGTTTTTGTTGAGATCCACCTCGTTGAGGATCTCGTGGAGGGTGTTCTCGTCCATCTGCACGCTGATGCTCTGCACGGAACAAGCGCAGGAGCGGGGCTCAGCACCGCCTGGGCCCCTCTCAGCTCCCACAGGCTGCTCCCAGAGGGAGCCAGGAGCCCAGGGCAGCCTCACCTCCAGCACACGCTGCACGTCCAGGATGGTTATGAAGCCCTTCTTGTCCTTGTCAAACATGCGGAACCGCTTCTTGTACCTGCGGGACAGGGGCTGGCACCCGAGGGCTGGCACGGGGGGTTGCAGGGGCAGGGCTCACCCAGCAGCACAGGCAGCTCTCCTGCTTCACTCACCTCTCAATATCTGAAGGCACCAGGCTGATCTCAGACCTGTCTGTTAACTGATCCGTTTTTACTTTGTAGCCCATTTCATAATACAGAAACGTTTTAGCGGTTTCAAGCTGCTCCTACAGTGAAAACACAAAACGTGGGTATCTCAGCAATAGCAAGCTCTTACACAAGTATTTATTTATTATTTATACTTTATTATTACGTCCTTCCACTTAACCAGTATTTTCCTAAGGTCCCAAAATTAAGCAGATGGCAGCTGAAAAGTATCAAAAAGTTAAACTTAGGCACTTTTACTCTTGGAAAGAGGTCTCCAGGCTAGTGGAGACTTCTAATTTCTGTGTAAATGCTTTCAGGACCATCCCACACCTTCAGTCACACACAGTCTGTCTGCCCCTTTCAGGAAGAAATGGCCCTTTTAGGCCAGGCCTACAACATGTCATTTCTCTCCCAGTTGGTATCTTAGCGTGATGTTTCACCCAGCTGTCCAAAATCAGAAAAAAAATCAGGGAGCTCAGCACCAGGCAGGTTCTTTATGCTTTAAACTAGTTTTCTGACAGCAGTAAAATTACTTTATTACCTAAAAGTTCAGTGCAAGGTCTTCCCTGGCCAGGTTTTACTCAGTGATAAACCCCTGGCATACATAAAGCACCACAGAAGGAGAGTTCTCTCTGCAGCCGTGGGTCCTGTTCCAGAGCACAGCCCAGAGCACACCCAGGGGATGCAGAGAAGCCTCGCCGGCATTCACGAGCTCCCACGAGCCAGGGATGGCTCTGGAATTCCTACAGGAGCATGCAGGACTTGCCCACTTTCCTCCCTGCAGGGGAGGGTGGGAAGGGTGCCCAGCTCCCCACACGGGCTGTGTTGAGCCTGTCCATGCATCCCCAAGCACCAAATCCCTTGCCTTGGCAGCCTCCCACTGGCTGAGCTGTTCTGAGGGGAGAACTGGTGCAGCTTTGCTCAGCCTGGAAAACGATTCCATGAGCAAATCTCGTGGGGTAAGGGTGAGGCACCTCTAAAGCTCCTCTGAGCAGGAGGGTGCCCGACACAGGGCACCAGGCAGCACACCCACGCCTGGGTGGGCAGCCTGCAGGATCCCTGCAGGGCCCTGGCTAGGAGGGCCCAAGCGAGCTCCTTCCACAACAGGCTCGGCTTCTGACTGGCTAAAAGATCTCATGAGCAGTCCAAGGAAAACTCTGGGATGGAAGTGCCAGGTGAGCATTCTGAAACACGCTCTGTTTCCTTCTGAGCAGAGGAGGTCCCAGAGCCCGTGTCCCTCCTTTCCTGCTGTTCCTCCTCCACACTCAGGGCAGGGTTCAAGTGTCTGCACTGCTCTGAGCATGCCTGTATTCAGAACAGCAGCAGCAAGTGTCATCTGGAACCTCCTGGTGTGGCAGCTCAGGAGCAGGATTCCTGTCAGTGGGATATCTGAGTCTGTTCCCAACCCCACAGTCACACACCCAGTCTGAGCACGGACCCACTGAGGGCAAGGGGAGCCAACAACGACCTTAAACACTCACTGAGGCCCGAGATTGGTGCCATCTCAGTCTCATCCCTCCTCAAAGGGCACAGTGGACAGAATGGGGTGACGCAGGTCACAGAGCCTCCTTTGCTGAGGCAGATCTGCTGGCAAGTGCCAGTGAAGCACAGTAACTGACAGGACCAGGACAGCAGTGCCAAGCCTGCTCTCATTTCTAAGGCTGGGGAGCAACAGGACACACATCTTGCCCTTCCCTCCACCCCCAGCCAGTCCCACCTCACTCCACAGCTGTTTGATAAAGTGTTTAGCACGAGATGCACCGAGTGACTCACTCTCCCGGGAAGAAAACACCACTTGTAGTTCTCTGTTCAACCAGCTCGGATCGTTAACATGGAAACTCCCCAAGCACAACAAACCAGCCCCAGCTGAGAAAGGCCCTTTGTACCTTCTTCTTCTGCTCGCACCAGTTGAGCTCCTTGCCCATGATGTCCACGATCCTGGGCAGGGCCTCGTCGGCAGCCTGCACGTTCAGGAAGGCCAGGCGGGTGCGGCGGGAGATGATGTCCACGGCGGTGCGGGCGTACTCCTTCACGCCGTACACCACCTGCGGCGGCACCCAGGGCAACGCCCATCAGACACCCACAGCGAGCGGCAGGAAGCAGGTTTAGCACCCCAGACCCCAAAGGAAAGGCTGGGAAAGCTCCCTTTTCCTTGCAACGTTTTACAGAACGCATCTGGGAGCAAATGTTTGTATATTAAGTGAAAAATAGACACTATATAAATATTTAATTATACATAAATATGTGTCTATATCGATACATAAACATAAAGCGTGCTCCAGGGAAGGAGAAAAACAGGCAGAGAAAAAAATCTTGGCCTCCCCAAAGGAAGGGGCTCAAGGAGATGTTTCACAGAGCCACTGACCTGCTCTAGAGCCTGCTCACCCCAAGGACAGAGTCACAGAAGGTGACACGGCTCTCCCACATACCTCAGCTTCAATGTAAGGAAATTCCGATACCAGCCGTTTCCCAACAATAGGCCACCTCTTCCCTGTCACCTGGGCTATTTTGGCCACCTCAAAAGCCTTGTCCCCATAGGTGGAAGCCAGGTGCTGAGCCACCTGTGGAGAGGAAAACAAATCCAGCATGCTTTGAAAGCGCATCAAACACACATTTCCCTTGACCATTCCCTCATCCCCAGTAACAAACAGGCTGCCAAGGGTGTTGGATTGTGACAGTGTGGGGGGAACTCTGTGCTGTGGGAGGCTGGACCAGCAGTGCCCCACTGTGTCTGTGCCACTGGGACTGACAGCCCAGCTCTCCTGCCGCGCCGTGATCACAGCTGATGCACAGCTTGTCGGGGGCTCCAGGGACGGCAGGCCCTGACAAGGCAGAGTGGTTTCAGGCAGGAAACAGTCAAGATTAGGAGGAAGGAAAAAGGGGAAGATGAAGAACAATTACTAGAATTGATTCCTGTTAGAACTATCTCTGCCCCAGCCAGACAACAAGCTCTGATCGGGCTCACCAGACCTTTGTCCCAGTTATGCTAGTGTTTGATTTAGGGGAAAACCAAACCCCTCCAGCACAGGAACCCAGGACTCACCTCACTTTCAAGTCCGTAGTCTTGGACCAGCCTGATGTAGAGCGTGGGGCTCCAGTCCTGAGCCCCCTCCAGCTGCAGCCCCATGGTTTTACAGGAGCCTGCCTTCAGGTTGTGCTCCTGGATGGCTGCATCGATGGCGTCCCGTGCCATGGCACGGTAGGTTGTCCACTTCCCACCTGGGGGAACACACCTTGTGACTTGGGGAAAGCAGGCAGAACACGAGGCTGTTACGCACTCTGTGCGTATCCACGTATGTTATGTGCCACGTGAGTCGTGCCAGGCTTGCTCCAGCCAGTCCTGCTGCCACTGACGGAGCAGCTTCTGGTTACAGGAGCTGAAGGATTACCATGGAACAAGATTTTTGCATGAAATACCCTGGGGAAGGCCCAGCAAAGAGAACTCCCAGTACCTGCAATGGTGATAAGGCCGCTGTCGCTGACGGTCACGACGTGGTTCCGGGACAGGGACTGGGTGTCCTTGGAGTCGGGGTTGGTGACCAGGGGTCGGATGCCACTCCAGGCTGCCAGCACATCTCCTCTTCTCACTGTGCAGAGCCAGACTGAGGCAGGGCCCACCCCGAGCCCAGGGGTGCCCAGCTCCCACCCTCCGGGCGCTGCCAAGGGCTGCTCCGCACCCTGCTCGGCCCCGAGCAGCCCCCAGAGCTGGGGAGAGCCCCAAAGTCAGGGGATGAGCTGGGCTATGGAATCACAGGATCACTGAGGTTGGAAAAGCCCTCCCACACCATCGAGTCCAACCTATACTGATCCCCACCTTGTCCCCAGCCCAGAGCACTGAGTGCCACCTCCAAGTGTTGCCTGGACACCTCCAGGGATGGCCACTCCAACCCTCCCTGGGCAGCCCCTACCAAGGCCTGAGCACCCTTTCCATGGGGAAATTCCTGCTGATGTCCACCCTGCCCCTCCCCTGGCCCAGCCTGAGGCCGTTCCCTCTCCTCCTGTCCCTGTTCCCTGGAGCAGAGCCCGACCCCCCCGGCTGCCCTCTCCTGTCAGGGAGTTGTGCAGAGCCACAAGGTCCCCCCTGAGCTCCTTTCCCCCAGGCTGAATCAAACCCAGCACTGCTCCAGTCGGGATCAGCAATAATCTCCAGCCCAGAGCTAGGTCAGACAGAGAGGTCTGTTTTCATCCTCACTACAAATCCAACAGAACAGAGATATCCTGGGAAGGGATCAGCCAAGAGAGTTCAGCTGTCAAACTCATCCACCAGCTCACAAAAATTCCAATCCCAAAGACCAAACCCTACCAAACCCAGCACCCCCTAGCACCAAGTC
Organism: Oriolus oriolus; assembly: GCA_013400235.1. Classification (NCBI taxonomy): domain Eukaryota; kingdom Metazoa; phylum Chordata; class Aves; order Passeriformes; family Corvidae; genus Oriolus; species Oriolus oriolus. The sequence continues at coordinate 62,384 of VXBT01012251.1, read as the reverse complement.
CTCTCCTTGTCTGCCTGTGCTGACAGGACAGTCCTTACATTACATTTTATAAACCAAAATACACTTTGTTCCATGAGTGTAACATTTCCTTTCAGAACTTCCAAGCTTTTCCTCTAGCTTGTAGGTTATTTTTCTAAGATTTCCTCTTGACAAGTCATCTTTAACCACAGCCTTCACCCTAAGTGCAGTTACCAATTTGCTTTATACTGAAGTCTTTGGAATATGTTTTTAATACAACTTGCAAATAACCGATAATTGAAAAATCACTAAAAGGGTGTAAAAAACATCCCCCAAAGAACACGGGATAGATTTCCGAAATCAGTGGTGCTCTGCCAGCGTGTTTAACCTGCCAAAGTGAAGTGTTAATCACGGACACGAGAGCCTGTACTAGGTTTATAAACTAATGAAACTACAGCAAGCAGCAGGCGTGACGCTGTAATTAAGCGGCTGGAAGGTGTCCAAGCCTGCGGAAGCCGATAACCCTGGCACCGCTCCGGCAGCGCAGGCAGGGCTGTCGAGGGGTGATCCGGGCAGTGCCGTGGTTATTCCAGCTCCAGCCATCTATAAACAGTGATTGCACAGGAAAACCAGCACGGGCCCAGCTGGGCTGAGCCACAGGGACGGAACACTTCCGAATGCGCTGCTGGAAAATACGCGGGAAGTCACGGAATGACCTGGCGCAGAGCCAACCTTAAAGCCCATCCCATCCTATCCCATCCCATCCCATCCCATCCCACCCCTGCCATGGGCAGGGACACCTTCCACTGTCCCAGGGTGCTCCCAGCCCCGTCCAGCCTGGCCTTGGACACTGCCAGGGATCCAGGGGCAGCCCCAGCTCCTCTGGGCACCCTGTGCCAGGGCCTCCCCACCCTCCCAGGGAAGGATTTCTTCCCAATATCCCATCTAATCTCTGTCCTATCCACATTCCCAACTCCCTCCCTGGTCTCCTGTGCTTCCAACACCAACTGCTGCTCCAGACACTCAACAGGACCTTCCCTGGACGCTTTCAGAACTTCATACAATATGCAGACATCAATTCTCCACTTCAGGAAACAAGGAATCCAGCATTTCCCATCTCCAGACAGCAGGTTTTCCTAAACCTAAGGATGGTACAATGTTCCTGCCTGAGTGCTTTTCAGATTTATTTTAATGCTGCAGCAGAAACGCAGCAGCACAAATGCTTTCACAGAATAATTTAAATAAACCGAGCCCTCACTCTGGAGGAAAGATGCCTGCCCAGGGCGGTGGTGGAGTCACCCTCCCTGGAGGTGCTCAGAGACCACGTGGATGTGGCATTGAGGACGTGGGTTGGCGGTGAGCAGGGCGGGGGTGCTGGCCGACGGCCGGACTCGACGATGCGGAACAGCAGCACGGCACAGCTCACGCTGACGCTGCGCCCCGCCGGTGTCACACACCCAGACCACAGCAAGCACAGCTGCCAGCCCCACAGGAACGGCAGCCAGCAGCGCTTCCCCAGGCTGGGGTGCCCCGACTCCCCAGCCCCTGCCCGGGGAGGAGGCCCCGGGGTTACCTTCCACGTCCGTGCCCAGGTAGTTGCGCACTTCGCTCAGGATGAAGTTGATGTCCTCCTCCGTGGGGATGGGGTGCGAGGTGACGTCCGTGGGGCTGTCCGTGGTCCCTGCGATCGTCATCTTCTCCCAGGGCAGGAAGAAGATCACTCTGCCGTCGCTGGTGGCCGGGTCCAGCAGCCCCATGTTGTCAGGGCTGGAAGAGAGGAGGGACCCGGCTCAGAACAGGAACAGGGTGGGCAGCACCTGGGGTCTGTCCCTGCACCCCAGTACCTGGGTAAGGACTGGGACACAACATCTGTTCTTAGGCAAAGCAGATAATAAATGAAGAAATAATGGATTTAATGTGTGACCAAGACATGGCTTTAAACAGCAGTCCCAGGAGTTTGGGGAAGCAAGGCCCCTGGATGTTTTTACGACATAAAATCGCAGTGATTCCTCCAATCTGCCTCCACAGTAAAGGTGGAGCAGGAGGGAGGGGTGAGGGGCAGTGACTGGGAGAAAAAGGAGAGAAAAGAAGAGAAATGAGGACATTTAAGGAACACACTTCCAGTGACACTAAGCCTGAGTTTGTCACCACCTGCCACTTCAGCAGGAAGGAACACCCACAGGCTCCCCAGGGATTTGGACCAAGGAATGTGCTCTGAGTGCTTCCAGCTCTGTGGCCCTGAATGGGAACTGTGCTTTGAGGAAAAAAGGCACAAGAGACGCTCAGTGGATGCTGCTGCTCAGGCATTTTTCATTACTTCTGCCAGTGCCACAACAGAATGATTCAGTACAAGGATGAAAAACTGTAGTTCTTCGGATAGGAGATTTTAATTCATGTATCAGGGTTCTCTGGTGTAACGTAAGAAAGATATCCACAGGTACAAACCCACTACCTCCTCATGGCTTATTAAAAAGCTCTGCTTGTATTTCAGAAAACAGAAGGCTTTTATAAACACTTCCAAGTAAACAGCTTTTATGTAGGAAAACACTGAACTGCCCCTTTTTTGATCATTTTTACTTAAAGGACTGATGCTGACTTTCATTTAAGGTTTGCTCCCTTTAAAAACATGTGCAGTCAGGTTAGGGCTCCTCGGGCTGTGCCCCTGCTCCTGAGATACAGGGATCTGTATGATCCATGTGCTCCTGAGATACAGGGAACACATGGAAGGAGAGCAGGAGGTGCAGATTTAGGTGGCAGTTAGGGACTTTAGAGGGGAATAATTCAATGGACTCAATTCCTAAGGCAGTGCTGAAGGCAAAGACCTGCTTGGGTGGGATTTACCTGTTCAAGCTGAATCACTGAATATTGCATTTTTAGGAAGTCTGAAGTGATTACTGAAGGGAAGCTGGCAATAACTGGCAAGGCTGGGAGAGAGGCTGAGAATTTCATAGCTAGCATGTATATTAGACCCATTTTAGCTGATATTTATAGACAGCTTAGGCATACGGTGGGAGAGGCACAATCTAATAGGGGAAGTCAACACAGGTTTGGGAAAGGTAAATCACCTCAGACAAATGATTACTTTTTAAAATGTTGATTTAGAGACAGAGGAAATCAGAGGTTTAATATACAGTATCAGAATTCAGAAACTTTATAGACATTTTCTCCCAAGTATGAAATTTTTTTGATGGGATTTCATAGAAACTGTTAAAAAACAAGGAAGAGAAACAAGCAAAGACTTCCAACTAAGTTTCCCCACAGCAGCTCTGGACTGAAGTGTTTTAGATTGCACAGCAAGTGCTGAGGAAGGCTGAAACAGTTTTCCATATGCCAATTATTTACTGAATCACTGATACCAGCTGTCCTGGGAAGCTCTCTCTCCATGCCCTTTGCCATGCTTGTTCCAGCTTATTTAAATAACTAAAGAGCCACCCAAACAAATGCAAAATGAAGTGTTTTGCATCAGAAAGAAGCATCTTAACACCCAAATACTGGCCTTCCTGAGGCCTCTGGAGTCATGCTGCCGCACACCAGGAATACCTCTGAAACAACATGGTTTTATGAGGCAGGAATTCCTACGATTCCAGCATGGATGGGAGAAGGAGGTATGAGCCATGTCAGCCGTGGTGAGATTTCTCTTTAAAGATGGCTAAAATGGGCAAATTCAGGATTGGAAATTCTAAAATGAAGCATAAAGGAATGCCTCTACAGAGAAATGCAGAGGTAAAAGGTCTGGGAGATCCATGGAAGGTCTTGGATCCATGGAAGATCTCCAGTTGAAGAAGCATTTGACCAAAGCACCACAAACACAGTTAAAGAAGGATAAAAAGTGACTTTCCGTAAAGAAGAAGTAAGGTGCAACCGGCAAGTTTACTTGGAACGTGGAATGCAGAGCAGAGGGGAAAATTCCAGACAGGCAGAAAACATCTGAAATTGGTCAGAAGGGAGAGGAAAAAGCCTTGCCTTCACAGACACATTCCAGGCAGGAAGCCCAATTAATGAGGGGAGGAATTCTGGGACTATTAACGAAGGACATCAATGAGTAAGAAACCCATGGGGAGTGAATGCATTAGGTTAACATTAGTTTTACAAAATCTTGACTATATTTATAACTAAAACCCTCTAGACGTTAAAAAAAAAATTCATTTGTGTGACTATGGGCCAAAATTCTGTAACACATTCACATGTGGACACGGTGAAATGCCAGCCTTCCTGTGCTGAGCAGTGTTCCTTGGCACCAGCAGAAGGAAGGCCTGATACAACCAAGATTGAATCCCACGAGTGTTTTCTATTTAGCAGACAGTTCCCTGCTTTCAGCTATCCCACTCCAAGGAAATTCAGTGCAGTTTTATCTTATCAGCTGTGCTGTGGAGGCAGCGTGTGGGCAGATACTATTTTCCAAGGAAAGTAATGCCCACATGCTGACATACACCGGGGGTACATGGAGAACAAGAATTCTCCACATTTCCAATTAAAATTATTGGGTTATTACAGTATAAATAAATCAGAGCTCTCAAGCGTATCCAGCCATCTTCTACTTTGAATTTACCAAGTGAGTCCAGGTTTTAAAGCTTTCCATGTTTTTGTGTAGGGCCATAAAGCTAATCACACACATCCTTCTCCTGGCATATGAGGAAACTGGGATTACAGCCCATTTCTCCACATTTTTAGTACTTTAAAGAAGCTATCAGGTCATTTTACCATTTTTCATGGAGAAAGACACAAAAATGAAAAAAAAAAAACCCAGAAGAGAATGCAGGGGTGATTTTACACTAGGCCAAAAATGCCTCAATTTGGGAGTCTGTGGTCGTGTCCTGTTGGGACAGCTCCGGCAGAGACACCCCGTGGTGCACGGGAAGGCTGAATTCCCATCCTGAGCGGGGCTGTGGAAGGCATTACTGCAAGGGCACTGTATCAACACAACTGGGCTAAGTCCATAAAGGGGAATTTCCATTAGGATGCTAATGACTTCAGGAACCAAAGGTAATATTTGAGTTCCGACTGACAAGGCTGGCTCGGGAGAAGGGGATTTGGCTTTGCACAGCAAACAGGGAGAGCAGCAGGAGACTGCAGGGAGCAGAGCGCCACGGGAACCTCTCCTGGAGCTATGAGGGGCATGTCCTCTCCACCAAAACCCCCTGGGGTGGGTGGGTGGGCTTGGGGCCGCAGCACATGTGGTTGTGTTACTCTGAGCTACTTCCACTGCCTGTGACAGTAATTATTGTTCCTGATTATCCTGCCCATCCTATCCCTTATCCTGCGCTCCTGCACTCCTGTTTGCTCTGAGCACAGCCACATCACGGCACAACCACTGCACGGGGAGCTTCACACGTAAAGGCAGGCGGTGGAACAAGATGATCTTTAAAGTCCCTTCCAACCCAGGCCACTCTGTGATTCCATTATTTAACAGGACAGGAGATTCTGTACGAAGGTGCAACCTCTCTGGAAGGTTTTACGTGCTCCTGGTTCTCCTGAGGGGGTGACCACGCAGCAGCACACTCAGCTCAAAGGCATCACTGAAACAGGTGCTTTCGCAAGCCTGGGGATGTGCTGCCTAAACGCCTTCTGCTTCAGCAGGAGTCCTGCCTTGGGGAGCTCTAACTAAAAACCACACGGCTTCAGTCTGTTCTGAATAGATGAAACTGCTCTTCTCACCGGCACAGCGCCAGGATCCTCTTTAAAAAACACAAATAAAAATCAGAATCACACTGTGCGCTCCGACCCGCTGCAAAGCCCCCGGCGCGTCTCTGCCGGCTGGCGGATGCAGCCGCGGCAGCGGGCTCCCCGTGCGTTACCTGTAATAACCCGGCATCACGATGTGCACGCCCGCGCTGGGCTGACAGATGTTGGGCACCTCCTCATCGTCCATTTTGCGCACCGAGTCTGTGAAAGGTCCCGTAGCATTGATAACACACTTGGCCCTGACATCGAACTCCTTCCCTGGGAAAGAAAACAGTATCAATCACAGACACCATTTGTTTCCTGCTCGCTGATGCTCGTTGTTATTCATGTCCCTATGAACTCAACCTACTGTAACGTGTACCCCGCGTGTCTGAACACAACAGCTGGGATGGGCTCTAAACATTAACTAAGTGTTCACCCAACACCAGATCTGAGAGAAAATGTTTTACAGTAGAATTCCAGCTTATCTGCAAGGGCAGAAGAGAGGCAGGCAGGGTGGAAGCTGCTCAGCTGAAATCTGCCTCTCAAGGAGAGAGATTTCAGTCTCAGCCCGCAGACTCAGTAAATGGGATTACTACTGTACAGCACAGAGCCTTTTACAATGTCATCTTTGCTTGACAGAAGGGCTGGGGTGGAAAGCTCAGTCTGGCCTGCCAAAACACTGCGGTTTGAGTGAGAAATGTGACACAAGTGGAAGCTGAGTGACACTAACGGCACGGCCTGGGAAGATGGCTCCTGTGCCGGTTCAGGGCTGTTTGCAGACAGTAATGGCCCTGCTCCTCCCTCCCGCCTCATCCCAGGCTGCCAATGTCCCCACGCACCCGTGAGCACGTCCCTGCAGCGCACCCCACACACCCCCCAGACCCCACTCACCCGTGAGCACATCCCTGCAGCGCACCCCGCAGACCCCCCAGACCCCACTCACCCGTGAGCACGTCCCTGCAGCGCACCCCACAGACCCCACAGACCCCCCAGACCNCGTCCCTGCAGCGCACCCCACACACCCCCCAGACCCCACTCACCCGTGAGCACATCCCTGCAGCGCACCCCGCAGACCCCCCAGACCCCACTCACCCGTGAGCACGTCCCTGCAGCGCACCCCACAGACCCCCCAGACCCCCCAGACCCCACTCACCCGTGAGCACATCCCTGCAGCGCACCCCACAGACGCGCTGCCGCCCGCTGCCCGTGTCCGAGCTCTTGAGCAGGTGCCGCACCTCGGCGTAATTGGCGGTGGCAGCGCCGTAGCGGGCGGCGGTCAGGGCGATGGCCAGGTTCATGCGCGCGTCGTTGTGCTGTCCTGCAGGGAAGGACACCCGTCACCCGCAGCCACGGCCGGCGCCGGGGAAGCGTGTCAGCACGGATCTGTCACAGCTGTCCCTGTCACATCGCATAGCGCTGACGGCCGCTCGCTGCCGGGCTCTGCACGCGCGTGGGCAGCGCCCCACGGGCCTCTGCCCGGCCCGCACACGCACCGAGCCCTCAGCGGGGCTGAGGTCTGCACCACTGCCCTGCCCTGAGCAGCACGCACACCGGCTCTCCTCCTCCTCTGCAATCCTGCGGTAACTCGGTACCTGGATCCAGGATTTGACAATCCAACTGGTATTAACCAACAGTTCCGATTACCGAGTGAACACATGGCACTCGGCATCCAAAACATCCTTTTAGAGACTGCGCCCAGTTTAACTGGGTTTTCTTTTTGTATGTTCCTTTGAACTTCCCAACATACAACATAAAAGCACCCAAAAAAGAGAAATAAGTGGACGAGAATTAATGAAGGATTCTTAACATGTATCATTAAAGATTTATTACTGAAATTCCCTCGTTAAAGAAAACCAAGAGAGAGGTGGAGGGACCGTGAGGGGAAAATGATTAATTACTCTGAAATACTGGCTTCACCTGAGACTTTTCCTATTTATTATTGCACTGAAGTTGTAGGCCTGGATGCTGGCTGGAAAGAATTACTATACATTGAAGGGGCCAGGCTCTGTGTGTCCTGAATAATTAATTTCCAAGCAGGCTAAACTTCCTGAGGTACGGTTCACTTCCCCACCTGTTTGGACCACTCCTATCACAGATGATGCTGATAAAGTGATAAATTTGTAATAGATACTGTAGGTGATTTATGTTGCCAGCATTCCCAACGTTTAGTATAAATGGTTTATGTAAAGTTTGGTCCTTCGGATTCTGTGTGCACAGATCTCCAACCCCTGTGCAACTCATCTGTTCCCAGCTAAAAGGGCAAAGTTATAAAGATGGGATCAATGGCCTCGCAGGCACCACCTCCCCTCCCCAAACCCCTCATTCCAACCCAGCCCAGGCTGTGCACCGCAATCCGTCTTCAGCTGGGAGAAAAAAAGTTACGCAAAGTGTACAGAAACGGCAGCATGATAAAGCACCGATGAAGAAACAAACAGTAACTCCAATTCCACTCAGCAAACAATGCCCGGAATCAGCTGCAACAACTGAAGAACAGCAAAACAACTGAGCAAGATGTCAGGAAAAGTTGGGGATGCTCCATCACACGGAATGCACGAGAGGGAACAACCATCGGTCAGAGCTGGCAGGCAAAGCACTCAGTAAAGGCACGGGCACTGCTGCTGCTGCCGTGGCAGGGAGGGATAAACGACCTTATGAGGTTCACCTCAAACCTTCCCAGTTTCAGGCAGGGTTGGGAGAAGGTACCACTCGTGCGGAGAGGGAGCACTGGGCAGAAAAGGGACAGAGGACAGCGACAAGCTGGGGTACAGCAGCTGCTTCCACATCAGCAGGAACTCCAAAGGAAGCCAGCGTTCAAGGAATGACTGGATGGGCACTCGGTGCTCTGGGATGGTTGATGAGGTGAGCTCACAGCTTGGACTCGATGCTCTTGGAGGGCTTTTCAACATAAATGCTCCAATGATTCTGTAACCCAGGAGATGCTCCCCTAGCCTGAAGCCAAGGGCTCTCATTGCTCTGGAGACATCCCCCTTGACCCTGGTGCTGGACAAGGGGCCAGCCTGGCCCACGGCACCGCGGGACTTGGCTGTCCCAGGCCACGCAGCAGCACCCCCTCACACAGGGGCCACCAAAACCCAAAGCCTGCCGTGCCATCGGCACAGGGGGCATTTGTTCCCTCCTTGTAGCAGGGCCCCGGGGCCAGGGGGGCGCAGACCCCCGCTCAGTCTGCTCCTGCCAGCAGTGCCCCAGGCGGCACCGACACAAACCCCACTCTCCTGTGGCTGCCCTGCTGTGGGGATTCATCACACGGCAGCACGACCCCACATCAGCCAATATTAGCTTTGGTCTACGGACCTCTGACTGTTTAAATTCGGCAAGTTTGCCTCTTCCCAGATTTGTCACTTATTTGTCCAGAGAGAAAGCAATCCGGAGAAGCCAATCAGCAGAATAAATAACGTGGAAATGGGTAGTTTCTATACAACCAAACTTCCAAGTAACAATTGTTTAGCAAGCCCCCAATCCAAAGGCTGCTCAGCGTTCTGTTGAGCCTCCCAATGCTCCTGAAGTCAGAGTGAGCTCAGGACACTCTCAGCACATTCCAGGATCTGGACCACTGTGTTCAAAACAACATTTTGCTGCTTTCTCTGAACCTCTCATCCATTTTCCCCTCATCGTTATTCTGACGCAAGAACCCCCATGCTATTACTCACTCCTCAGCTGTCCAAAAGCAACTGAGTGCCCATGGAAAGCATTTGCAGGCAGAGGACTGGGAAATAACCAGCTCCTGATTAACTACACTGGTAGAAAAACCCACTGGCTTCAGATTGATGTGACCTACAGTGTGGAGTCCTTGAGTATTTCATGGCATAAACAGCAGAGATCTGGAGAGGTCTGGATTTGAAAGGAGTAAAGAGTGACTTCCCACCTTGGGAATTTATCATCTGTGGAGAACAACAGCGCAACAGTTTAGGAGAGACGGGGTCACAGGATAGTGGTTTCATACTCAGGAACAGCTGGGTTTTGCCTCTTTTTTTTTAGCGTAAGGCCTGCCAACTGGCATGTGTGTATTCTCCCCTAGATAATTACATTAAACTCCTGCACTTGAACAGAGAATCAGAATATCCTGAACTGGGAGGGACGCACAGGGATCATCCAGTCCCACTCCTGGCCCTGCCCAGACACCCCAACAATCCCACCCTGGGCATCCCCGGCAGTGCTGTCCAAACGCTCCTGGAGCTCTGGCAGCCTCGGGGCCGTGCCCATTCCCTGGGGAGCCTGGGCAGTGCCCAGCACCCTTCACCCAAAGGAGAAGCACCTTTTCCTGATATCCAGCCTAAACCCCTCCTGACACAGCTGCAGCCGTTCCCTGGGTCCTGTGCCTGGTCACAGAGAGCAGAGGTCAGAGCTGCCCCTTGGGAGGGAGCTCCAGACCACAATGATGATCCTTAACGCTCTAGAGAGAAAGGGAAGGATAAAGCAAAGCAAAGGTTTTGCATCTCAACCTTTCTGACCTTGCAGTCAAATGCCATTCTCCCCAGGCACAGAGATCCCCCGAACACAAGAGAAAAGCACCTCCAAGCTTAAGCTCCTCCAGCCCAGACGTGTAAAGCTCTCTTGACACGAGCACCACTGCACATTCCCAAGATGCCTGTTCACTGATCCCACTCTAAGAAACCCGAGGTGTGGGATCAATGGCAAGGGAGCCCCGAGCTTCCAGGGGAGGCCCTGGATTACCCACCACAGCCAGCTCTGCGTCCTTGTCCTGCACAGCAGCCCCTGGGGCTCAAAGCCAAACAAAACAATGATCCCCCCTTGATACCAGAGGTGACCCCACAGTGATACTTTGGGGTTTTCCAAATACTTCAGCCAAAAAGTTATTTTCTAACAACAGAGTGGCTAAGCCAAATTAATTTGGCATCCTTCTCCATGGGTGAGTATGCTCCTGGAGATCTCCTAAATCCCCTAAGTGTAGGCAACACAGGGAAATGGTAACTGTGACATTCCCCAAGAACAGATGTGCACCAATGCCCTGCCTGGAGAGGACTCTGCTGCTCCAGGGCTGGGTTTGAGAGCACTTGTCCCTTGCATGATGCCAGTTGTCACCTGCTGCATCCCGACAGAAGGCAGTCACAGCTCAGCACCTTGGGAGAAGCCTCCCCGAGCCAACTGGTGGAAGATGCTGAGTTCTCTTTGCAACTCCTTGTGTAGCACCTCCTCAAAACAGGAGGATGTTCTTTATAGCGAGGAAAGCTGAAAGAATCATCCCTCCCCTTATTTGTTGTTCTCACCTGCTGTAATATGGTGACAATAAAGAGATATTTTCATTTTTATTAAGGGCAGTTAGTCAACCCAGCTTTTCCCAAAACACTGGCTTTCACCAAATTAACACCGAGCCCTCTAAAAACCCCTCAATCCTAGAAGCCACACTGCTGAGGACATTTAGTGTGCAAAGACAGTTTGAGTAAGTCTGTCCCACATCACGTTAAGCCCAACAGTGATGCCATTTGGTTTATAATTTCTTCTTTTTGTGTAATTCTATTTTCACTCCTTAGTAGCAAATGCTGTATTTCTTCACATCCGAACAGACAATGTTTCCGTTGGCACTCACAGGATCCTCCCCCAGAGTGCACACAGTGTACGTTCAATTTTATTTTTATCAGAGCTGAGCCCCAGCCAGCAGGGAATGCTAACAAAGCCCACAGACCGGAGGGATTTGTTTGGGACCGATTCAGGAGCGTTGTGTGAAAACCAGAGCGTTAATGAGGCACTCTGGCAGTTCTGGTATGTTCTGTCCTGTGTCACTCTCTGACAGCTGCCCCGTTATACCAATTCACAGCATCACAGAGCCCCAGAATGGCTTGGGATGAGAGGGACCCTAAAGCTCACCTGGTGCCACCCCCTGCCCTGGGCAGGGACACCTTCCGCTAGCCCAGCTTGCTCCAGTTCCTCATTTCTCCTCTGCAACTCTCTTCAGTTCAGACAAACAGCACCCAGCGACTGCAGCAGTTCTTCGAGAAGCTGGAATGCTTTCACTGCTCCCGCCCGGTCGCGGTGTGCCGGCCGCACGGCCACGAGCCGCGCCGGGAGCTCCCGGCTGCACGGAGCACGTCGGTCCCTGCAGCACCGACAGAGCCCTCCTCGCCTCTCCCCAGCTCACAGTCGTCCCCGACTCGGCGCAGCCCGGCAGCGCCGCGGAGCTGAAGGGGCCGTGCAGGGAGCTGGGCACCGATCCTAATGAACCTTCCCAGAGGGAAAATCCCCCCCAGAACCACCTGCCAGGCTGCTTTGCAAAGGAAAAACACCTGAAAACAAATGCCTGAATTAGACAACCAGGCCCTCAGTATGGTCAAAGATCCAGATCCCTACCTAGAGCAGCCACAAAAATAAGGAGGGTTTGGGTTTTTATGTTTCTTCTAAAAAGCTGAGGGAATAAAAGCAAAATAAATATTTGCAAATTAACCTGTTATTTCCTTTAATGATACCAGTGAGCTCCCCAAAAACACTGATATTCTAGAAATTATGCTAAAACACATGTAATTCTGTACCTACAGGTGCATTCCTTATTGCAGCCCTGCACCAGATAACTGCAGGCACACAATAAAGCAGCACAGGAAACCAAAACCTTTCATGGTCAAAGTTTTCTCATTGTGCACATACAAACTTACCCAAACCTCACCAAATTTAAGGCTGGTGAGTGATTACACAATTATACATGTGCATTAGATACATACAATTACACGTCACTAAGTCACCAAGGCTGTCCCTCTCCTGTAATTTTACATAAGTGCTTAATTGCACGAGCAGCTTCATTACAAGCATTAAGCAGGAAGCCAGGAGCTGTTGTGCATATGCAAAGGGTTAGATCCCAGTTAGGCACGATGAATCAGCTGGAGTGACTCAAAATCATTCCAGACTTCGAGAGAGAGCTCAGCAAGTTCTCCCCAAACACAAGCAGGGTAAGTTCAGGCGAAATGTCCCCCCTGACTCGTGAGTCACAAGTCAGTACAGTGCCCTCAGACCTGAACTCTCCCCAGCCCTCTGAATCACATGAAACTCAAGTGGAATTTGCTGCAAACTCCCAGACCTTCTAGGATACGCAGCACTCACATCCTTGTTCCTGTGCTGCTCCAGGGGGACGAGTTCTGGCCCGGCTCCATCAGCTGCATCCCCCCCGCAGCACGGAGACAGCACACGTGGCTGTCCCTGCAGCGCCCCGAGAGCCCCGGCTCTGCTGCGCCCTGGGCCACCCGCGCTGCTCAAGTACGGCCCAAGCAGGTGGGAAGGATGATGGACAACCAAACATGCACTGGAAATAACCACACGCCCCACACTATAGCTCTTTAGCATCCGCCCTAGGGTGGGAGCTCTCATGGAAAGGGAAGCCTCAAGCCTTCTCACAGGTAAGTTGATTCCAACAGATTCAAACTCAGACGTGACATATTCAGTTCAAATAATTCAGTAGTAGTCACCCTCATTTCTGACCTCCTCCATTTAGCATCAGCTCAGACCACAAGAACTAAACCTCCCTATTCTTGGAATCCCAGAATGGTTTGGGTTGGCGGGGAGCTTAAAGCTCATCCCATTTCACCCCCCTGCCAGGGACACCTTCCACTGTGTCCCAGCCAGCCTGGCCTGGGACACTTCCAGGGGTCCAGGGGCAACCACAGCTTCTCTGGGCACCCTGTGCCAGGGCATCAGCACCCTCATGGAGAAGGATTTCTCCCTGATCTCCCATCTACCCCTGCCTTCTGTCAGTTTAAAACCAATGCCCCTGCTCTACTATGACTTGTTCCAAATTCTGTAGTTATAAACAAAGCAATATCACAAGCAAGAGGCAGAAAACCCATAAAATGTTTTTACAGAAGAAATCCCAATATCCTGAAAATGTCTATCTGATTAAGTCTGCTGCCAAATCACAGCACAGGAGCTAAAACTCCTACTGAAACTAAGATCCCAGAAAGCAGAAATAAGCCACAATATCCACCACATCCAGTGACAGACAAAATTTGGAATTCTGGCTCTGTGTGACTGCTTTATAATTACGTTGTTTCCCACTTCTTTTGTATCAGCCTTCAACTTGTCACTACACAGCGACTGCCGTGTCAGTGGCAGGAAAAGCACCGTGTTAAAATGAAACTAAACATTGTCACTGTCAGTTTATGGAAACGGCGCTAAAATGTCACCGTGAGCACCTGTCACGGCGGGGCCGCGGCGGCCGCGTCAGGCACGGCCACGGTGATGTCACCACAGCTTCCTGCGGCCCCGCCGGCTTCCAGGGGGAAAAAAATCCCATCGGGGCCAACCTGGGCTATTTTTTAACTCCAAACAAAGCAGAGATGGATGTATCAGCCACTGCGTGCTGTGCTTGGCCAGCTGCTGCTGTGCCACCCAGGAGAGCCCCGCCTGGGAACAACACGTGGCCAGAGGGATGGAGTGCCTGGGGGGACACAGTGCCGTGCCAGAGTGGACAGAGGCAGCACTGCCCCCACAGATCACAGAACCCACAGGATCAAGGCTGGAAGAGACTTTCCAGATGGCCCAGCCCAAGAGCCCACCCAGCACTGCCATAATCTCCCCATAACCATGTCCCAAGTGCCACATCCAGATGCCTCTTGAATGCTTCCAGGGATGGTGACTCCACCACCTCCACAGACAACTTACTCCAAAGTCTGACCACTCCTTCAGTGACAAGTTTTCAAATATCTATTCCGACCCTCCCCTGCACAGCTTGAGGCTGTTTCCTCTCCTCCTGTCCCTTGTTCCCCGGGAGCAGTGAGATGTGCAGGGATCCCACCTCCCCTCCCAAAGACACATTCCACAGGGAGCAGCGCACCTGTACCCAGTGACCCACTCCAGCTCCCAGGGAACACAGCCCTGGATCATGGCACAGCTCCATCCTTTCCCCTGAAAGCCTCAGCACACCAGGGACCGCTCAGATGTTTGTGCCACGATGAACAAATAATGTCGTTTTGTTCAGGAATAATCTTAAATCTTTTTGGTAACATGATCTGAAGAATTATTCCCCGTTCACTTCTTAAGGGACACAAACCCCATCCTTTGCTTATACAAGCATTAAAAAAAGAAAAGAGAGAGGCCCCGAATTCACCGGAATATTCATCATTTCCAACCTTAAACCCAGAGCGTACAAACAGACGAATCTGGCAAGTCAGAAAGCAAAGCCAATTTAATCTGTGGCTCCCCTGAGGTAAATGTAGTTCACAGTCCTGCCCCCACCCCAACCTCAGCCATAATCCTTGCTTCCTGGAGGTAGGAAAGCACTGGAGTGAGGAAAATTCTGCAGCAGGATATAATGATCCAAAATGACAGGGACAATAATGACAATGAATTTCATGTCTCCCAGTCATGAGCTGGGGATGCTTGACTGGGCTGACTCACACGATTAAATTGTTACAGGTACAGCAGAGACGCAGTTATCATCCGCGTGCTTTTGGGAAGGGCGCCCGCGGGGAGCGCGGATGCGCGGCCCCTCCGTCGGGAGCAAAGGGCTGCTGCTCCTGCAGCGACGCGCCTGAGCCCGCACCTCTGACAGAGGCAAATCTGGGTTAAAGACGCAGCTGGTCCAGGCCACTGATTTTATCCCTTCTGAACACGATGGAAGCGCTCTGACGGGTGAAGCACGGCGGGACTCGAGCCAGCGAGCCCCGCGGACCGTGCCGGGCACCGGGCAGCCCCGGCTACTCCGGGTGCCCCCGCGTTTGTGCCAGCTCCAGCACGGAGACTGCCCCACTGCTGGGGTTCAGCCCTGGGCTCACTGCACCTGATCCCAGCCAGCACCCCCCTTTCCAGCCCCGCGTCCTTCAGGATTTCACGGGCAGCTCCGTTGCACAGAGCACGGGGCAGAACGCACTGGAAAACCACGGGGCAGGGAACAGAGTGTTCCCCAGCTACACCCACGGCCAGCGTGCCTGCAAGGCTTCTCTCAGCCCCCAGCCTCAGGCTGGAAACACCAAGAAATACGAGTAGCTGTGTATTTAAAATCACCTATGGAAAGTCTTTTCAGTGACAAACTGACAGAGTTTTTATACCCAGGGAAGGAAAACCAGCCAGAGAGTTGTCTGTAATACCCCTATTACAGCTCAACATCTCCAAATATCCATTTGTCAAACATGAATTATAAAGCTATAACATTTCATAATTCAGGACACACTCAAATCCTAGGAAAAATAGCTACAAGAGCCCAAATAAAAAAAAGCATTTATTCCATTTTTGACAGCTTAATGAATGCCCTACTCTTTTGCATTGATTTTTGTGTGCGTGTCTGTGTGTGCACGTGTGCCTGGGAAGGATTTCTCAGGGGGTTTGCTGTAAACAGGGAAAGCAAAATCCTCTGCCAAGGCTTTTTCTACTTTTAAATAACCTCCACATTAAAATATCTCAGCAGAGAATGCATGCAAAACTACTGAGGATGCAAAAAAGCAAAAAAACCAACTACTTATATCCCAGTAAACATACTGGAGATTTGTAGAACAAGACATTAAAGAATCCAAGACCTTGATGTGGCAGGAGAGTCTCAGACACAGCATATGTTAATTCCTTCTTTCAGGATATAACAGCAAATTCAGACAGCACGGTCAGTAGAGCCCTCAAATCTTAAATTCAGGACTGATTCCAGAACACAATTTTTCCTTACACACCTAAGGGCTCATCTTGCAAGGCAAAATATGTTAAAAAAGCCTGCAAGCACCTAGAGACAGAAAAATAATGTGTCTTCAAGAGAACCGTGCCACTTGGAACTGCTGAACACTTTACACTGACACACTCTGGCCAGCTGGATCCCTGCTTTAATGGTTTTCCTAGTTCTTATCATAATGAACTCTACGTAATTTAAATGGAGATTAATTCTTCCATTTAAAGTGCTTTAGAACAATCCTGCCCGAGATCCTGAGCTCAGCCCAGCCTCTCCCTATGCCTCTTCTCCAGCTCTCCCAGAGCCCCTAAGTGGATCTGACAGATCCCTGCTCAGATAGCAGCCGCCTTCTCCCCCCAAAATGTTGCCTTTTTGCTATTCAGGAGTATCCTAATACCAACAAATGCTAAATGCAGTCTGACATGTCCCCCTAAGAAACAAACTTGTAAGTTGTGGCTTCAAAGCAAACCTTGAATAAATAGGACACGTTGTGTACGCCCCGGCTAACATCCAACATATGCTTTGGCTTCCCGATGCTCAGGCAGAGCAAGAATAGCCTCTGGACAAGGCTGTGATTTGCTCTTGCTGGTACTTCCAACATTTATAATGTACCATTTTTTTGTGCCTGTATAAACAATTTGAAGAATGTAATGAAGACGACCCCGGCGCCGGTTGGGAACACGATGCCCTCATGAATTATGGATGGCTGGAGGTGCCAGCGGCCCCACCAGCGCTCAGGGACCGCACAAGGAGCGGCCCTGGGCTGCCCTGCAAAGGGACAGGGCACCGCCAGGGCACGGCCTTCAGCACACAAAATATTAACTTAGACACGGGCTGCTCTTACCTCTTCCCTTTGCTGGTGGGGATCGACATCTGTGATCGTTAACAGCTCTGTTATCAACAATTACAGGGACAAGGAATAAAGGAAAGCAAGGAAAAGGGATAAAACTGCATTTAACTGCACTTACAGTCAACACACTCCATCCTTAAAAGGCCAATTTATTGATTCATTCTTTAGGGGACAGAGAAGGCATGGACAGAGAAGAGAAAGATATCACCTACTTTAAGATTTGTATTTTTCTTTGCCATTATTTAATACTCTATTTTATGACTAATCCTTCTGAAAGGACTAAAACGAGTTTAATTCCATCTTATCACCCCCTCCTCTACTTTCAGTTCCATTCCCTTTCCCTTTATGCTCCATTCCTCCGGATTTAGGGTGTGACAGTGTCTCATTAAAACTCAAGTACAATAATTTGCAAGACCTAAAGGGAGCTTGCTGAAATGTTATGACTTAAACCCCATTTCCTGTGGCCAGAACACAGGTTAATTGATCAGGACAAACCAGTTCATGTGCTACAGCCCCACGGGAGCCCACCCTGCCCCACGGGCCACCCCGCAGAGGAGGCACCAGCGACAACACTGGGCTGAAATGTGGCCTCTAAGAACTGATTTAACACTGTAGCCGGACACTCTTTACTCTGCATTAGGTGCAGTCTCAAAACACTCAGATGTGTATTATCAACTCACCAATTTCATCCTTGACTCCTTCAAACCTACTTTATTCTTCAGGGAAACTGAGGTTTGGTGGAGCCTGGAGAGCTTTTTTTAATTTTAATGCAAAGCACCATTTCTTTACATTCTGCCTAAAACTGAGGATAACTGAGCTGTATCTTATAAAGAAAGCAAAACAAGGCAAGACACAGATTTTTTCCCTTTTTTTTTCTATTGTACTCTTCCTTTCCAATATTCAGCGTGGGTTTGTTTCCCTCTGTTGGGATGGCACCAAAACCTCCAGAGACATCTCAGTCACTCAGAGCCCTGCCCGTGTTTGCCATCAAAGCCCACGAGGTGTCTTGGTGCTGAATCTTTAGTGTTTAAAATAATTATTCATGTAAGAAACATGAAGACCAACTTTAAGGCTATCCTGAAAGGTGTATCTTTGGAGTGCTGGAGTAGTAAATAGCCACAATACAGCTAAATTATTTATTTAATCAGAAAAAACTTCACTAGATTATAAATAGATTTCAAGCTATAGTGCTCTTACGAGAAGTGTAATTACAGTTAAGAGAACCACTTCGTTCTTCTGGCAGGCTCCTGGGATCCCTTAAAACAAGCTAAGGAATAGCTCAGGATAAGGAAAAAATAAATCTGAATTCCTTCCCTGTATGCTATCTATGGCAGGTCCAGGTACTGGGTGTAGAAACCACCACATAATCCCAAAAGAAATTTTGCTAAATAACCTTGAATTTCCTCCAGACCTTAAAAATAAGATAAGATGCAGCCTCCATCAGTAGTAAAATCAAGTGAAAACCAAGTCCATCCTTTAAATCCCACCCTACTCCCAAACAAGAACCTGTACATACATATTCCCACACATATATATGAATTTTTGATTGTTTTTCATGCTGCTGGGCTCTGAGACACCTGCAATTACCAACACAAGCTTTGGCCAGAAGCCACATAAACCCCACTGGAACCCAGTGTGTTTCCAGAGTCTTTCCCAGTCCAGAACCCCTCTGATGAGCTGATGAATTGTGTAAATGCAGTTCTACAAAAGGAAAAAAATTCCCCTTATAATCCACCCTGTGTGAAGACCCTTCTGCTGCCAAAAGGTCAGAAACCACATCTCCACCAGCACACTTCCACACAGCTCTGCACCCACTAGCCAAGAAAACCACGGTATTTGCAGCCTTGAAAACATACTTCATCTCCCAAATCAACGCTTAGGAGGCAGGCTGAATCCCTCAAGCTGTTCTTCCCTGTGCAGACCCAGTGCCCAGTCTCCAGGCTCACACCTGCGTTTCAAGCCCAGTCCCGAGGCCCGTGACCGCGGAACGGGCGGAGAGGCAACGCACCGTCGTAGTACACGATGGCTCCGACCAGCCTGTCCTTGCGCAGCATGGGGAACAGCTCCAGCGCCCGCGCCTTGGTGAGCACGTAGCTGCTCTTCAGGCACTGGCTGCCCGCCACCAGGTCATACAGCTTTATCCCAGCCCAGTAGTACGGCAACTGCCACCACCTGAGGGGAAAAAAGCACCACGGAGTGAAGAAAAAATAGAAGTGAAGCATTTAGAAGTGCATGCACACGCTGTCGTTGTAACACAGAACACGGGGAGTAACACAGAATGTTCTTACAGCAGTTTTACCGTGGCCATCACACAAGCTCGAGGTAACAAGACAATGTAAATACTCCAGACTTAGGTGTTGTTTGCTACTGTTTTCAACTGAGCTACTCCCTGCAGTGAGTCAGGCGGATTCAAGGCTTTATTTGCTCTAGAATCAGGATCTAAACAGGGCTTTTGTGCCTCCGTGTGAGATACTGAAGCTGTGTGTGCAAGCTGAGAGGGTTCCCCCAAAGCACGGTCTAAGGCCTCCCGCACAAACAGGACCATGGTAAATGCAGGCGACCACAGACGTAGCTCCAGCCCTTACAAGCCCCTCCCACTAAGACAGGAATAATAAAGACAGGACTGGCCTCAATAAAATTAAGTTCCTTCAGCAAAACGTCCCTGCTCTAAGTAGGTTGTTCCAGTGAGTAACTGCTCTTACAGACTGAAAACCCAACCCAAAGCACTGAGTGTGTTCCTGAGGCAAGGAGGAACCCCTTCTGTCCATACTCTAACTGCCCCATGCTTGTATGGACAGAACAGCACCTTGCTGGAACACCGGCAGGGCGTGTGCTGAGGGCAAGGGGGCACTGAAAGAATAGCAAATACATCCTGGGAACGAGAGCTCTTTCCAGTTCGAGTGCTGGGAGGGCACTGAAGAGCTGCACCCAGGACATGCCCCTCAAAGCAGCAACTGCTGGCTGGGGCACAAGAGAACTTTGTGCTTCTGCAGCCCAGCAACTTCCCCCCCACCACTAGAGGACAGAGGCTGGGACAGCTTTATGAATCCCAGGCCAGGGTTTGCTTGGGAGAAGCCAAGGTAAAGGACAGAAAGCACAGCAGAGCTTACTTGTAGATGGGGAGCATGATGGGCAGCGGGGCCGAGAGGTGGGGCGCGCTCTGCAGCAGGTGGGCACGCTCCTCCAGAGCCTCCTTCACCATCCTGTACTGCAAAACACCAGCCACAGTCAGTCCCACACCACCCACCCTCCTCCAGTGCCTCCTTCACCATCCTGTACTGCAAAACACCAGCCACAGTCAGCCCCACACCACCCACCCTCCTCCAGAGCCTCCTTCACCATCCTGTACTGCAAAACACCAGCCACAGTCAGCCCCACACCACCCACCCTCAGCTCCAGGGGAAACACTCAACAAGAGACTTTATCAAAGTATCAACACCTCACACCATTGTTACTGGGCTTTCAAAAACACACTGCGATCTGCTGAAAAACTCAGAGGTTAAGGAAAAGGATCCCAAATAAAATTAAGTTTCAGTAGTTTCAGCCTGGTGTCCTGGCAGCTCAGTTGCATAATTTCTCATTTGAACATAAAGCACAAGAAGCCACGATGCCCTAACGAGGGGAAGGAGGCACTTCAGGAGGGCTAGGACTCGTCCCACGGCACAGCTTCCATGCCAATTCCCACAGTTCAATCCCATCCTAACTCCAAGCTGGCAATGCAGATGGGTTCTTCTCCAAACCAAACACTGTGCATCAATGTGGAGTTGCTCTGTGGCAAAAAAGGTGGGTTTCTATAGGTGGGTAACTGCAGGGTTTGGAAAAGTCACCATTTCTGCAGCAGCGTTACAACCACTAAAACATACTTCAAGAGGTTCCAATGGGAAGACAACGTGATTGCTCAAATCAGGAATATCAGGCTTCCACCCACACAAGAATACACAAAAGCATTTATACACTATCACTCATTTACCATATTTTCTTTTCCCATGCCAAAATAAATCACTCTTTTACCATCTTTATTCCCCTATTCCAAAATAAGTCGCTCATTTACAATATTTTTCCCCCATTCCAAATTAAATCACTCGTTTACCATCTTTTCTCTCCCCATTCCAGAACAGGACAGCCACTCACTCCCCCCTATTCATGACATTACCCATCTCTTTTTACTTTATTTTTTGCTCTTTTTATTCTCAGATCAGCCCTGTCTCTGCCTGCCTTTCCCAAAAGCCACAGCCTACAAGGCACGGCACGGACACTGCCCATCAGAGCACTGCCTTCCCGAGCCTCGAGAGCTCCCCCAGACAAGACACTTCCCACGCACGGTGGCTGTGGAATACAACACTGGAATCCAGCACTGAAAAGCTCAAAAGGAGACTCAGGTCTAACTGGGACAGTGAAGTGTCTACCAGCAATTCTTGCTTAACAACCAGCACAAACAATTACCTGCTCGAAATCCAGCTTCATGATGGCCTTCTGGAGGTACCTCACTCCACCATGGATCAATTTAGTGCTCCTGCTGCTGGTCCCCGATGAGAAATCATCTCTTTCTAGAAGGGCTGTTTTTAGTCCTGTGTTACCAGAAAACCAAATTAACTTCTTAAATTACACAATTTGTATGTAATTCATTAAAGACACTTCTCTAGGGTAGAGACAATCACAAGAAAAATTACTCTGTACATGGATAAATTTGTATTCAAAGTGTAGTGCACTGTCTATATTGTAATGAAAAATTTTAGCCTTCTTCCTGAGGGAAAAGTCAAAGCAGAACTTAAACAGAAGCACATTAGAAGCTGGATATTTCACAATGGAAAGGCATTACGGCACATTACGGGGGCCACGCTCCCGCAAGCAAATGAGAGCTTGGATGTGTGGCAGGAACAGAGGGGTTTCATGGACACTTTTAACCCTTTGCAGCAGAGAGCTCCAAACCTCTTGCACTAACAGTTCCAGTGGCATTCCAGACAGGGAGACAACTGGCAGCTCTGCTTACTTAGAGTTTGCTTCAGAGGTGCCCAAAACCAGGGGAGAGCCAGAGAGCGTGGGGCACACTTGGAATTCTGACACACACGGGAAATAGTCTGATCAGCCTTAACCACTGAATCCCTCGGGTGGAGAAGACCCCCAGGATCACTGAGCCCAACCACGCTCCA
Organism: Oriolus oriolus; assembly: GCA_013400235.1. Taxonomy (NCBI): domain Eukaryota; kingdom Metazoa; phylum Chordata; class Aves; order Passeriformes; family Corvidae; genus Oriolus; species Oriolus oriolus. The sequence continues at coordinate 40,156 of VXBT01012251.1, read as the reverse complement.
GCTCTTCAATGTCCTTCTTGTCATGAGGGACCCAGAATTGGACACAGCACTTGAGGGGCCTCAGCAGTGCCAGCACAGAGATTTTAACATCCACTGGTCTCCCAAAACTTTTATGTCCTCAAAAAAATCTAATTATTACTGGTAACTTACAAAGATCAGAGCAATTTATTTTTGTCGAATGTGACTGAAGATTAATGGACACAATCAGAAACAATTTGGTGAAGATTTATCAAACACACGAAAAGCAAAATTTGTTGTTAAGCGAAGCAAACACGATAAAAGAGCAAGTTCCATGAATGAACAGCAACGAGACACAACTCATTAACCAAATGCCCGTGAATATTTCACACCTCAGAAACCTACTGATATAACCAGTATATCCAAGGAAAGGATAAACAGAGATTAACTGTAATAATTTCTGTCTGCTTTACAACTGCATTTTCTGCCAAAGCACAGCAGAGGCAGAAGTGAAAAGATCCCAAGTTGTTCTTTGTCCTGTGTTATTAAATACAACAACCAGGCTGGAGTTTGGACTCATCTCCCTATGGTCAGACCCTACTGCTTTATCCACTTCATATTACCACACCTTCTGGACAGGTGTTTTCCAGCTCAAACTGCAAGACACTCCTGGGGTCAGGTTTTGCCCCTGTTTCTGAGGTACATGCCCAGGTTAAAGAACCTGAGAACTTCAGGGCTCTCTACTCTGGCCACAGGAGCACGGATCTGCTGAGTCCCTGACCTCCTTCAGGGTCCTTTTGCCTTCTGAGAGCAGAGCTTTCCTACCCAGGATAACCCCTCCTCTACCTTTGAGTACTTCTGAAAAGCCAGTCTGAGAAGTTTCTTACAAGCCAGGTAACCCAAGAAGGAGCCTGCAGCTGAGCCTCCAGGCCTTTACCTCTGGTGGCTGCGTCCAGAGCACAGCCACAGCCCGTGGCTCCCCCGCCGATGACAAGGACATCGAATTCACCGCTGGTCTGCAGGGCCAGGATCTGCTGCTCTCTCGTGGGGAGATGGTCCTTCCTTACTGGAGCATCCTCTGCAGCTTGAACCGGCACCAAGGCACCCTGCAAAGACGGGACACAGCCCATGGGGCCCTGGCTTTGTGTTGCACACACACACACACATACGGGGGACAGGCACCCCCCAAAACACAGCCTTTTCTAGAACCAGAAAGGTAAACTCACAGATTCCCAGTCATATTTAATAATGATATTGGATTAAACACTGAGGAGCAAACAGTACTAAAACCATGAAGTGTTACCACACGTTTACTTCACCTTGCCCACCTCAATGTAACACGGTACTCAAGTGTTACACCTGTATTAATTACTTCTAGGAGCACTCAAATGTTACAGGATGCTGTTATTACTTTAATAAACATTATAAAGGAAGCATTTCAATAAACAGACACACGGTTGGGCTCTCAACTCTCTACCAGAAAACCCACCACAGCGAAGGACGCAGAGCTGAGCACACATTTTACATCTCATACAGTGGCATTAATCCAAGCTCAAGTTTGATGAGGTTCAGGAGTGATGTGATTGTCAAATGTAGGGCACTGAAACACCGAAGAAACTCTAGCTTCACATCCTTTTTGAGAAGTTTCTAAGCAACGCAGTGTATGTCCTACAGCACATTAAAACACAACTTGAAAGTGACAAAGCTTGATGATGTGGCAGTTTCCAGACATTTCACATTTTCCTGGAATGGCCCTGGGAATCTCTTTGGGCTGATATTCCCAGAGCCAGGGCTGCTGCCCGTGCAGTGACTGTAGAGAGAAGGGCTGATGCTCAGTCACCTACCAGGGACCATGTTTTAAGTGTGAAGGGTTTGAACAGTTTCTGAAGGCTCTCTGCTGTTAACATCAACTTAAGCTTAATTCTAAAAAATGCCAGACTTTCCTGAAAATTATAAACATTTTGAACACCAGAAAAACCTGTTTAACCCTAATTTAAGACCTAATTTAAGGTCTGAGCATGGCCCAGTCTCCAGGCCAAATGGCAGACTTAACTATGCAGAATAGCTTCTGTCCAGATCTCCCAGACAGGAAAGAGCAAACTAATAAAAATTCAAGTGACAAACCACAGAAACTCCTTTCCAGCCAAGCACAAAAAGCCTCAGTTCAGATTATATGGTGCATGCAGCCTAAATATTTTTGTTCAGAATTATTTGCTCATTCCTCAGCAGTATCATGATTTAAATGCATTAGTTCTGTGTCCCTCTCACTACTATAGAGCTGAAAATAAAATCTAGTAACTAGTAGCCATGACTCAAGCAGTGCATATTCCAAAGGTAATTAATGAGCAGGTTCATCATGCAATCAGGGATGATACTGACTGCAATGCAAGCAGCTCAGGAAGATCACTTAGGACAGCAGCAACCACTGCCTCTGCACGTGTGGTACAATCCAATCCATGGGGAAAGTCAGGCTGGAGACAGAGTCCTTCACTTCATATCGAGGATCTAATGAGTCCAGAGAGGCCCAGAGCTGCTCCCAGGGCTGGAGCCCCTCTGGAGCCAGGCTGGGAGAGCTGGGGGTGCTCACCTGGAGAAGGGAAGGATCCAGGGAGAGCTCAGAGCCCCTTGCAGGGCCTAAAGGGGCTCCAGGAGAGCTGGGGAGGGACTGGGGACAAGAAAGAAAAATGAAGATTCAGAACAAATCCTAGCATGACCACTGCTTTTTCCTAAGCGTGGTGATCCCTGCGGGACCAGCCCTGTCCCCCCAGCCCATGTGGGGCACCCGGGAGCTGCACTGAGTGCTCACCCAGCTGTGCCCAGCTCAGCCCCGGCTGCAGACGCTGCAGCAAAGGTCTGCTCATTACCCGGTGTTTACAGGCAGAGCAGCCCTCAAACAGAGCCCTCAAACACAGCCCTCAGCTCCCGAGGCACACACAGAGCCGGGAAGCAGAGAGGTGAATCCTGATGAGCCTTGGTGTTTACACGTTAATGTGTGGCTGCTGGCAAAGATCACCGGAGGAGGGACAAACTTTGGGCACTCCAAAGAAATTCCACGTTGTTCTTCTGGCCATGGAATTCTGTCCATCCCATTCTGTCCTCCTGCCCTGCTCTCTCACTGGCCCTCTCACCTCCAGCACTGCTATAAAACCTCTGCATCCCCAAAGCATAACAGAAACACATCACAGAATCCCAGAACGGTTTGGGTTGGAAAGGACCTTAGAGGCCACCTCGTTCTACCCCCTGCCATGGGCAGGGACACCTTCCACTGTCCCAGGGTGCTCCAAGCCCCGTCCAGCCTGGCCTGGGACACTGCCAGGGATCCAGGGGCAGCCACAGCCTCTATGAAGAATGGAACACTGATGCAGTTCCAGAACACGTTTTTCCAGGGAGTGACAGACCCAAGAAGGGAGACAGTGAGAGGATGCAGCTGTTTCTGCCCCCACTCGCTCCTCGGTGGCTGTGACACATCCCTCTGCCCAGGGGACAGGACCAGCCTCCAACCACGGCTCCCAGCTCTCCCTCCCAGAAGGGGACGGGAATGCAGCACGTCAGAAACCTTCCCTGGAGCACCCAGCACCGGCAGGGCAGCAGCAGTCTGGGCTGCAGGGCCAGATCAGCGGCTCCTGCTTCCCCTCACACAGCCGCTGCTTCAGCCCTGCTGGGCCACCGCAGCGAGAGCAGACAGGCAGCTGCTGCCAGCTTCCCAAAACACCGCCCTGCCACCCCGAGACAGCAGTGACAAGCAGGAAACTGGGAACACCAAAAACACCCGTGGCTCTGTCTTGCACGTGTTTTGGGTGATCAAGCTCAGCCACATGTGCTCAACTTCTATGAGCTCTAGAGAAGGAAAATCCCCACCTCCAAATTCACTTTGCGCTGCACTTCCAGACAATTTTCCAAGCGTTATGACTTAACTTCAGGAGAATAACAGAACACCAGAAAAGCCAGATTTGGAGTTAAAGAAATACTGGCATCAGGTGGGGTTGACTCCATGTTTTGGTTTGTTTTTAAACCCATTATTTACAAGAAATGGCTCCTAGCAGAGCCCAGAGCAGAGTCCCCAGCATCCAGCCCCTGGTATAGCCAGAGTGTGGAGATTAGCCCTGGAATATAAGCAGAGTGATTAGTACCAGGAATTGATATAGATATGATGCATCTTGCTGTCAATTAAATGGGGGAGTGAAGAAAAGCTGCACACAGGGATTCCATCTGCAGTAACGTGATTAGTTTGGCAGTGAACAAGTGTGTTTACTGAAATAAGCAATTGCTGTTTATATCTACAATTTCTCAGGCAAGAGTTCCCTGAATGGTTTTGATTACGCTCTTAGTGAGAGGAATTTAGTTTGGCAGTTTGAATTTAATCATCAAGTTATAAAGTGATCTAGTAATCCATAAGCCAGTGCTCTCGTTAATTTGCTACTGTAAATCTCCAGGTAGGTTTGCAGAGTCAAATTCATCATCCTTATTCATTTATACAAAAAAATACAGTAATTAAAACTCCCCAAAGCAGACCCTGCGTTATCATACTATCACAGTATTGGATTCACCTTGCTGAGCAATTTCTACTGACCAACAACACACTCACACCAGCAAGAGCAGGACTGGGAAAGGACAGCAGAACCTTCAGCTCCAAACCACTGCCTCTCCCCTTAGTGATCATGAGGGGAGAGGGGAAGGAAGAGCCACCAGTGGTCTCCAGTTCAACTTGGCATATCCAAGAACGCCCCATCTCACACCTGGCACCGGCCTGCTTAGGATGATGCATTAAATAAAGGCCCAGAAAACCAGAATGCAGCAATTCAGTCAGGAAGCAGGAGGATCTGGTACCTGCAATTCTCTGTCCCCACTAGCGCTGGAAGTGCTGGTGAAACAGCCAGCAAAGGCTCACTGTGCCACCTGGGCCATGCAGGCATCTGAGTGTTCGAGGCCAAATCACAGAATTCCAGACTGGTTTGGGTAGGGAGAGACCTTACAGATCATCCAGTGCCACCCCTGCCATGGGCAGAGACACCTTCCACTATCCCAGCTGCTCCAAGCCCCGTCCAGCCTGGCCTGGGACACTTCCCAGGATGGGGTGGAATGACACGAGCTTTAAGGTTCCTTCCAATCCACACTGTTCTGGGATTCAGTGACTCAACTCCACTTGCATAGATGTGGCCCAGAATGTCAGCACATGTGTGTGTACAGAAAAATTAGTTGGGATAAAAGAACAAGTGGTTCTGCCATTTTGACACCATGACCACACTCCGTAAAACCCTGGGGTTTCATCTGTCTCTGGAAGTTCACAGTGACCATCCACCCCCAGAAAAACAGGAATTCCCTAAGTTCTGGAATACTGCAGACAATACACAACAAATGAGCTCTCCAGGTGGCTTTTCCCTTCCAACTCTTCTCATTCAACAGTCCTAAAAGCTGCAGCTGCCATTTTTGACAGTAATGAAGCCAGGCTGTAAAACCCTGGGATAAAGACTCTGGAGAGAGCATTACCAGCCTGGAGCAAGGCAGGCAGCCCGATGGGGAGCTCACTTGAAATGCTGGGGTTTATTTTCTGCAACAGTATCTGAAGCCATAAGAATCCTGGCTTATCCACTTCCCAGCTTGGCTCCCCAGAAATGACTCATCTCATTCCCAGCTGCTCCTCCTCCTCCTCCCCACAGAAACGGCCAGAAAAGGGATTTAAAAGTTGTGGATGTGGCACTTGGGGACATGGGTCGCGGTGGCCTTGGCAGTGTTGGGGGAATGGCTGGACTTGGTGGCCTTGGAGGAATTTCCCAACCCAAACAAATCCATGGTGCAATGACTGAGAAGGGAGTTCCAGAGCACAGCCACTCCAGCCCTGCTGGGAGGAGCAGATATCCCAGGGAAACTTGTTTTCTCCAGCAGCAGGATCCGACACAGACTGACACCGGGACGTGCTGCACCTCTTCCTCTAGTGCTGCTTTACTGCGCCAGGGGTCCAACATGGCCCTTCACTGCTGGGGGAGCTGACTCTGTCCGTGCCACCCTCGCCTGGCACACAGCCCTGCAGCGAGCCCGGCTCACCGGGGCCGGGCTGTGCCCACCAGGGGCAACAGCAGCCCGCCCAGCGACCTCCTTGGCACAGAGCCTGTCCCCAGCCTTAGGAACCCAACAGGAGCTGGCACCAGGACTGTTACAAAGCTGAGATGTTCAGAGGTAGCATTGGTGGCTTCACTTCCAGCTTCTAAGCTTGAAAACACTGCCCAGACAGTGCTTTTACTTCAATCAGGTCTTTCCACTCCTCCTGCAACTAAGTAAAGCCTCCAGTGGCACCCAAAGGTCATTTTTTAAAACTATTTGTACAAGCCTGACATATGCTCTGACAGATTTTAAGTTTCCTATTTTATCAGAAATCATAATTAATACTTACGTGTTTGTTTCTATACTGAGAAAATTGAGAGAGGCCAAAAACTGTTGCTATGGCACCTCCTCCAATGAGAGCAGTTCCTTTCACTGCCTTCTGAAATGCCATTTTTTACTGGAAGAAAAGAAGATAAAAATTAATTGGCAGTTTTACCATGTCAGGATCTGGTACACACAGAATAGACCATTCGAAGAAACTAATGACAATGTTGTGACAAGTTGAAATTTAGGGTAGCAACATCTTAATTAGAGATTTTCACTGCAATATTAATAACTTCTAAACAAAGTCTAGACAGAGGCAAGCCAGAGTGCTCTGGTGTTTGCTGAGAAAGCTGAAGGAGGAAAGAGTATTTGTACCTGAGTAGATACACACCCCCCACAGCGACCCTTGAGTATGTGACAGGCACTGCCACCCCCATGGCAAAGGCAGACCAGGAGCAGCCTGTCCCCAGCCACAGGGCCACCCAATCCTTATCCCGACACCACAGCGGATCTGCTCCACAACGTCTCCTTCAGCTCCCCGCCCATCCCATCAAACTGCTGCCACAATCCCAGCAGCCTAACAGCACTCCCTCCTGCTTCCCAGGCAGGATGGGTCCAGCAGCCCAGCCTGCCCTACCCCAGGGTAGCAGCGGAGCGACGCCGTGCAGGCAGGAGCAGGGCCCTCGGCGAGCAGCAGCAGCACCGACAGGGACAGGACTAAGCGGCTCGAAAGCAGGGTGGCACTTTATCACCCAGCTCCAGAGGGCTTGAAACCAGCCCTATGTGGGTCAGGCAAGTCCTTAATAGACCCAGTGTTCGGATGCTGAATGACCAATTTGCATGGGACTGACCTGAATCTTAAGCAGGCACAGCCCGCTCCATCTGCCCGGCCCACGGGGGCTCGAGCCGCGTTAGGGACAGCATCCGTCCCGTCCGGGGATCCCACCAGCGCCCTCCGCACACCGGGACACCCCTGCCCAGGCCACACACTCCTCCAGTGCTCTCCAGACAACTGATTTAGCACCAGTAAAGCTTAAAGCACAGGGCGACGATGTGTGCAGCCCCGTGCCAAGACTGGAGCACCAGCGGACTTACCACGCATGGGGAGCAGCCCCGGGCCAGGAGCAGGGAGCCGGGGCAGCTCCCCATCCCAGGCTGGACAGGAATGGCCCTGGCAGCCTCCCCTGGCATCTGTCAGGACACAAACACACAACCAGGGCACTCCACTCAACTGCTCGTGTACCTGCACATGCCGTACACACAGACATGTTCCCAGGCTGGAATGCCTCAAAGGAAGCTGTGGCTGTCCCTGGATCCCTGGCAGTGTCAGGCCAGGCTGGATGGGCCTTGGAGCAACCTGTGATAGTGGAAGGTGTCCCTGCCCATGGAACAAGACGAGCTTTGAAAGTCCTTCCCAATCCAAACCTTGACCTCATTCCCTGAGCACTTTGCCTGCAGCACACTCAGCGTGGGGGAAATTCCCCACACATTTCTGGGGCAGGCATTCGATGCAGAGCTGCTGTGCATACAAACTGTATGTAAGGGATCACGTACAGAAGGCCAAGGCTTGCAGCTTCCCACGAGCTTTTCCAAACAGGGGCATTTATGCTCTTGGAGGAGATTCCCACCATGACAGCCTTTCTTATATCACATTTTCCATTTACTTCTTATCGTGGTCGCAAAAAGATCAGCTTCATCTTTCCTTTGTACCGTGACAGGGAGGAGGGAAGGGAAAGGTGACAGACAAGCCCCAGCAAAGGAAGCTCCCGGGAGGGAAGCTACTGTGGAGGCTTGACATCAAATGCTACAGCACCTCCGTGAAAACAGAGAGGAAGACTATGGATAGTCACAAAGTTGGAACACAGGATGGAACCCAGGACAGCACAGGAACATTCCCGCTGCCATCCCCACACTGAAGGAGCTCAGACAATCGGCATCGCTCCCGTCCCGTCCGCAGCCACGCGACACAGATGGTGACAGGAGCGCTGCACACACACCAGCCGGCACCGTGGGACACACACCTCCACCCAAGGCTTCCAGGAGTCAGGAATGACAGCCCTGCTCTCCGAGGGAAGGCTGGTGGCAGTACCAGAGTAGTTTCACACCCCTCGCGCAGCAGCAAAGGAGTCGCTTCGAGAGCCTGAAACCCTCCAAGCGCCTGTGCTGGAACACAACAATCCAGGGAGTTGGAAAGGAACAAATTAGCATCTTCCAAGGAGCCGTCTCACACGTCTGCAGAGATGCTGGCTTGCAGGAAAACAAAGGGAAGCGTGCCCTTTCCATGCTGTATGAGCTCAGGAAGAAGGGTGATGGCTGAGGCACAATCCCTGTTCATCCCTGCTCAGAACCAGGGCTCCTGCAAGCACAGCCAACGCTCATCCCCGCTTCTTCTCCCCAGCTTAGACCTCTCCTGAGACTTCATTTTGGACACCAGGGACACACCTGCCACAGTTACACCATCCCTTTTTGGGGAATTCAAACACAAGGTACACAAACTACTAAGAGGCTCAATGATTGTCACCTACACCAGCTTGCTGTGAAAATGCAGTTTCACAGACAGCTCTGAAAGGAATTTATTTTCGTTTTTCAAGGAAGAAAATCACAATCTTAAGACTGCAAGTTCTAGTAGGCCTTTTAACAAGCGTTTTATCAATACTTGTAAAAACAAACCCCAAACCAACATCCCCCCGAGTTTTTAAAACAGAAGAAATAATGTAGCTATTTGATATTTATATCTTTAGTTTGGGATTACAAAAACATTACTGCATCAGCTTGAGGCCATTCCCTCTTGTCCTGTCCCTTGCTCGCTGGAAGTAGAGCCTGACCCCCACCTGGATGCACCCTCCAGTCACACAGGTCGGCTGGGAGCCCTACAAGCTCCTCTACCAATTCAGGCCCTAAATATTCCTCCATATAGACAAATAAAGCACAGCCAGACTTCGGCAGTTCATTAATTCCTGTCCACAGTTACTCAGGGACAGCAGTGGTGAGCGCCAGGCATGACCACGGTGGGCACGAAGGCGCAGGCACACAGGGAATAGGGTCAGGAGCGCTCCCAGCAGGAGCCGACCCCGTCTCACTGTGGATACAGCTGCTCCAGCCACGCTGAAGGGACACTGGATGTGCCACAGGGAACAGCTTTCCCACTTTCATGGTGCAGGTAGCATCTCTAACACCCAGAAAGGGGCTCGGTGCCGCTGCACAGGAGGATTTCTGGCCTCAGGGCTCCCGGCTCCTTGCCAGGCCCCGGGGCGTGTGGCATTAGCTCTCCTCAGAGCTGAGAGCCGATTACAGGCAATTCTCCCGAGAAAGGAGTTCTCCCAGGAGACCAGCTGCTCAAATTGCCACATCAATCTTGCTCACCGTCCCTAAGAGAAGCTTGGTCAGGAGAGAAAGGAAAATAGGGCTCAGCATAAGCCACTCCTGCACAAAGCCAGACAGGCATTCCAACCCACCAGACGGTGCCTTTACACCTGGAACAGCTCAGCTGCATCCCGGGAACCGCGAGCCCACGTTAGTGAGGCGTGAGCAGACGCGTTGGGACGAGGCCGGGTGAGCAGGGGCACTGCAGGCGGGCACCGCCGTGCCAGGCTGCTGCCCGAAAGGAGAGCGCTGCAGGCAGGAAATGGCACACAAGGTCTCCTCCAGACACGGGGACGACCTGAACACTGCCTCGGTGGCCACAAAGCCAGGGAGAAATTAGAGGCTCTGAGCAGACACGCGTGGGTTTTTGCCCCAGCGCTGCCCCAGACGGCTGCGGGAGGCTGCTGCCGGCTCCGAGCGGGATACACCCGCGTGCGGATGAGGGGAAGGAATGCAGTCCATGCAGTTCCCACGAAGGCTGTGCCAGGGAAGAGCCCACGCTTACAAACCCCTCCTCTTCCATGAGCAGGTACTGAAACCTGCCTCTCTTCCAAGCTGAGATCAATAGCTTGTGACAGAAACGGAATTTTATTTTAATGAAAATTATAATGGCAGCCAGCGTGAGAAGCACTACAGTCAGAAAGGTGTCATCTTTCCATCACACCGATATTCTGAGTCACCTTTAAAAGCAGCTCAGAGTGTTTTAGTGCTGTCAGTGCCATCTGACACAGTAAATCTGCATGTTAAGCCTTACCTTTGGTTTCAATAGAAGCCATAAATGGCACCTTTGGACCCATGGCATCACCAGAAGGGTGGGCTGAGGTCCCTGCCAGGCTCTAGAACAAGCTGTGGCAGGAGCAGGAGCCCTGGACTGGCGTGGGAAGAGCCGGGAGCATGTAACGAGGAGCAGCTATAGCATAGAGTGATCTGTCCAAGGAGTTCAATAACCCCAGGGAACAGTTCCCAGGGAACAGCTGAGCACTGGTAAAGATTCAGAAGGACATTAGCTCAAACTGCTACTAAAGGACTCATGATATGAAGAAACAGGCTTTAAACTTGAAAGGACACAAAGGGGCGGGGAGAGTAGTCTACACAAAATGGAAACTACACAAAAGATTTATCAGCACAAGTTCCCGCTTTCAATTTCCAAAACTTAATACAAACCCTAGTCACAGGAGGAACTGCTCCCTCCCTGGTGCAATCCTTAACCAGCTGCTCAGTCACACTCACGTGGACTACAGCAACGTGCAGTTGTCACTTCCAGAGGAGTCTCCCACTCCAGACCCAGGCTGGTGACCAGCTCCCCGCCTCAGCAAAGTCCCCAGGTGACCCTCCCCAGGTATCACACGCTGGACCTGCTGTGTCACAGGCGAGGGCTCCACTTCAGCAATTAATGCACTCTGTACACTGCTCCACTTTCAACCCCGTGTTTCAAACCCAAAAACCTACAAAGCACCACTTACACCCTGGTTTTTAAAGAAGGGATTTCAACACCCGTCCTCAGTAGATGCTTTTGAACAGCGCGTCCCACACGACAAACCTCTGCCGCCCGCGGTCCCCGTGAGGCTGACACAGCTCCTGGGAGTGATCTGCCTTCCTCGCTTCCCGGAATGCCCAGCCCAGCCAGCTGCCAGGCTACTGTCGGGATGTTCCTGGGAGTTGTGCAACCCACTCCCACCCGAGGCAGCAGGTGACTGAAAGGGAAGTGCCACAATTGCCAGAATTTCTCTATTCAGGTACTTCCTAATTACAGAGATACGGGACGGGATCTGAGCAACCCATGGCCAAAGCTGGGGTAAAGAATGAAAGGAATGAAGGAAGGGGGATGTGGGGGAATTGCACCCCAGAGCCATGAGTTAGAGGGCGAAGCAGGAGGAGCATTCCAGCAGAAGTGCAGGCACAGATGGATGGAGGCTGCAGAGCTGCGCCGCAGCAGCGTGAGCCGCCCCGTGCTGCCATCAGACACGGCTCTGAGACGCAGAACCCGGTAAATTGGGAGGAGAAACCCAATCTGTTATGTTGTATATCCGTGTGCTTTACGAGGCCATTACCATGGAATCCGGGTGCTTCGCATTCCATCGCAAACGAACACATCTAATAAAGTGAGTCACTCAATGCAAGGCTTAAAAATAGAAAACTTATAATCATCTCCACTACGGTTTGCATAACTTGCCATTGGCGCAGCAGCATTGTCTAATTCCTTCCTTCCCAAAGCTCCTCAGGTAAGTCTGGGATGATGAGAGGCGCAGACTGATGTCCCTCCGGGCTGAGCTGAGAGTCCTGCACTGCTCCTGCCTCTCCGGACAGCTGCAGTCCTACCCTCAGCTCCCTCCAATCCAGCTCTCATCCTTCTCGCAGGGCTGCTTGGAAGGTGGCCACGGTGACAGCAGCAGCAAGGCCACAGTTAAGTTCTGACTGGGGGTACTCGCAGCCTTTAAAGTACTGTTCTGTTACTGGCAGTCTCAGGGTGTGCCAACGCAGGAAGTGGCCAACTAACAAGAAAAAGGGGATCTAACCAGAAAATAGCCCAATTAGCACCCTCTTAACCAGGTCATCTACCAGCTGTCTCTCGTTTGCCTTTGAGCAGCCGGGAGTGGTTAATGTTACACAGGGTGTCAGGCCAGAATAACTGAAGTAGCTGAAAAGGAACTGATTAAAGCTTAAACCAACCCAAGCTGGAGATGCTTCCCCTGCAAGGCAGATCTTCCGTGAGGAACGACACACCCCAAGGAAGGGCTCCAGAGGGTCCCAACACGGCTGACACAGCACGGACATGTCCATCCTCCAGATCCTCTCCTGGAGCCTCCCATGGTCACAACAAAAATTAGGGCACTGCAATTAAAGTCATCATCCAAGACCACCTCTCCAGCCAAGCACAGGAACATAACCTGCAATATCCAGGCAGCTCACAGGGTCACGGGTCCCCTCAGCCACGGCCACCCCACCGATCTGTAAGGTCGTGCAGACAGAAATTAAACTCCCAACCCCCCGGGCCACCCTGTGCCGGTAAGTGGAAGCCAAGCAGCACTTTACCATATGGGGAAAGTCCTTCCCACGCTCCAGTACAGGCAACCAGCTCGGCTCTCATGCCCAAAAGCGGTTGTAGCACTTGTCAGGCACAAAAATAAAGGAGAAACAAAGCAGAAAATAGGTATCCTATCCTCATTCCTCCTCTTGGTCCCACTGCTTCCAACTGCTTCATCTGCCCTCTGCACTCAGACACCAAGATATTCCCACCCTGCATTAGATGACAGAGCAACTGCTGTAAACTCTGTCCTACAAGGAACAAACTTTTTTGGCTCCTCTTTCAAGTGTCTGCATTTTAGCCTAACCACTTCTTTTCCTTCTGTTTCATTACCCTCCCACAAACAAAAAAAATCTTAAGGATGATGAGGGGAAAAGTCCAATGTGCAAATCCTGCTTGGGATTTCAATAGCAATGGTCTTGCCAAAAACAGTAGCATGTTTCTGGGAACGAGGCAGCACTACAGACAGGGATGGCTGTAACCCCAAGAACTTTATCTAAGGACTAACAAGAATACAAAGAAACACCAACATCAATAGGTGTTTTGAGCTTTCCTACCATACAAACATCACAATAATACTTATCTAGATGAAAGCATTTCGATTCCCTCCTGTCCTACTGGAAGGAGTGGGAAGCCTGGTCTCCAGCCTGATCACTGACGAACGTGTGCAGGATGATTTCCATACTTCTGTGTTCTTGTGCCAATGTTGATCTAACTTAAACAATTCAAACAGTCACTCTTGCTTTCGCTGCTGGTGGGGGTTAATATCGGCCATCAACCACACACACAATGCAAAGCCTATAAGCCAATTACTGTCATTAGAAAGAAATGCTCTTGTTAGATACAGGTAATTTATAGCTGTTCCCCATTTTTTTTTTATATTCTTCATTCCCCTCATTTTAAATCCAGATATTTGAATAGACAGTCTACCTCTTTAGCTTGATCCCAATGCTGGCACTTTATCCATGGCTTTCCTTCCCCTCCCAAGTCAAACACTCAAGGGGCAGGGTTTAGAAAACAAGGTGTTTTGCTTTTTACAAGACTGGACATATACCTGCACACACAAACAGGAACCTGCTCAAAAATAGCTACAAATTAGGTGAATACTTAGGTGTGGCAAGGAAGTAGCCTAGTTTTATATCCTGGGATACAGATTGAGACCTGATAGCACATGCAAATCTAATCCTAGAGGAGGGGCCTGCGTTCAGAATCACTCTGAAATCAGAATCAACGCTTGGTTTGAGAAGCGTTGCAAAGCAAATAAAAACAACCCAGTCCAGGGCTTTGGACTCCATCCACAGGATCTGGCTGTGATTCGGGGCGAGTTCACCTGGAAACCCCTTGGAGGGAGAACTACGTGTTTGCTGGGGAACCTGGCTCAGAGAGAGCCATTCAGGGATACGGATTGTTTCCAAAATCAATACTGTGATGTTGTGGAAGAGGTCTAATTACAAACTGTCTGTCCATTATGTAATAAAAGCTGTTTCCTAAAGTGAAGCTTTTTGGAAGAAATAGGCTGCATCTACATCACCAAGAGCTAATTAGTGGAGCCCTAGAGCCCAAGAGCTGCTGCAAACAGCTCTGTGGTCTCTGTGCTCTGCTGTGTTTACCCCAAGTGGCTCCAGTCTGAGCCACAAACACCCATGGAGCAGTGGCAGTCCAGGAATCCTGCCCTACCCTTCCTTCCTCACAGAGTAATCTTCCACTTCTGTCCCACTTGCTTCAGCTTGCTTTCCTACCCTTCAATTTTTATTTCACAGAACCCCAGAATCACTGAGGTTGCAAAAGCCCTCCAAGGTCGTGGAGTCCCAGCTGTCCCTAATCCCCACCTTGTTCCCAGCCCAGGGTACTGAGTGCCACATCCAGGCCTTCCCTGGACACCTCCAGGGATGGGCACTCCAAACCTCCCTGGGCAGCCCCTGCCAAGGCCTGAGCACCCTTTCCATGGGGAAATTCCTGCTGATGTCCAACCTGACCCTCTCTGGCACAGCATGAGGCTGTTTCCTCTCCTCCTGTCCCCGTTCCCTGGGAGCAGAGCCCAGCCTGTTCCCATTTCCCACCTTGGCCGTGCTCTCCCACTCTCCTGAGCGCACCCAGCGGGTCCCAGGTGCGTGGCAGGGACAGGGATCAGCACCCTCGTGCTCACATCGGCTGCAGGAGCACACCCACGATGACACCGCTAGTCCCTGGAAAAATGCGGGTTCCAACTACAATCAGGAGGCCAAGAACATACAGTAGCTTAGTTAATCTATACAAGCAGACTGTCAGAGCTCTGGTTGAGACTCAGGACACATAGCCCATAAAAAGGCAAAATAATTCCCCAGATCCCATTTGCCAGCACACAAACAAGCACCAGGGTACAAGGAAGATGTTGCCTAACTGAGCTACTTGGAAATGCCAAGCCCTGTTTTGAAACCATCGACTGCGAGTGGAAGGTGAAAGTCACAACTGCAAACTGACAGCAGAAAATGCACATTTCTTTCAAATATTTGCTAAAGCTTGCAGAGACTTGTGTGGAGATAAAGCAGGCAGCAGCAAGGAACCTGTAGGAGCTGTCCTTTGGAAAACTGCTCTGCATGAATGGCCTCTGCACTGACCACATCCTGCCAGCTTCCCAAATTCCTGTCAGGGACAGTCAGCAGGTAGAAATGGATCTCTAGAGAAAATACTACACTATGCAGCAAGGTCTAGTTCACAAAATTGTTGTTATTACTGTGCTCCTGCGCACACACATAATTAAGCAAAACAAAATGTAAGTCCATAGATATACAACCAAAGTAATTCCGATGAGATACAAGGGGTGTGAATCATTTTTCATGCACACTTGTGCCTACTCAAAACTTACATCCAACTTCAGACTAAGTAAACTGCTAAGTGCCTAACGTTAAAATGAATAATATTCTGGTTATTGCTATTGAAGGGGCAGTACTGGACTTTGCTTTATATATTAACACAGAAAGATCTTGAAACATCTTACCAAGTCTTTACTGGCTAATCAGTCACTGCTCATCACTGAAAATTCCTGAAGAACTCTAACCATGAGTAAGCGAGGAAGAGAAAAGGGTAGAAAGGAGCAGGGAAGAGAAGAAAATGAAACGCCTTTGGAGCAGAGGAGAGCCCCTGCTTCCCAGCAACAGGTGAAAGGAGCTGCTTCCAGCACACCTGTACTACCTGCTCACAGTAAACACTAGAGGAAGTCAAGCAGGGCGTAAACCTGGCTGGTTTTAAACCCAAGCTCTCCACACACACATTTACATCGTTTCCTGTAGAATTAGGCTTACAAACGTTTACTGATTGCTTAATAGAGGTAAGAACTCAGAGAAGTTGAGGACACTGAGCAATGGTCCCACGAGTATGCTCAGAGGAAGTAATAACTTACTTTCATTTTACAAAGTTCAGTGTAACTACAGCTACGCGATCTTTTACCAAGAATTCAGGTTTTTTTAATAATGGGAGACATTGTTTCTATCAGCTCCATCCAAAAAAACCCAAAAAACTACATCTCACGAGCTCTGTAACTCCCTTATTTATTATATATAGATGCCTACAGGCACACAAGCAGCTGTCCTGGACAGAGAGACACTGGGGCTGGACCACTCCTTGTGGGACATTCTCAGGGAGCACAGGGACAACCCACACATGGGACAGCTGCCAGGGGCTCTGCACTACTTCCATAAAACTGCCACACTCTCCTTGGTTTTGGTCTTTTTTTCCCCATCGAAAAGCTTAAATAAAACGGGGGGGAGGCTGGGAGCACTCGGTAGTCAAAGCTGCTGTATAAGATCATAGAATCATAGAATGGTTTCAGCTGGAAGGGACCTCAAATCCCATCCCATCCCACCCCCTGCCATGGGCAGGGACACCTCCCACTGTCCCAGGTTGTCCAGCCTGGCCTTGGGCACTGCCAGGGATCCAGGGGCAGCCACAGCTTCTCTGGGCCCCCTGTCAGGGCCTCACCACCCTCACAGGGAAGGATTTCTTCACAATATGCCGTCTACCCGTGCCGTTCTTGAGCCTTACACACGGAATGATAAAATCCCAGAACGGTTTGGGTGGGAAGAGACCTTAAAGATGCTCCAGTTCCACACCTTCCGCTGGACCAGCTTGCTCCAAGCCCCGTCCAGCCTGGCCTGGAACACTCCCAGGGACGGGGCAGCTTCTCTGGCCAAGAGGGTAAGATGTGGAGGGGAGGCAGCCAGGCTGCGTGTGATATACATTTATAATAAAAGGCGACTCCAGGGTTTAACGCGCGGCTCCACCCGCGTGTCCGGGCCGGCCCCGCTCCCTCCATTCCGCCCGCGCCGCCGCCGCGGCTCCGAACCCCCCGTTCAGACAGAAACCCCGAAAGGCACTTACTGCGGGAGCCCGCGTCCCTCTGCGGGCTGCTCGCCGGCCGGCGGGAGGAGAAGAGGGGAGGGCGGCTCTCTCCCTGCCCGCCCTCCGCCTGCAGCAGCCAGCCAGGCTCCCCCGAGCTCCGCCTCGAACACCGCCGGCACCTCCCCGCCCTGCCCTCCGCCCGGGGCCGCGGCTGTCCCGCCGAAGGCCACGGGAGCCCCGCCGATGCGGCCTGGGCCCGCGGGGAGGGGCCCAGTGCGGCCTTCTCATCCCCGGGCTTGCGTGACGGGGTCGCCGCCCATGGCGGCCCCTCCCCGGGGCTGCGCCCGTGGCGGTACCGGAGGCCTCCGGCCCACGCGTGGGGCCCGGCTCCACCGCCCGCGCAGCTGATCGTGGTCTTCAGCTGTCTGGGTGTCATTTCAAGTCAATAAACAACTGCAAGGGTTGGATTTCATGAGTTCTGCAGAGTCGGTGATATTCAGTCACTGGTGATGGGAGCAGTGTTTATCCCAGGCACATTAGTGCTCTTAAAAGGGGCTAAGAGCTCGAGTGGCAGCTGGAATTAGTAGAGACTCCAGCTTAGAAACAGTCAGCTGAAGAGAAAGAATTGAAAATAAAAGGAAAAAGACCAGAAAATGATTCATTGTTTTCTAAGGATATAGTTTAGGGTGTGTGTTTTTGGAGAGCGTGAGAACGGAAGAAGAATAACTGGGACAGGAAAAAAATTGGATTTAAGTGCAGTTTGTGGTGAATAATTTCCGCATGATCCAACCTACAAGTTCTGGATTGAATGCCTACCCCATGTATGTGTTCTTACATGGCACTAGATGTTGTTGTTACATCCATCTCTAACAAATATTTGTTAGAACTAGGAGAATCTTCTGTCCTCCCACCCCTCAAGGTGGTTGTCTACCCAGATGTAGCTGCACTGTCACTATTAATGTATGATAAATTTTGATTGATACAGGGCAGTTTATGAGTGCAAAATGAATCTATATCCGATTTCCAAGTGAACATTTTCTGCACGCCAGCACTGCTGTTTCTCATCAGCTTTTTCCAACCTGCAAAATCTAGAAGGGGGTAGCAAATGAGAGCGTTGTACTACTCTCCTCATAAAGGGAAAGCGAAAACTTCGTAAGGATCACATTTCCCAAGCAATCTCACTTTCCAGGAGAGGTTCTCCGTACCTTCACAGTGCAGCTACCAATAAACAGGGATGGGCTGCTCTCTTCCCTCCTTTAGACTTCTGTTCA
Organism: Oriolus oriolus; assembly: GCA_013400235.1. Taxonomy (NCBI): domain Eukaryota; kingdom Metazoa; phylum Chordata; class Aves; order Passeriformes; family Corvidae; genus Oriolus; species Oriolus oriolus. The sequence continues at coordinate 21,859 of VXBT01012251.1, read as the reverse complement.
ACTACCACAGACCTTTTATCTTAGTTACTGATTGTTTAAGATGGGGCTTCATAAGCTTGAAGAGTGAAAGAGTTTTACAAGGTTAAGCAAAAAAATGAGATGCCTGAAAGTATTGCAAAATTCATCCCTCTCAAGTCTGTTTTTTATTTAATGCCTGGATAAAAATATTACCTCCAAAGTCTCCGTGCATGTGGCTTGGTCCCCGGGACACCTGCCAAGACAGAATTTTAGATGCCCGAAATCATGTGCTCAGCAGGTGTAAATTGTGTGCAGGGAGAGTTCACCTTTTGTCCTCAACCCCAGAGGCAGTTTCTCTTCATTAGCAAGGGAAGATAGGGAAAAAGATTATCATCGTTTCCTGACTGCATGCCAAAGTTATGTATCATAAGAAGAAAATCTGTTCATACGTTCACAAATATGTTTTCTCCTAATCTGTCTTCAGGAAAACGTCTTTGGGAGGAGCAAGGGTGGTGACAGTCGCAGGAGAGCTGTGACAAAGGGACAGAAACAGATGCAGAATTTCTCTGCTGGGACTTTTCCAGCGGGATCCATGGTAGGACCTCCTGTTGGAAAATCCAAGTACTTAGTTGTGGCTGTGATGAGGCATTTAAATCGTTCCTGTCTCGGGCTGCGGGTGTCGGGTATCATTCCAGGTACAACCCTGTGGCTTCCCATCCAGGGTCAGTTTACCACCAGGACCAGGATGTGTTGTTTGTGTTCAGGTATTTCCCCTACACTGCAGCAGATAAATCTATCTGCTGTGTTCATGTGTCTGAGAGAGAGAAAATGGCTCATATTTCTGTTATGATGTGTTATCATCCTAATTATGTCTGATTGTTTGCTGTCCCATCGAGATCCCACATCAGGGCTGAGCCGCAGAAACAAATGAAAAATTGCAGTTTTAAAAGAATAAGGTCACAGGTCACGATATTTGTAGCAGAGCAAACACCATAATTAATCGGCCTCTCCCTGCAACGGCAGCACAGGAGGGAATGGAGGGAAGCGATGTGGAGTGTCCGTGTTTCTCTGGGCCAAACAGCCGAGCTAGGTCTGATGGACAACGTGAATTTCGTTGGTAAAGAAAAGAAGGACAGTATCTTTAGAAAGCAAGACTGCTTGGACTAGTCAAGAGTAGTTATTTGCTCTTTAAATGTTTAAGAAGCTTTGCTGTGGCAGGAAATATGAAAAAAAAAAATCTATTAAATTTATTTCCTCTACATGTGCTGGAGTGAGAGACTGTATTCAGCAAATGCAAGGCAAAAGGCTCTTCAGAATTTGAGCTGTGTTATCTTTTTCCTCAGACGGTCACAGATGAAAACCAGCCCTGGTGAATGCACATGTCTGCTGTTTATCCAGGTATTTTCTCCATTGAACTGATTAGGAAAAGCTTAGAAAACCTGTTCAAAGACATATACAATGAGTTTGAAATTCCCAGCCTGGTATCCTATAATGAATAAATCCAGGATTTGAGTCTCCTCTTTGCTTCCAATGCCCACTTCCGTGGCATTGCCTGCCTGATGGCTTTCTTGTGGGACACTTTAGACAGTACCTGGGATGAAAATTTTCGGGGTTTCCATGCATTTATAAGAAACTTACAGATTGCCAGCAACGTCATCAATAATTGTGCTGGGAAAAGTTATTTTAAATAACCACATATATCATTGTCAATTTGGTTTCAGTGACCTTTTGTGGTCCAGAACTGTTCCATTGAACAAAAAAAAGGGATTTTGGAAAATCCCAAGGTTTCTACCTTGCTGATACCTGGAACAATCAGCATTCCTGGATGTGAGTGGCTCCTCTCCGTGTCCGAAGGCCGTGGTAGGGATATCTCACCCCATCTTCCCTCAGCACCATTCTGACCACGGCAGCCATCCTGTACCTTCCCCGGAATTTCAGATTATGCCTTTTCATCTACAGAAGTATTTCTCCCTGCAGATTTAAATAATTAATTGGGACGTGCCTAGTGGGTCTTGAGCTAAACTTCAGAGAGGCAGCAGATATGTGTGACCAAGTGACCTTTTGCTGTCCTGCTCGTCCCCGCGCGCTCGCTGTGCTCAAAGGGACGCTGTCAAAATTGCTAGGCCTTAAAACTTTAACCCGCACTGACAAGTTGTTCTACATTATAAGTCTTCCCTAAGAGATTACCACGATTGTTTTGTTTGTTTTGTTCCAACCATCTTTGCTGAAGGCTCCACAATACGGATTCATTTGTCCTTTTGGGTAGGTGGATATTTTTAAATGCCCGGCTTATTCCGTGACCTGTTAAAATCGAGTTGATGTGCGTGTGCTCCACTCAGTGGAGAACTCGCCGGGGATGGAGCAATTTCTCTGCACTCTGGAAGAAGAGACAGGAACACGCTTGGGAAGCCTTTATGGAGAGGCTTTGGGAAGCCATTTTGAAAGGCCTCTTGTTATCTTCAGTGCTTTGGAAGTCTTGACTGGGCTTCCCTGTGGTACAAAGTGTTACGTGCATGTTAGTGAAACACCAGTCGGTTCTTACACAGAGGTTTGCTGTCTTTCAGGGTGCTCTGAGTTACTTCTCAGGCTTCATTTCTGAGATCTCCATTGACAGAATCACAGGATCACTGAGGTTGGAAAAAGCCTCCAAGACCATCAAGTCCAAGCTCTGACCAACCCCCACCTTGTCCCCAGCCGAGAGCGCTGAGTGCCACATCCAGGAATTCCTTGGACACCTCCAGGGATGGGCACTCCAAACCTCTCTGGGCAGCCCCTGCCAATGCCTGACCTCCCCTTCCATGGGGAAATTCCTGCTGATGCCCACCCTGCCCCTCCCCTGGCCCAGCCTGAGGCCGTTCCCTCTCCTCCTGTCCCTGTTCCCTGGGAGCAGAGCCCGACCCCCCCGGCTGCCCCCTCCTGTCAGGGAGTTGTGCAGAGCCACAAGGTCCCCCCTGAGCCTCCTTTGCTCCAGGCTGAGCCCCTTTCCCAGCTCCCTCAGCCGCTCCGTGTAGGACACACACGATTTAATACAGCTCCACGTGAGAGGTGGATCAGAGCCAGCGGCACAGGTACAGCTGTCCCATCACACGTCCCCATTTTCACGTGCCAGGACAAGGACTGATGCTACACGCATTTTATGTGGGGTGAGTGCACAGCCACAATCCCTCCACGTGACAGGGGAACACATGTCCGTGCCAGCAGGCTGGAGGGGAGGAATGATACCCACTGGCCGCACCCTGGGTAATCCACACCTGCACTTTGAAGCTTGATTTGAGCTGATTTACCACAGCCTATCAACCCTACCTTGTTGCTATCAGAGTGCACCAGCTGAACTTGGGCAGAGAGGCTGCAGGTGGCCCTGAGCTGCAGCATCCTCCTCACAGGGGCACAGCAGAGTCAGCAAAAACACCTGGAGCTCCTGGGCTCTGCTCGGTCAAGCCTCAGCCAGAAGCACGGACACCTCCCACTGTCCCAGGGTGCCCCAAGCCCCAGTGTCCAGCCTGGCCTTGGGCACTGCCAGGGATCCAGGGGCAGCCACAGCTGCTCTGGGCACTCTATGCCAGGGCCTGCCCACCCTCACAGGGAAGGATTTCTTCCACATATCCAAGCTAGATTTCCTTCCTCTGTCAGTGTGAAGCCATTCGCCCTTGCCCTCTCACTACATCTCCTGATGAAGAGTCCCTCTCTGGCTTCTCTGTATGCCCCTTCAGATACTGGAAGGGGCTGTGAGCTCTCCCCAGAGCCTTCTCCTCTCCAGGCTGAACAGGCCCTGCTTTCTCAGGCTCACAGGAGAGGTGCCCCAGCCCCCTCACCAACTTTGTAACCTCCTCTGGACTTGCTGCAGCAGTGCCGTGTCCATGGGGGGCACACGGAACAGATCCATCTGCGCTGGAGGTTGGCAGGGAACGTTCTCCCAGCCGCTGAGGTGGCTAAGACAAGGAGCCCCTTAGGACTCCTTGTTTTGTTGGAGTAGAGTTCTGATTCTTACTCAGCTGAACTGATCCTGTGAGATCTTCACCAGTTCCGAGGCTCTGGACCACCGTTTCTAATACTGCAGGTCTCGATTTCTGCCCCGTTCAGCACCCTCCTGCTCACAGTCAGTTCTGAGGGAAGCCAAGTGTGAGCCTGGGTCGCACAGCTTGGGAAAGGGCTCCCAGAGCACGTTCTGGAGTGCCATTTGGGCCCCAGGGAGGCCTGTGAGTTGCCAAACTCCTCCTGGTTGACAGAGTTCCCTGCAAGACGTCAGCCGACACCCCCAGATGTTCTGAGCAGATGCAAAACACGGTCCAATGGACATGAGAAACTGTTCTCTGAGTTATTAACTACGAGTGCAAGGATGGGTTTCATTTCTGCTCTGGGAGCGAGTAGTGCAAAGCCTGTCGCTGCGGTGACCCCCTGTGCAATAATTCTCCAAGGAGTGGTGTGTTCTGCTCTGCCCTGACCTGCCCCAGAGAGCAGTGGGGCACTTGGGGACAGGGTTCACAGGTGGCCTTGGCTGAGTCACCCACTGGGCTCAGTGGTCTCAGAGGGCTTTTCCAACCTCGGCCATCCCGTGGTGCTTTGATTCCATGACTCTCTCTGAGGACACGCTGCAGGGTCACGTGTGGCTGTGCACAGAGGTTGCCAGATGTCCCCTGCCTGGCAGAGCCTCAGCTCAGCCGGAGCGAGAGGAGGTGAGAGAACAAAAGTAGGGGGAAACCTCCTCATGGCTGACTTCCAGACGCAGTAAAATGGAGAATTAGGGGCTTCTCGATATGAATATCTTTTGCCTAAGTGCTTGGGGGCTTCCGGGCCGGGGCTTGCCTGAGAAAACAGTTTTTCTAGGCTGACTAATCCAACCGTAAGCAACAGCCTAAATAATGATCATTACTTACAGTTTTTATTAGTCACCTTCTGCCAGCGGACGCTGAGAAGGAAAGGGAACTGTGCTGGGTTGTTACACCGTGGTGTTCGTGCACATCCAAACACAGGAAAGTGGAACATGACCTGCAGTGCCGGAGTGCTGCTGGTTGAACCAGAAAACACCTGCTTCCCACCGTGCAGGGGTGGTTGGTGGCACGTGTTCCTCCTGCCCAGGTGGTGCTCTCGAGCACTTTTGTACATAAATCTTTATGTTCCCTGGACGTGAAGCACTTGTTGCAGCTTTTCCTTGGACTCCGGCTCACGTGTGGCTGTTCGTGGGAGCGTGTCCAAGACAAACTCAGCGTCAGGAGTGTGCATCATTTATTTTGGGACACGATGTGGCTACATCACAGCAAGGACTCACTGTGGACATTGCCACACACAGGCACAGTGCGCTGAAATGTCATCACCTAGCAAATCACAAAGACCACTGTGAGCACACTCCTATGGTCCCTTTGTGAATCAGCTGAGCCTCTGAGCTCTTAACCGCTGGCCTCCCATAGCAAAGTCCTTCCAGGATGGAAAAGGAACACAAATACACATTTGTGACTTGGTCTGAAAGCTTTTAAATGTAAAGAATGATCATAGAACCATTTAGGTTGGAGAAGACCTTTGAGATCGACTCCAACCATAGTGCTAGGTGTAAGGAATTTTGGAAGCCTTCACCTGTAATCTCCTGAAGTTCTTCCACTGAATCATTCCTCGCTTATTTAAGGAATAATATTTGTTTATCCTGGATACAAACAGAATACTTAGAAAAGAGAAAAGTTTTCAAAGAATATGCTGAGAAAAAAAAAAAAACTTTTAAAAATGATTACTGAAATAGTGATTAGTGAAACCTTGCATCTGTGAGAGATGAACAAGACCAAAACCAACAGTCAGGCCAGACTCTGTGGAGTGTATGATGGGTGCATAATACACTTTTCCAGGGTTTTTTTAATCCTTTAGAGGAAAAATGTATAACAGGCATTGCTGACTTTTAAAAACCTTTTTTCCCCTGGAAATGATGGCTCAGAAGCGCTGCGTGAGCGCGTGGGGCTGAAACACAGAACGAACCGGGTGGGTGCGGTGACCTGGCGGGAGCTCCTTCACCCAGGGGCGGCAGGACCCCTCCGAGCGCGCATTGGTGGTTCAGTGGTAGAATTCTCGCCTGCCACGCGGGAGGCCCGGGTTCGATTCCCGGCCAATGCAGCTTCCTTTTGCCGGCGGAGGAGCCTTCGAGTTTTGAGGCCGCAGCGCTTTGATTTTCCCCGCGGGGCTCCCGGGCGGGAGGAAGCGGCGCCGCGCCGGCCGGGCCGGGTCGTGCCGGGGGCGCGGTGTTGGCCTGGCCCGGAGGAACCAGCCTGGCCCGGCGGAACCAGCCTGGCCCGGCGGGACCAGCGGCCGCACGGGGAGACGGGAGAGGAAAAAAAAAAAAAAAGAAAAAAAAAGAAAATAAAAGAAACGCCTGGAGATGCCGGGGATTGAACCCGGGACCTCACACATGCGAAGCGCGCGCTCTACCACTGAGCTACATCCCCGGCTGTGAAAACCTGCCGCCGGGCGCCGTCAAATGGAGGGCGGGCCAGGGCCTGTCCCGCCGCCTGACCCGGCCCGGCCTGTCCCCACCCAACTCCCTCTGCCGGCACCGCGCTCGGCCGGCAGCGGGACACGGGCACGGATCCCCCGGGGATGGCACCGCGCTCGGCCGGCAGCGGGACACGGGCACGGATCCCCCGGGGATGGCACCGCGCTCGGCCGGCAGCGGGACACGGGCACGGATCCCCCGGGGATGGCACCGCGCTCGGCCGGCAGCGGGACACGGGCACGGATCCCCCGGGGATNCCCCCCCCCACCCCCGGGGGTCCCCGGCCGCACTCAGGACCTGGCAGGTTGGGAGCCCTGGTACTAACGGAGAGGAACCCAAACACGTTCTTTCCGTGGCGTATTCCCAGCAAAACCAGCAATGTCCACTGGCTTTACAGGAGCGGCCCAGTCCCGCTGGGTTTTCAGAACCCAAGCACCATCTCCACGGCAGCGCTCGGCGCCCTCGGTGTGCAGCTGAGCTTCCCACAGCGTCACAGAGCCTGGGAATGGTTTAAAACTTTAAAGCCCAGGCCGTCCCACCCCTGCCACGGGCAGGGACACCTCCCACTGTCCCAGGCTGCTCCCAGCCCCGTCTGGGACCTGGCCTTGGGCACTGCCAGGGATCCAGGGGCAGCCACAGCTGCTCTGGGCACCCTGTGCCAGGGTCTGCCCACCCTCACAGGGAAGAGTGCTGGATACTACTGGAATATATTTAATTTATACTCACACAAGCAGCCATACCCATCCCACAGGGCCCTTCCCCACCCAGCCATTCCCATTTTGACATCCATAACCTTGGCCACTCAGGTTTTTCCATCCTGTCAGAAAACAGCGCTTACAGCTTGACTTTCTTCCAACCAGCTTTTAAGAAGCTGCTTTCTGGGAGCTACTGGATCTGATTTTCCTAATTAACACCCAAACTCTGGTTTGTCTGTAACCTAAGGTGCAGAGTGGCCATGGCTCCTCACCAGGCCAAGCCAAGGGTGCTGGGAAGGTTAATACCAACCCTGCAATAAAAACACAAAGCAATTTCAAACCTTCTCTTCAGTTTTTCTCCTTTTGTTTACCTTCCTGTAGACTTCAGAATAGCCGAAAACGAATAATACAGATATTGCTATGCTGCTATGGATTTCTCAGCTGTGATGGACAGTCACCCAATTGTGAAACTTCCCATTTGGGAGGTGGATGGAGGCAGAGCACATTCCAGCTGCTGAGAAGAGCAGCTCCACATCCAAAGCCTATCAGCAAGTATTTAATTACTGTCGCTGTGGAAGCAATACAAGTGCTGCCTATATTAAAGTGAAACAAGGCTTCTCTTCCAGCCTGGTCTAAATATCCTCTAGACCATCACCTACCAAACACAGAATAAATTGAATTATTCAGGCAAGACACAGCATGAGGATACTATGGGAGAAAATAAGATGCCGTAAAGTGACTGTAAAGGAAGATAAAATGCCCATGGATGGCTGTGAATTACAGGGTGGAAGCCCCAGCCCTACCAGAGCTGCGTGTTCGTGAACAGGAGGGAGCAGGATGGGGCCCTGTCCTGCTCCGGGCACACGCACATCCCTCATCCTTCCCACCGCGGCACATCTCCTGCTCCTTCCCACCACGGCACAGCTGGCCGGAGCCAGCCCCTGCTTCCAGGAAACACTTTGTCATCTTGTTTCAATGCTGCTGGATGCCGGCACAAGCTCCACATTCAGCTGCCTCCAAGGACTACATTCACCTCTTTGTGTTTGGGTTTCTGTGCTGACATCAGGGAAAAACAATGTCACTCTGTTATCTGGCAGCTCCTCCGCATTCCTTGGTGGGATTAACTCATTCCTGGTACCTCGGGAACCTCACGCCTTTCAGGGAGGCCTCCCCTGGCCCTGGGGACAGGCTTTTCTTTGATCTACTCAAGTTTCTGTGGTTTTGGTCAGTTCTCGTCAGATACGCGCGTAAACTCGCTCGCTGTTTTCCACAGCGCCTCTCCTCCAAGCTGGTGGAGCCTGACAAGAGCTCTGTTCCAAAGTCTCTGGACTGCACGGGAACAGGGATCACAGCAGGGCTCTGAAGAGACAGGTTGGCAAGTCCATATTTCCTTCTAGTGCAGCTTCCTACCTCGGCACTTGTTCCCAGGATTAAATATTTACACTCAAAGTTCCTTCTTCAAGCCAGCGCTCCCGTTCAGCAGAACCCAGCAGCAAAGCCCAGTGGTGCCAAACAAACAGATGAAGGGGATTCGTGTGGTGGATCCAGCCCTGGAGCCATGACAGAGCTGTGGGTCTCGGCTCCCAGGTGTGTCTGACACCTCTGGGTCACACCTGAGCCCGTGGCAGTGGCACCAGCCATTTATACTTTAATACATAAACTTATTTTTCTTCTGTCACATCATCCATTTGTTTGAGGTATCCAAATGAGGGGGTGCAGCATTGCCATTAGAGATTAGGAAAACTGTGAAGTGACAAATATCAGAGTCAGTGCGTTGGAACAACACTTAAGTACTTAACACTACAGAAATGTGCCACTTTGTGAAGCATTTTACGTAATAAATGTATTAGAGAAACAAAAAATGACTGCAGATTTGTGATTTGCAAAGTTAAGCTACTAAAAAACTGTCAATGTTCCATTTCAAAGAATCAAAGAATTGCTAAGGTTGAAAAAGTGCTTTCAGATCATTGGGTCCAACCATCAACCCACCACCACCATGGCCACCATTCAGTGGTGTCCTCAGGTGTCAAACCCACGTTTGTTGAAACAGATTTACCTACTGCCACTATCCAGGGAATCCAGGGCTCGGAATGACCTTTGGGAAGGTCTGCACGCAGGTTGCACTGAGCTGGAATGAGGTTGCCACCTGAAGTCCTCCAAACACAAGTGGCTTTTTCTCCTGGATTTTTACATCTTTGATGTTTACTGACTCAGCTCTCTTGTTTGTTGAAATTGAGGAATAAAGCAAGGAAGGCTTTCAGCAGATCCCAGTCGTGAAGGAGAACTACAGAGTCCACGTGCTTGGCTGGGTTTTGTTGTGAGAACAAAAACATCCCCAAAATACAGGTTACAGATGAGCCCATAGTAAACAGTTAGGAAAGGTGGAGTTAAAAAAGGAGATAAAATGCAGAACACATGATTAAAGTACTGAGCTGGGAGATTCATTAGTGTTGCAGACAGATAAGTAAATTAGAGCCCTGCAGAAATTATTTGACTGGCAAATTAATTACACAATATTACAATGGCTTTCCCAGCCAAATTTAGCCCTCGGGAAGCAGGTAGGAGTCTGCCTGACTTAATAAAAGGAGCCTCGACTTGTCTTCAGCTTAATCAGAGATGAAAATTAACATTTCACGATTTGAGGCAAATAGGAGGCTTCTGCCAGGCTCGGCAGGCCAGGCTCTAGCACAATTACCCAGGTTACACTGGTAATAAAGCTGTCCAGGCAGCGGGATGCTCCTGCTCTCCTCGCAGGCCTTTAATTCACTGGCCTTCCTGGGAAACCAAGGCAGGAGCTGATTTGGAAACCCATGTGGAGCCTCATTAGGATGGATTCGCTCAACAGGACATTTTAGATTTGCTTAGAGAATGTCTGATTAAAATATTTTACCCTAACCCTTAAAAAGTACGCTACTACTGTATTATTATTATTATTATTACTACTATTATTATTAGTATCATTGCTATTGTTATTATAATGTTTCCTTAAGTGCTGACTTGTTCCCTGAACCTCATTCTGCATTTGCAGCTCTCGCTCTGTCCCAGCGAGCAGAAACACTTTAGGTAAGAAATATTTGGTTTTCAGTTTGCTTGCTTAGTACCACATTTTTAAGGTATGGCTATTAAGAACTCTCTCCTGGACCCAATGTTCTTTTTTTTTTCCTGGAACAGCTTTGGAAATATGTCTATATATATATCCCTGAAACACGTCACCTTCCATGACAAGCACCAGACAAGACTCGTTATCCAGGCTGACCCACAGCATCATTTCAAACATTAAGATCTCAGTATCATTGCAGATATTAAAAAAAGACCTTTCCTGGGCTTTCCTGCCCCCAGATGTGGCAGTGGCTGCAGTGGCCACTCCGAGCCTGGCAGCACTTGCCCAGCCAGGGCCCCGCTGGAGAGCAATGGTGGGGCTGCAATAAATACATTTACATCTCCTTTCCAACGTGTCAGCAGTGGCCAGGCCTGCAGGATTGCCGTCTGGGAAGTGTGGGCTCATTTAATCGGGATCTGACTGATATCAAAATTGACTTGGTTTTCCAATGATATCTTGTACTGGAATGTTGTGAGCTGGAAACTAATATATTTCTTCTTGCTTATCACATCAATATGGCCTAATTTTGTTGGCTTTTCTATTGAACAATCTGGTGAATGTACAATCCAGTTTTGATTTCTCTCTTTATGATGCCTCTTATTATTAAAGCTCCCTCAACCAAAAAATAATGTATTTTTATTTACTAGTAATATTAATGGGATTCAATTTTTGCCTCAGTTTTAATCTAGTTTTTCCATATTGAAGAACCAGATCCCATTTAATTAAAACTGAATAAAAACCAGTTTTTCCTCCATTCAGTGTGCAGGCCCAACCTCACTTTGGGTAGTTTTATTTAATACCACTCTTCTCAAATCAGTGTTTTTTACTTGCTGTGCTTCAAGTGTTGCAAGAAAGACTAAATTATTTATTGTGCATGATTAATTGCCTATTTCTCCATGATTATTCCATTGTCTGGAAAGGGTGAGTGTATATTTTTGTACCACTGGGTGTGTGTCCATCCTACACTTGTGCTCAATTCCAGCTGAGCTTTGCTGGAAGCAAAGCAGTGCTGAGGAGGGGAGAGAGGGGTCGAAGTTGGGAGCTCCTCGTGGTTGTAGAATCAGGGAATCCCAAAATGGTTTGGGATGGAAGGGACCTTAAAGCCCATCCCATCCCACCCCTGCCATGGCAGGGACACTTCCCACTGTCCCAGGCTGCTCCCAGCCCCGTCCAGCCTGGCCTTGGGCACTGCCAGGGATCCAGGGGCAGCCACAGCTGCTCTGGGCACCCTGTGCCAGGGCCTGCCCACCCTCCCAGGGAACAATTCCTGCCCAGTGTCCCACCCATCCCTGCCCTCTGGCACTGGGAAGCCATTCCCTGGGTCCTGTCCCTCCAGCCCTTGTCCCCAGTCCCTCTCCAGCTCTCCTGGAGCCCCTTCAGGCCCTGCAAGGGGCTCTGAGCTCTCCCTGGATCCTTCCCTTCTCCAGGTGGGCATTCCCAGCTCTCCCAGCCTGGCTCCAGAGGGGCTCCAGCCCTGCAGCAGCTCCGGGGCCTCCTCTGGCCTCTCTCCAGCAGCTCCAGGTCCTGCTGCTGCTGGCCCAGGGCTGGGGCAGCTCTGCAGGTGGGGTCTGACCTGGGCAGGGCAGAGGGGCAGAGTGCCCTGGGGAACAGCCCCAGGCACAGCCAGCGTCCGCAGCACACGGCCGAGTGCAGTGACACCCCCACGCACCTGCCCCCTGTAGAAGGCACTTGCCCCCTGTAGAAGGCACTTGCACCTTGTAGGAAGCACCTGCACCCGGTAGGAAGCACTTGCCCGGAGCACTTGGAGCCCCGGCACAGGAGCCGCAGCCGCAGCCGCTGCCACCCGTGCTGCTCTGCCGGAGGAGCTCTTTGCTGCTCTGCCGGAGGAGCTGTTGCTGCTCTGCCGGAGGAGCTGTTTGCTGCTCTGCCGGAGGAGCTGCTCGCTGCTCACACGTGCCCGGCTCCAGCTGCCGTTCCCTCCCCACCGAAACGCGCCCCTTTGTCTGTCCCGGGGCAGGCAGCGGGGCCGGGCCGGCTCCTCCCGGCTGCTCTCGGCTCCCACAGCTGGAGAGGGACCGGGAGCCCTGAGCGCGGAGCCACCCCTGCACCCCCCGGCACCGCCGAGCCGGCACCGCACGGAAACCGCGCCGGCGTGGGGACAGCCGGGGGAGAGCCGCTGGGATCAGAACTGGCCCGGAAGGCCAAAGCGGCAGGTGAAGAACGGGGCCTGGCAGCTCCCGACCCAGCGGCACAGCCGTGCCCAGCGCTCGGCTCCAGAGAGCCCCGGGAAGGAGCGGGAGCCGCACGGGAGGGGAGCACGTTCCGGAGTGAGGGTAAAACTCGGGCTCGGCCGATACTCTTCGACACTGTTTTAAAACTGATAATTAAAAAAGTATCTTAACGATTTTGGTAAATAATTCTCAACTTAGGCCTCTCTTTCTGAAGCACTGGAAATAATTAACTTTTTAAAGCACAACTCCTCCATACTCTGTACTGAAGTCAGGCGTTTTAAAAAGCAAAATGATATTTTAGTAAGTATTCTCATAATTACAATCCCCATTCTCCACACAGTCCTGTTTTCAATTAACAGCTGCATTAATGGGTTTGTTGTCCTTGCCATTTCCCTCTAATGACAGCTGCCATCGCAGACATGGAGAGTTTTGCAAATTCATAACTATCAGGAGCTGTTTTCTCCTGGTTTTGCCTCTCTGTTCTGGAGCCTGCAGCACGGTGCGAGCCTTTTAGCAGGAGATGACACTGTCATACTAGTGGCTGGACAAACGCACGATGCTGAACTTCGTTCCTGGTGGCTGTCAGAGAACCACAGGATGGTTTAGGTTGGAAAAGCCCTCTCAGACCACTGAGTTCGGACATTAACCTGTCGCTGCCAAGTCCACCACTAAACCACATCCCTAGAAGGAGGCACCAGCAAGTCCCTGCTCCCTGGGGGAGGCACCTGCAGGCTTGAGAAGGCCTGAATGGTCTCACAGCTTTGTGGCTGTTACACTCTGTCCGTTATCATCGGGACCTTCAGCAGTGAAGGGAAGTTCCAACAGCCTCCTGCCCAAAGGAAATTGTACTTTATAGCTTGGGCTCAGGACCACAGAATCACAGAACAGTTTGGGATGGAAGGGACCTTAAAGCTCGTTGCATTCTACCCCCTGCCATGGGCAGGGACCCCTTCCACTATCCCAGGGTGCTCCAAGCCCCGTCCAGCCTGGCCTTGAAACTTCCAGGGCCTCAGCTCAGAGCACGAATTCAAAACACAGCTGGGTCACCTGTAGAAATTAATCTTGTGTTTTGCAAACCAGGCTGTCCCTGGGGCTGTCTGAGGGAACAGAGACATGGAAACTGTCCCTCCCTGGGAGCAGCCCTTGCCTGGGACGTGTGCTGGTGAGGGGGACACGGCTCCCGACCGGCACCGTGTAACACAGGGTGCCCAGGGCAGCCACCCACCCCTCCAGGGACAGCCCAGGACAGCCTGTGACCGGCGGGGGCTCTGCTTGTGCCACAACTTCAGCCCAGACTCCGCTGGAGGGAGGAGGAGGAGGGGGAGGCTGGCGCCGGGGGGCTGGGCTGGCACACTCCGGAGGTCTGCGTGCACAGATCTCCCACTCAGCAGTCATGAGCACAACAGTGTTCAGAGATGCTGTGGAAAATACTCAAAATAGCTCTGCTTCGGGAGGCCTCGAGGCTCGCAGCCTCAATGGAAAATGATTTTGTTAAGCTGTGAGTGCAGGGGAAGGATGGGGCCCCCTCCAGCCCCAAGGCAGGGCAGGCAGGGCTCTCCACTGGGGATGCCGTGGGCACGGTCCCCCCTGGAACCCCCTCTGAGCCACGGCACCTGTGGATGGCACCGCTCCACGAGCGAGGGTCAGGGCCGTCCCCCGCGGGGATGTGCCCACCAGGCCGAACGCTTCTGCCTCTGGCAGCCAGGCCATCCCACAGAAAATTGTGTGAGAGGATTTGAACAAATGGTTTGGGGTTGGGCTTACAGAAACAGCCTCGCAGTGGCACGGTGGGAGCAGACGTTCCTCGGGCGTTTTGTGTCCCGTCTGCGAGGCTTTGGGAAGTGCCTGCAGCGCGGGGTGGGCGATAATGCTGTCCTGGGGTGCCCAGGAACACCCTCTCTGGCACAGGCGGCTTTGGCACCGGGGACGTGGCTCCTGACGTGAGCCCCCAGCGACCTCTCGCTGCTGTGACGAGGCCCCTGTAATGAAAAACATCTTGCAGGAAAAACACTGGGCCTTGTGCCGGGCGTCTCTCCTGGCCCCAGCTCTGAGCACACCCAGGGGCACTTTTGGAGCTCATCATTGACCCCTCTGTGTGTGCAAGGACCTCTGGACAGCCTTGTCCATCTGGAGATGGGGCCAGCAACACCTCCCTCTATGACCAGTTGCAGGGGAGGACTTCACTGGAAACCTACCCCTTTTCCCAACTTCTGTGGATGCTTGTTTTCCTTCTTGGCAGTGTCTTCCAGGGAATGTGTTTCTGAGGGGGAAGGATATGTTGAGCAGATCCTTCCCAAACCAAGAAAGGATTTCACTTAAAACAACAAAATACATTTCACTTAACGAAAGCAGTTAATTAAACCAGATTTCTGTGTCTTGTGTCAGTAATTCCCAAAATACAGGGAAAACAATGTGCAATTATGCTATTTTTGACTGTTTGTGGCACAAACACATCACTCAGGTGTTGTGTTTTGGGGGTTTCCAGAGCTGGCAGAACAGCCTGGAGCTGACACAACCCCGAGACAATTCCCAAAGAAGCAGGAGATGGCCAGGGCGGACCCTGGACATCTCCCCCAGGGACACCCCTGCTGCTGCTCCTGTGTGGCTCATGGGCTTCTCCACCGAGGACGTCCACGGGCAGCACATGCATTCTAGAGGGGGACAGTGGAGTTATGTCCCTGGAATCTACTGGAGGAGTGGGAGTGGGGCAGCTCTGCCCGTCTGTCCCTACGGTGCTGGGCTGCCTGTTCCCGATCCTTCCTCAGCCCCATCTGCAGCACAGGGCCTGTGCCATTCCTGGGACAATCTTGGGCTTGTTTTTCCATTCTTGCAGCCTGGCTGGCATCCTTGTCAGAGAGCAGGAATTCAGAGCTGAATAGCAGATGAGAAGCTGTAACAGACTCTGCAGCGTAGTTACTACTTCTGGCATTTCCAAGCCTTTCAGGAAAACGCTGCCAAGTTAAAAACCCGCCCGACGCCTGTGTTTGAGCGTGTGTGCGTGGGGGTGAGTCTGGAGACGTGTTTTATGTAAGAAAACTTCACAAGGCACTGAAAATAGTCTGTTTGCTGCGATCAGTTGCATCCAGAGGACGCGTGTCTGACATCAACCCCAGTGATGCGCTCCTCGTCACAGAGGTGAGAAGCTGCACCCTGGGCAGGGCTGGACCTGTTTGATCCTAAAATCATGGAATCACAGAATTGTTTGGGTTGGAAAATCTCTCTGAGACGATCGAGTCCAGCCGTTCCCCCAGCACTGCCAAGGTCACCACTGGCCCGTGTCCCCAAGTGCCACATCCACACAGATTTTAAATCCATTCAAGGATGGGGACTCCACCACTGCCCCGGGCAGCTGTGCCAGGGCTGGACAGCCCTTTCAGGGAAGAAATTTTCCACACTATCCAAAAAGAACTTGCCCTGGCCCAGCCTGAGGCCGTTCCCTCTCCTCCTGTCCCTGTTCCCTGGGAGCAGAGCCCGACCCCCCCCGGCTGCCCCCTCCTGTCAGGGAGTTGTGCAGAGCCACAAGGTCCCCCCTGAGCTCCTTTTCTCCAGGCTGAGCCCCCCAGAGCCAGGGCTGGAGCCGGTGCAACACCTCCAGCAGGAAGGCTCCCTGACCCAGCGTGGTACATCGAGGGTGCGTGGTGGGTGGGAAAAACCAAACTAAGCCCAAACCAAACCAACCAAACCAGAAAAACAAATAAAGACCTGCTCAAATCAAAACACACAAACCACTCCCCAGTCCATGGCTATGAGTGAGCGCTGAGTGGCAGCGGGGGAGCCCGCGGGGAGCCCGGAGGGGACAGAGGGACAGCCCGGGAGGAGCGGGGCAGTACGGAGGGGGTGCAGGGGGAGCCCGGGGGGGAGACCAGGGCAGTTCACGGGGGGAGCAGGGCAGTCCGGGGGCGGCAGCGGGACAGCCCGGGGCTGAGCGG
>VXBT01012250.1:308542-541768 GCA_013400235.1 Oriolus oriolus | reverse complement strand
TCATTAGCAATATTAATTCCACAGCTGCATACCTTTGTGCCTTTTTAGCCTGAAGTAAATGTATATTCCCCTTGAACTTCAGATAAGTCGTTAGGATGCTGATGACTGCACCTTGTTTTCTTCTCACCTGCCATTACTTTGTTAATAAGCTTTTGTAGTAAGAACTCTTGCATAATGTCTAGAAACAGAAGTACTGAAATTAGGTACTAAGTGTACACTTCGAATATTAGGCTGGTTGTAGTATGCAGCTTCTTTGAATATGATGTGTGAGCAGGAAACACAAATCATAATGTGTTTTTTCTGTGTATATTAATTACAGTGTATCATTAGTTCAGTGGGGAGGAGTGTCTGGAGCTCTCTTTTGAAAGCACAGCTGACATATGTACTGGATCAGTCTCTGAAGACTGGTAGTTTTGTAAATTGGGTTCAATTTTTGAACTGCTCAGAATACCTCATATGTAAATAGAGTTGTCATGACTTAATCACAATGTGTTCATTGTAAAAAGTAAAGGAGCCACTGGCTGGCTCAGCTTTAGGCTTGTTGTTCTTGCCTCTTTTTGTAATTTTTTTTAAAGTAGGGTTTACAGCTAGAATTTTGAATGCCAAAGTTCTATTTATTAAATAATAATAAAAGTTTTCATTGTTAATGACTGGTATTTTTCCACTGGAATTTGTTTGTTGATGTTTGGGATTTGTATCCACAGAGCAGAAATAAATTTTGTTACAAAAGTGAATTTTTCATGGTTCTTATTTGTTCAGTATCTGGCATGTGACAGAAGTGACCAAAGCTGGGGGCAAGAAAGGAGTCATGGAACATCTTCCCAACACCCACCCCAGCGTCCCTTCAGTGAGTGGTCTGTTCTGCTGACCAAGCTCTCTCTTCCTGGCCTTATGTTTTGTTGTTTTTTTTTTTTTTTTTTTAAATCAAGGCTTTGATCTAAAAAATACTATTTCTGTGTGGTGAAAGGATTGTAAAGCAGCATTCCCTGATGCTTTTTTAGACAGATGCTCCTGTTGCCCATCTTGGATGCTAATTGGAGAGATCACAGGTAGGTCTGTTTAAAAGACTATGCACAAAGTTGTAGGCAGAAGTGTTTGATAGCTGGTTTCAGAGTTGCTGAAAGATTCTCCAGCTTTGGAACGCGTTGCTGCAAAGCCGGTGACACAGGGCAAAAAATAAAATTGGTGGTGAAACGCACTGGAGTGGGTCCAGTACCAAGAATAAAACTGGTCATCAGAAAGGAAATCTGTTTTTAATTCCTGCTTTTCAGCTGGAAAGCACAAATGGGTGGGTGGTCAGACTGAGCAGGAGTTAGGGCAGTCAGAAATCCCTGCTGCATGAAATACCGCAGGTCAGCATAGTCCAGCACAACCAAGCAGTGTTGACTTCTGTGTCAAGTTACTCTGAGGATGAGTCAAAGGTTAAGGATTTTAGTCAGTCTAACAGGAGTCTTCACAAGTGTGGAGGGAAGTGGGGTCTCCCAAAAAGGGTTTTTTTCTGGCAGTTCCCTGTGGCAAATCTTAAAGCCTGTTTGGAGCACCAGGTGCTGAATGAGCTTTGCATGTGGAGAGCGCAAAAGTTGACACCAGCTTTTCTTTTCAAAGACACTGAGAAACGCACTCTAATTAGCTGATGCATTATATATGGTAGGCATCACTTGCTTTTCTCCAGCGTTGTGACTGAAGGTTGCATGATG
This sequence comes from Oriolus oriolus, assembly GCA_013400235.1. NCBI lineage: Eukaryota > Metazoa > Chordata > Aves > Passeriformes > Corvidae > Oriolus > Oriolus oriolus. The sequence goes on along the minus strand of VXBT01012250.1, from coordinate 540,071 downwards.
GGCTTCTAACTCGATTAAAAACATTCTGTGCCCCGGGTAAAGAGGTGTAACAGGCTGCACAGGTGCCAGCTTTTCATACGATTGCTGAGGGTGGCCTTTTGTGAGCTGCTCAAAGTCAGGTTTAGTTTCAAAGTACCACGGCTAAAGCACTGCTGTAGTAGAAAATGTTGCCTTTTATTCAACAAACAAAATACAAATCCACATGTGGGTAAAAATGAAGCCTTAATAATGCTTCAAATAACACCGCAGCATCTTGAATGAGTAAAATTTACAACAGGTAAATCTGCAGTAGATTGCCTTTCTTATGTAAATTAAGTCTGCAGGATGTGCTAACGATGCTGGGTCGTTTGTTTTGTAAATGAATGGGTTCAGTATACTTGGAAAATTTCCAAGTGGCAAGGGAAAGTGGATAGTATGAACAACAGTATTTAATTACATTTTGGTACGTGCGTATTTGTTTTCCTGCTTTGTGTCAGTTACTCCCCAAAGCTGCTGCTTTTCTCCTCCTTTTCTTGGTGTCGCAGGGTCTGAATTTCATGGAGATAAAGGCACGCTTCAAGTCCCGGAGTTGGAGACTGCTCGGTTTGCGGGGAAGCTGATAGGTTCAGCTAATGTTTGGCGGTGCTTTGATGAGCAGTTTGGCAGCTGCCCTGAGGAGTGCAACCTGTAGGTATTAATAGACCAGAAACTGATTTAATGGTCTGTGTACCTGTGAAAGCGTTTGCCTCAAGGAAGGCAAGAGGAAACCATTGTCTAGTTCTGGCTGAGAAAATTGGTGTCTCCTGCTGAGAGACTGAATGGTAACGCTAAAGGTGGTTGTAAGAGAGTTTTCTGGCTGAAAACCCCTCCTCGAGTGGGATCTGAATAGAATTTAGTATCAAAAAAGCTTGTCTCCCCTACATTAAAACATGGGAATACAGGTAGTCCCTGACCGCTGCCAGGGAGATGCCAGAAACCCCTCCCACTCCAAATGGGTTTCACTGAGCTTTGAGGTGGCCCCAGGTGCCAAAGGAGGGTATTTCAGAGCCCTGCTGCTGTGACCCCATGTTGGGGTGGGGGCCCCAGCCATGTCCTGTCCCACTGCTGGGCCAGCTCGCTGCCAACCCGGCTCCTGGGGCCGAGCTCTGCCTTGTGGGAGCGTCAGGAGCCAGCTCCCGGCCCCAAAACTGGTCACAGTGCTTCTGTGTGGGTGAGTCAGGAGCTGGGTTTTCCTGATGTCTCAAAAAGCCGACTCGCCCTTTGCAGCCCTGCTGAGATGCATTCCCAGGAGCCAGGCAGTGTGGACAACAGGACTTAATGGACCGATGCATTTCCTAACCTTCTGCTATTTTTGATCTCATAATGGTTAAATGAGATTATGCCTAATTTATTGTGAGTTAACTGGGGGCAGTCCAGCAACAGGGAGGGAGAGGACTGATCAGAGTGAGTGACGACACAAACTGAGATGATCTATCTTCCCTCAATGCAGAGACACTCGAGCTGTTCAAAAAGCTCTGTTTTAAGGTGGTCTGAAAGTAATGCTGGTGCCTGGGGCAGGACAGGATGGGCTGCTGAGGACCCTCTGTCCTGCTGCAAACACATCCTGGCTGTGAGACAGGCTCCGGAGTCTGACACACCCCGCTCTGGTCCTTGAAAGCCCCTCTCGGGCGCTGTTGTGTCCGTCATGCCTTGAGCACAACCACCCAAATCTGCATTCCGCTGAGCACGGGATTTTCAAACTGAGCTTTCCCCTCAGGGAGCTCAGGTGTGCCACAATAAGTGGTGATGGCTGTCACCCTCCTGGACAATCTGGACAACACCTGGTTGTCCTCTACATCAGAGCTGGGGTGGCAGGACCCAGTTTCTGGAGCCTTCTTTGGTCAGTAACTTTTTCAATAAATGGTTTATTGGCAGGTCAAAGCCACAAAACTGCCATCTCCCAGCAAAATCGTCCCTGAAGCACTACAACCATGTGCAGAAGATCATCCAGCTTCAGTAGTTTTCATCCCAACTTCTGCATCCCTCAGGGGCACTCATCACTTTGGGGAGAGACAGTAAAGGTCACAGGTGGGAGGGAGCTGGCACAGGCATACACTGCCCTGCTGGGAGCTCTGCTGGAGGAGGGAGTGCTGCGAAGGGCCTTGATTGATGGCATAATCCCATCAGCCCCCAGACACACCTCATTATACAAGCCAGTGACAATCAGATCATTAGTTACATTATCACCCACTGCCTTAGTGCCCGGGAAATAGCGAAGATAAGTAATGGGATATTTTTAGTTTAAATTGTGGTTTGAACATTTTAATTAAAAGCCTATTATAATCAATCTGTTTCTAACATCCTTTCCCTCACCCTCATTCATAAAAATTAATTACCACAGTGGAAAGCCAGTGAGTGAGTATATCCTGCTCCTGGCCAGAGGCAGCTTCGGAGCCTGGATTTGCTACTCTCCACGTGGCTACTGAGCTAGCCCAAATTGTGTGCACAGGCAAAGCTGGTCACTGGGGCAGTTCACCAGCTTTCCCAGTGCTGGCCCAGTATGAGGGATGTTGCAAGTCACTTAAGCAAAAGTGATGGTCTGCTCAGACCCTGCTCTCTCAGACATCCATTTATATCTTGGAGGTGAGAAGAGCTGAAAACACATAGACTTTCACCAATCTAGAAAGAAAATTGTCTTCTCAAAGTGCTGGCTTTTCTTAAATGTCCCAAATCTTCCCCAAAGTTCTGCTGCAGTGGCTATAAAGGTCAGCACAAAAAGTGACCCCCAAATGGCTGAGAAACCAGTTAACAACATGGGGGTACGAGGCAGCTTAACACTATGTGTTTGCAGTGTGGCTCCAAAACACATCAAGATCGTAAGAATAAATGCAAAATTATTCATCTAAAAAAAAATGAAAATAATTGAGTCATTGGATAAACTTTGCCTTGACCTTCTCAAGGCTCATCACTGATCCCACTCTGCATAAACAAAAGGAGACTTAGGCCTTTAGACACCTCATTTGGACATTAAACTTTTTCCAGCAGCTCTGGAGTTCAAAGCAGTAACACTTCCCCTGCCGAAGAGAAATCAACAGTTTTAACTGAGGAATTTTCTTAATTGTTAAAAAAAAAAATAAAAAGAAAAAAGAGTACTTGTAGTGTTATTATCTCCTGGGAAATCCACACAGTGTGATGTATCAATCAGCAGGGCTAATACACTTGCAAACTTACAGTTTTCTAAAGCCCCAATAGATGGTTTGTGCAATGTGGAGTTGGCACCAAACTATTTCCACAAATTAAACAAAATCAGATTGTTTGTAACATACATTGCAAGTGGTGACTTCACAAGGCTAAAGAGTTAAGTCAGAGACCTTGATCACATAAAGTAAGAACATCTAGTTCAGGAAAGAAATAGAGTCTCTTTTCCAGCTAAGGAAACAACTGCACTGTTACAGGCTTCCAGATAAATTAACCGACAGCTGCAACAGGATCCATAATTCATCTTAAGTTTTTCTGTGAGGTTGATACAGGAGACAGTGCTGGAAGGCTCCCTGAGCTCAAGGTGATACCATCCCCCGCTCTCCCCTTCTCCACCAAGCAAATGATTTTGTTGTAGAAGTCTGTCAGGTTGGTCACACATGTTTTCCCCTTCATAAATCCATGCTGATTACTCCCAATCACTTTCTTGTCTTTTAATGTGTTCAGAAACAGTTTTCAGCATAACTTGTTCCATCCCCTTTCCAGGGATCAAGGTGAGACTGACCAGCCTGTAGCTCCCTGCAACCCTTTTTCTTGCCATCCTTGAAGATGCCAATGACATTTGCTTTCTTCCTGTCTTCGAGATCCTCGGTGCCATGACTGTACAAAGATTATCAGGAGTGGCCTTGCAATGACATCAGGCAGCTCTGTCAGCACTCATAGGTGCTTCCCATTGGGCTCAAAGATTTGTGCATGCCCAGTTTGTTTAAACACCTTACCTGGGCTTCCTCCATAGTGGGTAAATCTTCACTGCTCCATAATTCCAAGCCTGAGAGATGATTTGGTCTCTGCTGGCTGCGTTTAGTGCTGCTGTTCCCTCTTTTTGTGTGTACACCTTTCATTTACTCACAAGTAAGAGTCTTTCCCCAACTCCTGAGGGTGGCAGATGCTGCTCACTCAGTTAAGCGAGTTAAAACTTCAATGCATGTAGTAGGTGATGATGCCAACATGATTTTTTTCCATCTTTCAAACAACTTGACCCCCAAAAGTGAAGTACAACACTCTGAAATTTCACTGTCATTCTGAACTTAAGCATATGCCAGGCAAAAAAACCCACTAAGTTCAAAGAGCTGTGGAGGCTGGATGGACCATTTCCATCCAGCACTTACACGCTTTTCCCTCCCCATTTTGCCGGCTGCCTGTACGCCCCTCTGTTCACTGTTCAACGCTGGAGCAAAGCCTTTCTGAACCTTTGAAGGAGGCACACCGTGTTGTGGGGCACTCCTGGCACAATTTGCAACAACTGTGTTTCTCCACAGAGCTTTTCTTCCTTCTTTTAAAGTACGGGAGCTGTGCGTAGTGTACACGAGGAAACAATGACAAACGCCGGTGTCACCTTCCACTGCTGAGTGCTCACAGCAGGCAGCCTGCTAGGCTGGGTATGGAGGAATAAGGTGAATTGTTGCTTCTCTCCCTCAGCTTGGTGTGGAGTGATTAAGGAAACAGTGAATCAAGTGTTCCAAGCACATTTGATTGCTTGTCATGACCTTGTTGCACAGGTCCTTTTGGAACATCACTTGCTGGCTAGAAGTCACACACACACACAGAGATATATTCACACACAGAGCCTGCTTTGCAGCTGGGTGCCTTGCAGTACTTGCATTATTTGCATTTTGTTGGTGCTTAAGCCAACATTTTTCCGTGGTCATCTATGGTAGGCTGAGAGAAGTCCCTCACGCTGTGTGGCAGGGAGCAGGAGGCTTGGATGGATGCCGAAACACAGAGCCAGGCGAGCACAGAGGAGCTGGCAGGGTCCTTGCCCAAGGAGAAAAGGGACAGAGAGAAGCCTTCACCCATGACAGATGGGTTCCATGAGAGGAGTGGGGCAAGAAGTCAGAGCTGAGCCCTGCCTTGGACATTTGGAAACAAACTATTTATGTGGCAAGCCAGTCTCAAGTGGTTAAAATGGGCATAAAAGCAGCTCTCATGGAGAAGCAGTCTGAGGCAGCAGTAGTGACATTTTCTGTGTCTTAGGTCTAGGGTTTCACACAGATGTCCAGAAAGAATATCCAAAAATATCACACCACCATAGTACAATTATTTATGTGCACATTAATACAGGTGAGAACATGGTCTCTGTCTCTCTGTCTAATCAAAGCAAAAAAATCTATTACATAAGCTGGCCTTCAAATAAAAAGAAATTTATTAGCTCTGCACTTACATATTCTAAATCTGACTTTGGAATGCTTTGAATTGTTTCGGTGTACGTAGTGAAGAATTTGTTTCTTCTTGACACAAACTAACCAAGAGGAGGTCAACTTTGCATCTGTGGCGTGCCCGAAATGTATTTCAGAGGCACCATGTCCTGGAAAATAGGCACAAAATGCCCAAATGCAGTGCTGACTGTTCTGTTTGGGCTGAGCTGGACAGTTTTGGGTGAGTAGCTCCTGTCAGTGCCTCAGTGTATGTGTACGTTGAGTGGAGATTATGCAGGCTCCCTTGGAAAGCATCTTGACACCCTTGAATGAAAATTTCCATGAGAACTAAACAGCATCTCCACTAATCAGCATTCACATACAAGTCTGTGTAAGTGAAATGCTAAAAAATTAGATGCTAAAAAATTAGTGGTTTTCAATCTGACCACAAAACTGAGATACTACGTCTCCTGTCTTGAATCCCCTACCACCCTATCTCAGTAAGCCAGGAAAACTGTCCCACTTCCAGAACTGAGATTATGGGAACTGCACAAAACGAAATCCATTCCTTATACAATGAGTGGAGGGAAAAAAACCAGACTTTAGAAACATCCCTAACTAGTACATGAAGGACCTAATTCACCCAAAAAGTTGTTGTTTCATTTACATACAGCATGATTTCCATGGATCCACAGGTTCTTTCGCAAGAAGACCTGGGATTTTTTTTCTCTCCTGTAGAGCTAGCGCAATACTCAAGTTTTCTTCCATCAAGTACCAGACCAGCCTAATTCTAATCATTAAAATCTCTGCTGGATTCCCCGCATTAGGGTCTGCTAAACTGGGGTTTGGAGATTGTCACCCTGTGCTTGTGCATCATGGTGGAGTGTTGCTGCCTCATGTGCCTGCAGAGGAATGGCCAAGGGAGTGGAAAAAGCTATTGCTTTGCTCAGGCATCTGGCTTTTTTGGGAACTGGCCCATTGGGAACCGAGTGTCAAGGGAGGGCATCACTCAGCATCTCGGGGCTGTGTTGCAGGGATTTGCCTCCTGCCCACTGCAGGCAGCTGACACTGCCTTGCCTGCCCTCCCTTTCTCTCCATCCGCCCCTGAATTTACAGAGCAGCAGCTCCCAGCACCCCTTCCCAGCCGGACCACCGTGGTGCTTCTCCTCCCCATCCTGCAATGCTGGTAGCCTCACCTTCCCCAGCAGCTCCCAGTGCCAAAGGTCGCTAAGGCACGGGCACGGCAGGGAGCACCACCACAGCCACGGCTGCTGCTGCCCACTGCTGCTGTCTGTGACTTAATTCTCCTGACTGAAAAGACCCTGCTCATGTGTTCAGTGGTCTGGCAGTGCTTCAGGCTGTGTGTGTGTAAATGGAAAATGAACTAGAAGATATTATGAACAGCTTCAAAAGCTCAGGCACAGCTGTTTGATCCTTGACAAAGAGTGGACACATTATGCTCTTTCATTACCAACAAGGAGAAGAAATATGCAGAAAAATAGTAGTTTCACGAGGAGGAGTCCTGGCCAAGCAGACACAGATCTGCAGCACTGATGAGAACAGAACAAAATGTACAGGATTAGTTTAAGTGTATAGATCTTGGATCATGACAATCACAAGTGTTTCATTTGTAGTTCTATTTATTTCCTTCAGATAAAAAAAGAAAAAAGCAGTTGACTTTGCACCTTTGCTTCACACCTGAGCACCAGCAGCTTGGGATATTATCCCACTCTCTCAGTGCATAAGGTCTAGCAGGAGGTCCTTCTACCTGCGTATCTTACTCCATTTTAGGGTCCAGTCTTTAGCTGTGGCAGATGAAGAATTCCATCCCTGCTATGAGCTAGACTTCCTGCACTCCCCATGTAGGTGGTGTCTGATGCACCTCAGCAGCAGCAGATGCTCCAATGCATCAGTGATCCCTCGCTGTGCAGGAGGATCACAGGAACGGGGGTCCGGCCTCAGTGCGCGCACGCGGCACCGCTCATCTTAGTCCGACAGCCACGGTGAAAATATCCCTCGGCCATGACTCAAAGATTTTTATTACTACTTAGTAATGCTTTTCCTAAGAATTGACATCCTTCCTCTGACTCCTTACCCTTGCAATAGAAGGGGGCAGAGCAAAGCCTGAGCACACCTCCCGTGTCTCACCTCCTGTGCTGCTCCTCGGTGGCTGCCCGGCTGTGGGTGTGCCCATCAGTGTGTCCATTGCACCCACTGCAGGAGCTGCAGGGGGAGGTGAAGGGACATCACTCCATCTGGCTTGAGCCAAGGAGTGGAAAAGAAACTGAGTGAGCTCTCATTGCCCATACTTGGCACAAACTGAAAGCAAGGGTTGAAGCCAATCCTGACTTAAATCCCTGTGCATTTTGCTCTTGTGCACCTTTTTCTTGTCCTGTCAATTACTCTTCCCACCACTTGACATTTTTCTAGCTAATGAAAAATGTGTCTGGTCTTCTCCCAAGGTGGACTTAATAGCACAACCCTTTCCAGCTACCGCATACAGAAGGAAAAGGTGACACTGTCACAGTCCATCTTAGAAACATCCAAGTGTCTCTGGCTGAAGTGTCCCATCACAGAGGGATAGCCCTGTGTTGAGGAGAACACCTTTTATTGGCTAATCTAGCCATGAACTGCATTTTCAAAATGGAGATTTTTATTTTTGAATGCTTTTGGTTCAGCATTCAGCATGGCACTCTTCACTGTGCTGGCCAGCAAGGAGTCTGTCCTCGCTGCAGACCACGCTTCTACCATTGCTTGTTAAAATGGTGTCAACACTGACCAGGAAGAAGAAAACTTCCTCTGCAAGCAAACTATCAAGTTATTGCAAAAGAGAACCTGGAGAAATGACTATGAAGTCTTGAAGACTCCTATCAGTTTGTTAGTATGTAAGTATATGTAACTAACAAGATCATTATGAGCTCGTGGTACTGCTCTTTCAATCAATACTACAAAGTTTCTTTAAAGCAAAACAAAATCAGACTGGAGAAAACCATTCAACAGTACTACTAGTAAAATACTGTATTGGATTCAAGGGGAAATAAAGCGAATTCACCTGAGGAATAAAGACTATCCACTAGTGCCAAGAAAATCCTGTGCAGTACAGCTTCCTCATTCAAAATGCAGGCAGTACACTTCCAACAATCAGATCCTTCTCCCTTCCAAAGGGAGAAGGGGAAAAGCCAACAGACATTCCAGCAAAAGCATCACTAACACAGAAGTAGCCGGTTCAGCGCACATCAGGATTGCTCGTGCCCGGGTGCCTCACTATGGCTCACAGAGAGCTCTGAAGCACAAGGGACTTCCTTGAGATGTCCTCTGTCATTCAGGGAGTTGTCACCTGTAAATGAGCACACTTCAGGAAAGGAAGGGAGATTAAACAAAGGGAAGAAAACCCCAAAACACCCAACTTCAAGAAAAACCTTGAAAATTAAAAACCTGGATGTTTTGAGTCTGGTGTTTGGAAAACCCCAGACTAAGGCTGAATGTGTGTACGTGGCTTCCTTTCTGCCCAGCAGTTTTCTCTGAATACCCAGTAAAACTGTTCAGAGGCCTGGACTCTACAGTACGAAAAAGAGGGCTTGGATCGCCTTTTTTCTTGGGTGAACCTTTAGTTCCTGCGAGGGTTTGATCTCTCCTCAATTACACTTCTGCAGACAAATATTTGGAAAGAAATCCACACCAGCCTTGGGGGGGCTTTGGAGAGGGCAGGAGCTGAACATCCCACCTACGGCTTGTGCAGCCTCTCCTCATGATGCCCTATTCCCCACTGTCCCAGCCACCCTGCCCACCCCTGGGCTGAAGGGCAGGGCCCAAGGCCCCATCACTCCTGTGCACACCACCACTGTGCTCTGGGAGACACCATACCTGGCTTTGGCAGCAGCCTGACTTTTGGTTTTTGTCAGGAGGGAGTGGGAAGAGGGGCAGAGAAGCAGCTTGTCAGGAGCAGGCACAGCTCATACACATTTGTATAGCGAGCACTGCTTCTCCTCACTCAATTTTTGACCCCTCTGATGAGGCAGGGGATAAAGAAGGATGGTGAAGGACACAAAGTTGTTCCTCCCTTGGGGGCAAGCACAGTGCTCAAAAAAAAAAAAGAAAATAAATTCAACATTTGTGCAGGATGACTCAAATTTCTCTTTTAAAATATGCATGAAGCTTTAATCTTGTTCTTTCCTCTGACATATCATTTAAATTCAGAGCAGTGAAGGTGTGTGTATCCTGGCAGACACTCAGCCCATTTCATTTAAGGCATTCATAAAATATTTCACACACTAGGGATGGCTGACACTACAAAGAGCAATTCCTACACAACTGTAGAAGGTATTATGATACCATTGACATTTATATATTATTTGGCAATCTTTTTTTTTTTAATTGCCAGGGCCAAAGATGATAAAAGAAAAAAAAAGGTAATATCAAACGGGAGTACAAACAAGTTCACGTGAAGTGCCTAAGCCTTCACCCTGTAAGCTACTGACAAAATATAATCTGTTTGCTCTACACATTCATGCCACACATTTCTCTTTTTCAGCCACCACTTGAATAGCTCTAGAGGTAGGGACTGGGTGTGCAGTAGCCCACATTGCCTGTCTCAAAGCACCATCAAGGCCACAGAAAGAACTTGCCATGAGATAAGCCACCGCAGTGGGAATGTGAGATAAGCACAGAAGGGAGGAATTTGCAAGAGGAAGGTGCTGATTCCAGGTCTGATGGTGAGATCTGAGGTGAGAACCATCGCTCCTCGCAGCTTTCAGGAACTCTTAAGTTTTTCCATGTATTACACACATTACCTGGGCAGCATCCACCTTTTTAAAGCAGCAGAGAGAGGAGCTCCGAAGTGGTAAGCCTGTCTTGACAGGTCTGAGTCCAGTCCATCTAGGCCCCAAAACCATGATTAAAAAGAGGCATCTGAAATCCATTAATTTTAAATCTGCTTGCTTGCCTCAGTGGCATTGAAATGCAAATCTCAGCAAAACATCGTGCCTGAACCAATGATTTGCTCTTTCAATGACACAATGATGCCATTCTTAGAGAACAATTTGTGTGACACAAAGCACCCAGGCTCTGGAGACCTCAAAATCTACCAGCGCTTAAGCTTATGAATGTTAAAATTGTCACATCAAAACATGAGAAATTAATTGCTGCTAACAGCAGGACTTGTCTGATGCACTCAATTTAAAACATACTTCTTCATAAATATAATGAATGTCTCATTCAACAGACTTTTACATAGGGCACAATTGTAGCCCTTTATGACAGCAAACATTTGCAAGACGTTCAGAAAAAAACACATAGTGATGAAATAATGTTTGGGACAGCAGAGAATTCATGAGATGGAATAATTTTAAACAAAATTTCCAGTCCAAACAGAACCAGAAACAGCAAATTATTTCATTTTTTAACATGTGACACCAAAAAATTGAAGTGCCTGACTTCCTACATATCAGCATTTCAAAAAGTTCACTGCAAATAAGAATTTAAAAATCTGGCAAATGTAGTACATTTACAAATGTAATATATTATGTATAAATATGTAATGTAAATGCATGTATATGTACACATATATTGCAATAATTATGTGGGCACAATAATGTCTAATTTAAAAAAAAAAAGCAAACCAACCACTTGGGCCATGATTTAGAGATTCTCGGCAAAAAATACAAAGATGCTTGAGTATCTATACAAAAAGCACATTCTAATTCAGTCTTGGATCATTCTGTATTTGTTGTCTATACACTTATATCTAACAGCTTTATCTTGTTTTAAGGCCAGCTCTTCTAATGTTCTTGAGTTTCTTCAATGCAGGTTCTTTGCACCTTATCTTATAAAGGACTGAACCACATGGATAGAAAAACTGCCAACAAATGCCCTAACCCAGAGTGGTTCTTGTCAATGTGGGCCTTGGAGTTTCAGTAAGGTATTAAAGTGTTACAAAGCACCACGATTGTGTCCTGCAGGCAGGTTGTCTGCTTGACCTAATGCTCACAGTCACTTCTTGTGAGGACAGGGATGAAGCAGACAACAGTAATTCCAACCTCCCAGAAACAACCTGCCACAGCGACGGAGAGCTTCTGTGTGGAGCTGTGACAGTGCTGAAGAAATACTGAACGAGACCAGTGAAAAGCTGCCAGAGAGTTCCCAGCCAATGCCACCTATGTTCCAAGAAAAAACAGGACAGCTGTCAATCTCTGACTAATCACATCTCACATCAGAAGCACGCTGTAATTCTTCAAGTTCTACATCGAAACTTCTGGGACTTTTTTTGACTTCTGAAAAGCAGGAAGTAGGTCAGGGCAAATTCACCTGTGGCATAAACCTATTTATTTCACTCGATTCAGATTAGATATGAAATTGGTTCCTACCAGGATTTTAAATGATGATTAGATTTGAAATGCCACTATCAGGCTTCAGAAAAGCGAGTAGAAAGGAAGTGGTGCTGAGCCACCTGGAGAGCAGCCATCCATCTTCCTGAAAGAAAATCATTAAATTCTTCGACCAGAAACCTATCAAGGTAGAGGACTTCTAACAGAAGGACTTCTAACCTTCTGGGTGTTGTACTTTCTCTCCCTGAGAGAGGCAGAACCTGCCCAATTTCATTATGGCCAGGATACAAAGGTTGGACCCTGTGTCCAAGGATCTGCAGCATCTGTACAAGGCCTGTAACAGCTGCTGCTCGAAGGAGGGCAGTAATTTCTCTCTTCAGTGCTGCAGCTGGCTGACAAGTTTGTGACACCATTCCAGATGTTGGCACACAGCTGTTCAGCAGCTCTCCAGGTAATATAAAATGTGCAGTGGTTCTTGTGACCTGATCTTCAGCCCTCACGTCAGCCTTTGTCCAGCCTCAGCCAGGCAGCTCTCACCACTACAGTGGTGCTCGTCAGTGGCACAGGTGGGAAGGAAATGTAGTTTCGACTTAGTTAGAGAGTTGCTCAGCATGATCTAGACTGAAACACCTTTGCATTGTAAATGAATCATTATGGGGGGAGGAAAATATGAAGGCCTAATGACTGCCTCCCTGTACCCCTGAACCTTGTCTGCAAACTTGTTCTGCTTTACCAGCAAACAAAAACAATGATAAATCTTTCAAAATTTGATAAACCTCCTACCTTTAAAGCCGTATGAAACCACTACCCACCCTAAACTTTTCTGACAGGCAGTATTGGAAACTTAGTTTCAGCAGCTCCTTTGACAAAACTCAAAATTAATTGCCTTTCTTGTGCCAGCAGACTGTTAGGTTTCCCTCCCACTGAAGAAGATTAGAGGTGCTTTGGTGTGGAGGCTTTTCCCCAGGTGATATCACTGTGGATTTGTGTTTTCATTACCAGTGCCCAGCCTCACTCCCAGTGCAAAATACGCAAGTGCTCAGCCGTGATCCACCTTCCCTTTCCCACAAAACTGCAGCGTGTGCTGCAGAGCAGGTTAATGAACTGTGGATTCAGCTCTAAGCTTGCTCACAACTTGCTTGTGAGCAACAACAGAGAGGTTTTTTCTTGCCTGAATGCTATTTTAGCCTTGCAGAGTGTTGTTCGGTGGGTTTGCATCTTCTCCAAGTGCTGGGTGGATGGTAATGAAATATTCTGGAGGCACAACTGCCCCAGAAGGCCCCCAGTGCAAAATGGGTTGTCTGGGATAGAGTGCACAGTGGGCACATGGGAATGCTGGGGGAATAGCAGTACAAGGGGAAACACTGTTCCATCAAAGTTTGGGTGAGTAAGTTTTCAAAACACGTTTAGGGACTGAAAAATTTTAGGATCAATATTTGGACCAGAGGTTTTAAAACATTGCTTAAAAATTGTTCAAATTTGGCCCCCATAGAAATGAAAGCTTTCCTGTAATCTGTGATAGGAGAAAATTTTGAGGTCAGTGCTTAGTTCCTTTTGAAACAGTCCAGCAGCAATGTCTAGTACTCTGAAACAGTATTATTGCACTCTCTCAAAGAGAGTTATGAAATATGTAAAAGCAGGGATAAATTAACATCCAGCTTTCCAAGGTGGCAAGGAGATCAGTGGAAATGTTAAAATCAAATCCACAAAACAAAAGGCAACACTATTCTAGCTCATTACACTTATTTTAAAGGATTAGAATACAGACATTCACCCAAAGAGTCAATTTTGTCAAGAAAATAAGGTGGAAAGGGTGACTGCAACGAGTTAAATTTTTAGAGGGGCATTGAGACTATTTAGATTTTCCTCTTTGGGTGCACAGAGCAAATAAAAAATCACAAAATTATAGAAGAAAATCAGGAACATGGAAAGGCAATCAGCATGGCTATATGCCAAGGTAAAAGGTAATAATAAAAGAAAGGAAGTATCTTTATGAACAAACAAAGCATGGTGTCCTTCTAATGAGGACTGCAAACTCTGCAGCACCCAGACAAAAAATGTGCAAGGAACAACTTGTAAACTGTATTAAAAACAAACAAAAAACCCCAGTGACCTACCCTTTCTTGAACTCATTAAGGTTAGAATCTAGAGGACATACAGATGACCAACATGTGATAGAATTTTCTAGAGAAAATAAACCATGGTCAAACACCTCAGTGAGTCTCTATATCTGCAATTATCATTAAGTACTTTGAAGAGGTTCCAGTGCTAGACCTACTCCCTCTTTTTGAGTAGAAGACACAGGAGGTCTTTCTCCAGATGCAAAATTGGCAGAAGGACTATGGAATAATGGACAAAGTGAAGGGAAGGTGAACATGCGGCAAAAAGACGGAATAAGCAGTAGCAAATGGCCAGGACCTAAGTGAATGTGCTCTGGATCTTTCCAGAAACTCTGAGATACAGTAGCTGAACAGCTCTAAGTGGTATGCACCCCCTCTCCTGGCACTGAAGGGAAGGGGAAGGTGGAAACATGATAACAATATTCCTAGGAGGCGCCAGGGCCACCACAGAGCAGGGATTATCAGCTAACAGGAAAAATGTTCTGTGCTGTAAAGAGGAGCACAGCTGGTACTTCCCATCCTTTCCAATACAAGTAAATGGGGCATCAAGTGATGCTAGTGAGTGTCAAGTTCAAAATAAAAAAAAAAGTGAAAAGGTTGATCCCCACAGAGGACAGAGAGAAGATGATCAGTTCCTGGTGGAATGACATTATGGAGGCTAAAAATGTTATATGGGCTCAAAAGAGCACCTGGAAAACTTTATCGAAGAAAAATCCATCACAACCTATTACATACAAGTTACTATCTCTGTCTTGAAGTTCTCCTGCGTCATTTCTGCCTGTGGCTAAAAACGTGGTTTTGGAATTATTGCTGCTGGCTTACCTTGACCTTATCGTCTCCTCTAGGCATCTGCTGCTAAAAGCAGGAAACCTGGCTATGTGTGTATTGCTCTGGCCAAGAAAGGCCTCTCTTTTTCTCTGATTACTCTACAGACCTGTCCTAGGAGGAAAATTAGAAAAATGCTAAGTGAAGTTAAAGAAATCTTTTATCCAAGTGCAAGACAAAAGTTCCTATTGCACCTGTGTATGAAACACCAAGTAGGCAGTTTCTGTTTGCTTTGAATCAGATCCATTTTCATCCTTCACTTTGGAATCTCAAACCCATTACTAAATTTCAGACAGGGTGCTAATCACTGGAACCAGGCACATGTGAGCTTTTCTTCTCAAAAGAGATCAGAAACAAGCATAAGAAGGCTAGAAGTTGAGATGTATTAATTAGTGCTTCCAGTGGCAACCTTATCCAGAAGATGTCACCAAAGCACAAGTAGTGCTCAGAGTCCCTAGAACAAGGAGCGTAAGTGGAAGGACTTTGGACTTGTATAAAAACCACTGAAAAATCAAGAAGGATGTTGAGAGAACACCTCAAAATGTTGTGTGATAGCTGACCCCAAGCCACAGCAAAAACCAGGTGGCTGGTCAAGGTGAAACCAGTGCCTGAAGCAAAGGCTCTCAGTGCTTCAGAGAGCTTGGCCTAGCACGGCAGAAATGTGGACACTGCTGCAACCTCAAGCAGATCAGCAATTAGAGGTATCATTTCCCTTCTTTGTGACAGCTGAGTGCAGGTATGAGCCAGCATGAGTCATCCTGATTAATGCACTGTGGTTCAGAGCAGATCCTACTGAGGGGAAAAGTTCAGCATAAACACACACAAGGACATCAGCCGGCAGGAATTGTCCTGAGCCTTGAGCCTTGTGTTTAAGGGTTTCCTTGACCCTCTCTGGCAGCAGGAGAGGAGCCCCATTCCATCACGTTTAGCCTTCTCTAAGAAGAAACCAAACTAGTTCTACCTGATAATGGTAAAATCCACAGGTTCTTCAGGACTGACAGTGTGTCAGAGTGTATCACCACCCGAGTACCACTCTCCACAGACCTCCCTGACAAATGTGTTCTAGGAGCAATTAGAGTATGAATAGTGGAGCTTTTAAACTCTCAACACACCTTTATTCAGATCTTGTTTGTGACTGCCCAATTTACACCATTTTGAGCAGAAGGTTAAAAACAAGACTTGCTCCAGTGGTATGTGCACTGTTATGGGAAAAGATTTTGTAAGAGGTGCTCCTAGGAAATTATGCACAATAGTTACATAATATGAGAAATCACATTCTCCTAATATCATTTGGCAGGTTTAGCCATATTTCTAGTAAACAGGCTAGTGGAAATGGTGTCCTTTTGGATTCTGTATTAATCAAAACAATGTAATTAGACCAGGTCTACACTAAAAAGTAATCTGAGGGTGTATCTGTATGAATTTCCAGTGTTCTGAAGCAAGCTGTAGTCTAAATAAATTTTGTTATATGCATATATATCATATTTATATAGATATACACACATACACGCTATTAGGAACAATCAATTTCCACAGTTAGATTTTCAATCTACCTAATGCAATAAAGAAGTCTTCTGTAAAATTTAGTGCTACTTTAAAGTCTGTACATCTAGCACCTAAAAAAGAACATTTTTCAATTTCTAAAAATTTACAAAAAACTATTTAACAAGTAATGAGGTGAAAAGAGAACTTCTTTAAGAGCAGAATTAATTTGGGTTTCAAAAAATGAATAGCATGCTTCGTGCCTGAAGAAGTTCAAATTGCAGACAGGGCTCTTAAAAAAATCAATTCATGGCACCTGGCCTTATTGCTCATGTTTGAACAATCAAGCCACTGCTTCATTTCAGATAAAGAGAAACAGTTTCCTTAGCAATCTCAGAAAGTTAAAAAACACAGCAACAGAAGAAGAGGCTTAGCTGCACACACATGCTTAAAGCAGTAATAAAACTGCTGTTCTACTACTGTGTTGGATCCCAAGTCATGACAAACACACAAAACCAGCATCTTAGACACCACGTAGTCCGGAAGTCCCCTACAGGCTATAAAGTCAACAAGGTAAGAGGGTTAGGAAGTTAAAAGCATTCCTGGGAGAAATCAGCTGTGTGGTAAATGTAATTCTTCAGTGCTTGTGTTGAGGACCTGCCTGGTTTGGACAATCCTTTCTAGAAAGCTCTTCTGATTTACCTCTCTCTGTAAAAAAGGGATTTGTCTCTGAGTGAGAATAAACAGAACTGGAAGGAGTGGAGCAACCTGATTTTTTAGCAAAAGATAGAACTGGACATCAGGTCCAGTTATCGACAAAGATTCTTCTTTTTGTCACATATTAAGAAGGTCAAAAAGCTTTGTATAAGTGTAAATTGGCATCAAAAGCTAATGCCTGATTAGGCATAATTTGGGACACTAGGCAATGCAAACAGACATCTAGCCATTCTGTGTATAGCAAAATCAGAATTTCAGCCTCTGGGAATCTCTGTTTGCAGGTCTAACAGGCAGTAAATCACTGGAAATGCACAGGCTTTTTTATGACAGAAATCCTCCTCCATTACATAAACTCATTTCTTGCTCTCTTTGTCATAAACTAAAAGAGGATGCTTGACAATAAACACAATTCTCATTTATTTGGTGCTGTTTGTGCAAAACCTCCCTGGTTACACATGACCTGAACAACCAGTATGGTTAGGAAGTAAGATGCTGTTAGCCAAGCAGAACCAGCATGGTTCAACTAGGTAACTGAGGAGATATTTACAGTTTTCAATTCCAATAAGATTTCAGTGTATACTTCTATGAGCAAAGATACTTAGAGAGAAACGAAAACAAGTCAAGCGATGCTGAAATCCACTTTTCCCTCTTTTGGTAACTTGCAAGTAGATCCAGATCCTATTCTGTGTAGACATCACAGCTGGCCTTGCTGGTAGACCCTAAGACTAACATTTTTTTTTTTTAAGAGTACTTCCAAATGCAACTGGGGAGCTACTGTAAACTATGAAACTATGTGCAATTGAAAAGTCCCATTTTATTTCACATGCTGATCAATTACTCTTCTGTATTTTCAACCTGTGCTTAGCAGTGTTTGCAGGTTGTCATACACACAGCAATTAAAAAAAAGTCATAATTGAGAGAAAATTACTAGTTCTTTACACCCAGTTTCATATTCCATTCTGTGCTGTTGTCTATATTCATAGAGGATGTGGCATTACATACTGCCTCTTTATCATATTTTATCATACGTAGCTGCCAGTTCAGATTTCTCATACTCTAAGGAGTTACAGTCTTGGAGTTTCTGTAGCTGGTGTACCCACAGGACAGACTATTTAAAAATGGTATGGAAAATGTAAGTAAATAAGTGTACCTTTGGTTTAACTCAGAGCCCTCCTTCCTGAGGAGGTTACATTAGAGCTAATCTCAGTTTCTTTTTTGAATGTTTTCACTGCAGGCAACAAAAGAGAAGCATTAGCTCAGAAGCCACACTGTCGTGGTGATGGTGATCCACCGCCAAATTTGGCACCAGTGCCAGGAATGGAGATTTGAGCTGACACTAAGTCACAGTGTCTTTTAAATTAATTTGGCATCAAACATCAAAAAGGTTTGCCATCAGTTTCCTGTAACACAAGTGCAGCAGCCTGTCAGGCACAGTAAAGGCTGTGGCACTTTTCTCTGTCAGCCTGGGCTCTCAGTGTTCATTTTTCAAACACAACTCCTTTATCTGTGTTGATCTGTTGGAGCTCTGGGAGGGTGCAGAGACAGCTCCTACTCAAAACACAGTGGGCATGAGGCTGGGTGAGCTCTGCCTCCTGGCCCTGGCTGTGCAGTTTGCTCCCTTAGCTGAGACATTATAGCAGTGATCAGAAACAGCAGAATTGAGGGTAATATGAGAAGAATCTGTCTTTCACTGGTGAAGAACTTTGGCCATGTCTCTGACAATTGTTGTCCCATCAGCGGTACTTCTTACTCCAACCTCTTGTCCTGAAATCAGGAGTTTCTCAGGGACAGGTAGGTATTTTCTCTCAAAGTGCAGAGAGGAAAAAGAATTCTGAGCAGCACTGTAACTAATTAGAGACTGCCATTAGGAAAAAGAGAAAAGAAGGTTAACTGAGTTCCTGTAACCATTCAGATGCTTAAGGATTGGTAATTAGGATAGCCTGTGGATAACTCATGGGCTTAACCTGAAGTATATAGGTAAGTACACGACTGCATGGAAGCCTGTATTGTCAGCTACTGACAAACTGGAGCATCCTGGTATTTAAAACATTTTGTCGTACAGAATCCTGTCTACTAAAAACTAGTCCTAACCCTTAATTTACTTTATAAGGAAATCAATGAAGAAATTTATATATTTCAGTAATTTTCTCTTAGCATGAGTGTAGGATGGTTTGAAATAAATCACAGTAAGCAGGAACATACTAGACAAATTGTACACTTTGACGTCTCAACTCACACATCTGTCTTTTAAAAAAACAAACAACAAAGCAGAAATATGCATGATCATTCCTTTTTTATTTGGTAAATGACAGCATCGTTTCATATAAAGCAGAAAAAGAACCATGCTGATCAGCCACCCACACACTTTCCTTAAAGCTCTCATGAATTGGATCAACATTTAGAAAGCACAGCAAGTACTGGCATTTAAGTAATATTATAAAAACAGTCAAGCTGTGATAGTGAATATGTATCTAGCCTTTGTACATTAGCTTCCCTATGCACACACAATGTTATGAAATGCTGTTCAGAAATACAAGAACATGATTTTCATGGGAATTCCACAATTAGAAATCACCCCTTCTTTTACATACGTGAGCAATGCAGTTAAGATCTCCCTCTCCCCAGCACCAGCTATTCATGGAGCTGCTCCCTCATCCTGCCTCTGATTACACAGTTATGCTCCAAGCCCAGCAACTGCATCTTCCAGTGCAAAAGGCTGGCCCCAAGCTCCAGTGCACAGTCTACTTGGTCCTACTTGGTCCTCCCACACCTGAAATTAAACTGAATTGGACCCTGACATACCTTGGGAGCAGCTACAGCTATTGCCATGCCATATCTCTGCCTCAGCCAAGGTTCATTGCTTTATTGGTGATATCCTCCTGCATACAAAAATAGACAAATTAAATATGATAAATCCTTTGCAGGATATGCTCAGCACCAAAACATACAGTTGCCATTTCATCCTTTTACATATACAGGGCAGCTGCATGAAAACAAGCTTGGGTTGGTTTTTTATTCCAGGTTTCTCCAGAGCCACTGTGAACAGGCAGTTGTGGTTTCTCATTCTGCTGCTCTGGCTCTTATTTAAAATTTGTGTAGTTGTTTACATTCTTCTACACTGATTTTTAATGTAGTTGTATCTTGAAACACATACATGCACACAAACTCAGCTTTTAAGCTGGTCAAGATGCATTATTATTATCCTTTGGAAGAACACCAAGTGTTTAATGTTTACCCTTTTTACTGCCAATCCCTCTTTAGCACCAGATCTTCTCCACCTGATGAGATGTTGCGAAGGGGAAGGGCAGGAGGTTTTGCCTTGAATTTTCAATAGAGATTAAATTCAGTAAGTTATTGTGGTATTGTTACTGGTCCAACTGAGCTGCTCCTAACCAGCAAGGGTAACCCTCGTGAGATGCATTGCCCAGGAGTGTGAGCTGGCTTGCCTGCTTCTGAAGCACCCCAGGGAAGGCACAACCTTCCCAAGAAGCCACCTCATGTCTGGCCCAAAACCTGAGCAGGAAAGCTTAACACACACCCCAGCATTAGCATATGCAGTCCACTTGAGTCTTCAGCTCCCTCATATTTTAAAGCTGGGATACTCACCTTAAAGCAATGGACCTACTGCAATTGTTTGCATGGTCAGCTGCTCACTGACATCCTTGTGGTCCCCTCTGGAGCACACTGGCTCCTAAAGCAAGGCAACTATCAGGCTTTTCAGTGAAATCAACCTTACTTTCAGTTTGCACCCCAGTGTCATTAGCATCAGAGCTGTTGGTGAGCTGTAATTCTGATTTCTTTGATCTGTTTTGTTTGCCTGCATAATCAAGAGACAGGCCAACACACACTTGGTGAACGAGCAGTTGCAACATGCAACCTTTTTTTTTATTCCTTCACGGAATGCCATGGCATGGAGCAAGGTCTTTGTAGCCCCTCATGCCACCAGGATGTGGGAATAACACCCCCTTGGCTGGCTGAGGAAGGAAGAAGATGAACCCACTTGGTACTGAGGCTGGGAGGAAAATGCCCAGGACTGCAAGGCTTCCCAGGGTGCAGAAAGGACCCCCTCTCCACATTCCCCAAGGGTGGCCAGAGGGTCTGGGCAAGACCATTTTTCCTCCCTGCCACCCGAAGAGGTACATGAAGGCTTACGTGTGTTATAAACCACATCTCATGGAAGTTATGGAATGGCTGTGGCCATGGCATATTCTGTCTTTAAACAGAAGTGATGAAGCCTTCAGTGGGATGCTAGATCCTATCATCTGCAGTCAGGGCAACATCCATCCACTCATTAGGTGACCCAACAGGTTTGATCTGCTTGGGCTAAGCAGAAACTGTGCAATTCATTTTGCTCAGAAGCGGAATTTAAAGCAGAGTTTAAAACTGCAGACCTAGAAAATTGATCTTAAAAAACCACTCAGCTCTGTGAAGAGCTCATAAACCTAAAATTAAAGCTTTAAAATAAATGCAAAAGCCATCATCTACTGCATTATGTTTCTCAGTTATACCAATTTAAAATTTTCACACCGAGATAATCCGAGTAGCCCAATTCCATGTCAGTAATATCACCTACACTAACACCCTGCAAGCACAGCAACAAACTCTCCCAGGCAGGAGGCCAGGTGCCAGCACCAGCCACTGAACTTGAAATCAATTTTGTCTCTCAAGTGTAACTTTATTCTTGTACTCTATGAATATATCACTGTGTACAGGGACAGCTGTACACACATTTTACAGAGATAAGTAAGATGAAACCACTGACTTAATAAATTCATTTTTTATAGACGTACAGTACTTCTGCGCAGCTGTGTAATATAGAGTGGGACTGAAACCAAGTACTGCAAAGCAGGAAGATAGAAAAGATGAGCAGATCTTTAAGATCTGTTAGAGTTTCTTTCTCTGAAAAGGAAATCTCATTTCTGTCATGTGAGCTTTATTATCTCATTGAGGAGTGGCTTTAGGCGTTTTGACCACTGCTGCCTCAAGGGAGGAGGCTACAAGTTTCATTTTTCATCTCCTGTCCCCTGTGCAGGCAAACCGTTATTTGTGTCCCCAGTTCTTCTCCCATGTCACAAAAGTTTAGATTTATCTGGCCATTAAATTGTCCCAAAATAAGGTGAACTTGGAATACTCTTGGCATCTTCCAAAAATGGGGAAAACTACATTATCCTTCTCTGAGTCAATAGATGTAATTAATTATTTCTAATGTTGAACAATGGCATATAAATTCACTCAAATATTTACTTGGAATTGAAAAAGAAGACAATAAGGAATTAAAACTATTTTCAGAATAAAGACAGCTGACTGCAGAAGCCAGCAGTAAATACTCTGCTGGCAGCAGGCCGAGGTATCTGCATTTGTTCTAAAAACTAGCAAAATGGGAAGATGCAAATCTAACATACCCCTGAAGTAGTAGAAAATGCCCTCTTATAGCCTTCTGTTTACAATCACACTGTTAACAATCTGATCACCTATTTTTCCCCCCAGGTTAGACATTCTCTAATTCACCACGAGAGTTGGTTAATGGATCCCTCTAGCCCCAGGGTCACACATCCCAGCTCGAGATCACGCTTTCAGCAGAGGCATCCCTCCCACGAAGCAGATCCCTCAGCATTTGCTGTGACCTTTTGATGCTTTTAGAACAAGCAGAGGCGTTGTTTAGGCAGAGGTGCTGTGGTTGTCCTGCTCTAATGGCGCCGTTGTCTGGCACCCTGCCTGGCATCTTTTGATGCCTCGTTATCTTGTAAAAGCAGAGCAGCTGCACACGTGGTACAGTTTTTCCAATGAACAAGTCACAAGACTTTCAGGGGTACAACTGGTGAAAGGCTGTTGAAATGCTCTTAGAATTATAATGACAACTTATCAATGCTTGGAACAAAATCATCCTTTTACTGATTAATTCACAGGCTCCAGGAAGAGTGTTTGCTTGTGAAATCTCTTCTGCCTTTTTAGTGTCATTTCTTCTTTATTTTCTACTGCTGATCTATAAAAGGGGAATGTTAATAACAGCAGAGTGTGGACTCTTCTCAATTTAGCTCTGTTATCAGATAGCTTTCTTGAGAGACTAACAGATAAAAGCAAAACATTACTTTTCTCACCAAATAACAACTGCTTTGACATGCACAGTCTGAGAGATAAGCTGCCTGTGCATGTCATCATCTGCAGACCTGTGATCTTTCTACTGCATCTCTGCTACCCACCGGGTAGCCAACTCTAAAATGTGGGCATCAGCCCTGTGACCATGCAGAAAAGGAAGCTCTTTAGGTCTCTTCAGCTGAGTAGATATTCCCTCAAGTGAGAGCTGGTAATAAAGGAGAGCTCCAGATAAAACTGCACCCGGCTTTTATCTGCAAGGAATAGGAAGAGTCTGTATCTCAAGCAGTAGCCACCAATTAGAGATCCTGTACTCAGTGCACTCAACCTCAGGAAAAAATTAAGGTCTGACCTATGCTGCTTGTTAGCAGATACTCAGCTGATGGACTACTACCTCTAAAAATTACGTTTTAAGAAAAAAGAGACGATAAGCAGACAACAATCAATATTAGATTAATTTACACAAGGAAAAGATCTTTTGTGACAGGCCTGAATCACACTGTCCGACAGGACAAACAACTTCACATCTTTCCAAAACAAGCTCCAACACAGCTTGTTTCAAACAGAGGAATGGCACAGAGGGTGCCACTGTCACCACGTCTGGCTGTGAGTCCTTCAGAAGTCCCAGTGACATTCTCTCTGGCTTTGAACACTGGATGTTGAAAGCCAGAGCAATCTTCACACTTTGGGGTGCTGGACAGCAGGTGGTTTGTATATGTGTTTAACCCAAGAGGTACAACAGCAGGGTTGATATATGATGATTAAAAGATCCTCTGTGGTAAAGAAAAAATGCCCAGAAACCACCTCTCTCTGTTCAAAACCCGGGATAGGGGGTCTTTCCAGAATAACTCCTGTGTTAGAAAAGTCCTGGATGCTGAGACCTGGCCAGTGCCCAGGCTTGCTGTGTTTGCAAACAAGTCACTGAGAGAAGAAAAGGACACAGTGGCATGTTTCTGAGAAGTCAGATTAGAGAATAGGAGCACTGAACCCACATTTGCCTTGGCTGGAAGAGGAGGTGTGCCTTGAAGACAAGTTGCCAAGTTTTATACATGGCACTTGTGTCCTGCTAGGGAAAGTCCCTCAGGCCCACACTATATGACAACACTGTGGTGACCATGAGGTCATCAGAAGTTTCTTGTTTTCAGGAGTGCCTTTCTCTTCAGGTCCGGCTACAAGGCAGGGTGAGGGCTCGCAAGAGATCACAGCATCTAGAGGAACTCTTACCACTTGAGGAAAGGAGCCCAGTACACGTTTGCCAGCCTTTTGAAGATACATTTCTAACTGGAGACAGAAAGCACTTTGCACTGTGTCCCCAGGACAAGGATGAGCGTTTTGCAGTGTTGAAGCCTTAGTATTACTCACTGCTCTGGTTACAGCTTTCCACCTTTTACTGTATCTGAATCTGAAATCGTCTACCATCTTCACTTGTTCTTTCAGTTACAAATATTGAACTTCATATTTTGGTTTCTTTGCAGAAAACCCTCTGCTTACTGAGCATTATTTATCAGTGGTAAATTGTCTGCAGATGCTCAGTACATGATTATGAAAGATTAAACAATGTGGGCACAGTTTTCAGAATCCCAAATGCCAGTGTTGATGATGCACACAGTCATGGGTTTATCACAGAAGAGAACACATCAGTAATGCAGTTGGTACTACTCTACTTTAAAATTCTCTGGTAATTAACAAATCCTGGAAATATCTTGGAAGTTTTGGAAAATAAAAAAAAACTCTCTAAAAATCTTTCTTGATGATACCATTCCCTAAATTTAAAGGTTTCTTTAATTTCTAAATTCCCGCCAATCTTAAATAAAGCCAACATATTTCTGAAAATCCAAGCCATGTCACTAAAAGTTGAATAGCATTGTCAAAAAAAAAATCTCTATTCATATTTTAAAAAGTAAGCAAGCAAACAATTCTCCCATCTCTAGGATGGAGGACAGGAATTTCTCTCTAACTGGTTTGATCATTATCTTCCCTGACAGCCACTGAACACGGGAAGCACAATCAGTGCTGCTTTGTGCCGAGCTCTGCAGCAGGTGAGTGTTGACCCACTGTTCACCTTCCACTGGTTTCTCTGACATTTTGGCTAAGTGGATTTTATGGAATTGTCTGTAGATTTTTTGTTTATTTTGGTTTTCTGGTTTTTTGGGGGTTTTTTTGCCTCCCTCTTCCTTAATCTTCCTTATGCAGCCTTTGAAAAGGCTATGATAGAATGATGCCACACTGGTAACAACTACAGAGTGTAAACAGATGTAGTGAGCTCTTTCATCTCAAAGCTGTTTCCAAGAAACTGAGGTACATATTGGTTGAGAACAAAAATTGTACACTCTCCTTTGAATACTGGCTGTGCAGTCGAGAAGGCAAAGGAAGTACTTTATCTTTATATACTGAAGATTGATTTTGTTTGCTCGCACTGAAAAATACTTTACTCTAAAGGATGTCTTGCCAGTACCAGTAGGATACTTAGGCTTTTAGTCCCATTAGATCAGGCATTGGCTTATTTCTAAAGAAAGGGAGCTGGAAGAGTCCAGAATGAAAGGACTCAGGTGCGTAGTTCCAGAAGCAGCTCCACAGAGCTTGGACAGATGCTCACTAGAGTCCAAGCCCTTTTATCTTTTTAGCAATAATTGACCTCAGTTAACTGCAAGAGTTTTCCAACTTGGTAAAACCCAGAAAGAGTGAGGTGGCATTACTAATACAGGAAGGCAAATATTGTATTAGGATATGAAATACAGTGAGCATTATGCACGTAATCTGAAAATCATAGCTCAGTGCTGACTTCTAATGAGATTTTGCAATTCTGCTCGAAGAGGCTTCCCCAACAAGGGAGTAAAAATCTAAGCTGTTTATGATTTACTGATGCATACTACAGCTGTTATAGAGAGAGCTTCTTCAAAATCTAATATTGCAATATCATTTTGACAGCCGTAATCTTGGGTAAACAACACTGAACATAATGTGATTAGCAGTTATAATTTCCATTTGATGTGAACGTAATAACCCTAATTCAAATCTAAACCAGAAAATGAGGAACTGTGAAATTTTCACCCAGACAGCCGTGGAAATAAAGTTAAAGAGACAGCCCATCTCCATGGCGGGAACTGTCTAGGGCTCTTGAGACCAAATCACTTGAACCTCAAGAAATACCACTTCCAATAAAGCCAATATGAGCATCTAATATAAATTTAACTGTAAATTACAAAGGGCACATTTGTTAACAAAATGATTAATTTTTTTTATACTGCATTAGCTAGCATAGGAAGAACTGAATCCTGAGTAACAAATGTGTTATTATTGCCAAGCAGCACTCTTGGAAATCAGAAACAAGCAACTGGTGGATTATTGACAGTGTGGTCTAATCAGAGATTTTCTTTTCTTTCAATTTTCAGTGTTTTTTCTTATGTTGCTTTAAAAACTCTACCTAAGCAATGCAGCTTCTTCATCATGTTTAAGGAAACCCTTCTAATTTGATAGGTAATAATTACAAATTTACCTGCAGGCTAAAATTTTTTGCAAATTAATTTATTGCTGCTGATCTCAGACTCTCTCTCCTCTTTGATAGTCAAGCCTTCAGGCACAGTTACAGGCAGATAATGTTATACTACCTACTTGTATAAAGACTTTTTTTCCCCACAGAACCAATCTCCTCACATTTCAGACATTCCTGACAGTCCCTCAAAACTTCTTACCCTTCCTGCAATTACACAAATTTGCCAGAGCCAGTTCTTTGTAAGTCACAGATCCGAGCTCGGTCTTAGTGCAGTTGTACACAAACCAGCTCTGGCTGAACTCTGCTTAAACGCAGAAAGCAGCACACATCTGAGGAAGACAAAAATATTTCAGAGATTTTTTTTGTTATTATTGTTTTTTCAAAGTGAATATAATTTCTTCCTCTCCCCAGGTTTTCTCACAATCTGAAATTAAATAGCAAATCTTACTCTCTTAAAGATGTAGTTGCTATTGTGGAGTAAAATAAAATAAGCCCCAAAACTGAAAGGGGTGTACTGGAAAAGAAGATAAAAGGTGTGTGCAAAAGGTTTTCCAGTGGTCTTATGTGATTCATCATGCATGTGATACAAGATTGCAGATAGAAGCTCAACCCTCAACTTCAGAGGTCCTGTGAGAGCATCAGCAAAATATAACTGATCCATGTTCTGAATATGCACTTTGGGAAAGTGACAGTAATGGCTATGACAAATTGTTATTTAAGGAGACTGACAAAAACCCTGACTCAGGACCAAAGCTCTACACAACCCTGCAAGTACTCTGTACACATAGGATAAATTAATCTTTATTTAATAAAGTCAGGCAGACAGCTCCACTAATGCCTCATTCCTAGGTATCAGTCACTGACCTTTGCAGCAAGCCACAAGCATTGTTAATTAAAAGAAAAAGAGCAGCATAAACATTTAGGAAGAATTCCACTGAGCAGCTCAGGTAGCAGATGTGATGTTCTAGCTCCTGCCACTGTTCCCAGAGCACACATCAGAAATATTCTTGCTAGCAGTGGTGTGCATGTACCCACAAGTTCTTCATTGTACCTTATGTCCAGTTCCTTATCTTGCTCGTAGGGGCTCACTGTGCTGTGTTTTGCCTATCCCATTCCTTGTGACTCGGGACCAGTTGGGGTATGATACGTGGAAACCACAGCCTGAGAAGGCTGGTGCATCCCAGATCTTACAGCGGTGTGGAGTTGATGTGTAGGAAGGGCAAAAATGCAGCCCCAGCCCTTCTGACTCCTAGGTCAGATGTAGCCTCTATCCACCTTCCACGGCTTCTTCCCTTCCACCTCTTTTTCCACAGCATGCACCCCTTCTGCCCTCCTGTTGTTGTTTCTGCCCCTTCATAAACAGCCACGTGGCGTTTAAAGTGTACCTGCTGAGCATGTGGGCTGCTGCGCATCCTTGCACGACTGCAGTGAAAGCAGGGAGATCCATATACACATCTCTCTTGTACAGAGAACACACTTGTCTTATCCTGCAAGAGCCAGGTTAAAAGCTGGACACAAGATGTTGCATGACCTATAAATGCAAGAGGCTGTATTTTCAAGAGGTGCTGTGTAGGTCTTGGGTTTTCACACGTATTTAGCATTTTAAAATTTAAAATTAATTAAATGCTTTAATTTATCATTAAAGTCAGTCAGAAAAATAATTTCTGTTAACTCTTATCAAATGTCAATTGTCAGAAAGGCTCTAGCCAGAAAAGATTCTGCATCTCAGTATTTCAGTTTTCTGTTGCATTTCTATTAAAACCAAGTCATGTTGATAGGGCACCAAGGCACTCATTCATGAACTTCTTAAGGAACAAATCCTCTGTTTGAACAATTGCAAATGAAAAGTTAAATCCTGAAATTCAATTGCAATCTGACTTTTCACTGCAGGCCACAATGTCCTAATAACCTAAACATTAGAAAAATGGAAAATCTACATGGCAATGTAATCTCCATGGAGAAAGGAAACTCCAGATTCAGCACAAGTGCTTTTCTCTTAATACTGAGCACATCTTATTGGAATTTGTAATCCCCCATCATAACCCTATGTTAACTGTTTTGACAGAATGAATAGTGTTTTCAAACCATATAATTTTGACATCAAAACAAAACTATTCAACAACTGCAACAAATAGAAAGCAGATGAAAAGCCACCATTTGATCCCGTAGTGAAGAATGGTCCACTCAGTCGCTGTGTGGTAAACAATTAGAAGTGAACAGAGACAAATTCAGATTTAACCCTCACTTGTCTGCCTTTAATCGCAGGCAGTTTGAAAACATTTCAGGCTGAACAGCTGATGGACAGATTATAGAATGCTTTCATTAACCCACAATGATGTCCTCAAACTACATGTTTTCCCAAAGTGAGGTAAGGAAATGAATAGATATTAAAGTAAGGGAACTGAAAGCTATTGTTTTGTAGCAGGAGCAGGAAAAGTGTTTTGGATGGAGTAACCGCAAGAAATTTAAAAACTCAGTATTGCTGTAGAAAATAGACAAGGAGTAACTGCACAGTAGCAGCACCACATATCACAGCAATTTTTCCTTTTTTTTTTAACCCTCAAGCAGATAGATCAGGTGGAAACAGAGAGTTCTCGGAAGAGAGGTAAACATGGAGAGATTTCCCAGATTAATGACCTTTGTTTTAAACTGTTGGAGTCTAAAATGAAGATGTTTTGTTGTTGAAGATGTTGGGACTGGAGTACAATTCTTTCATAGAAGTACTCTAAAACCAGTGAAGATAATTTTGGTTTTGTTCTTTTTTTGTTTTGGTTTTTTTTTTTAAATTTGTAACCCCCAAATCAGTCCAGTAGAAAGGGGCAGAGAATACTCTGAACTGATGAAGTGAAGAAAAGGTGTAAAGGACTTGTGATGCAAGGGACCTTAAATACTTATGCATTTTAATATTTCAGTGATTTTTTTCTGTTATGTTAATAGCTGGAACTTCAGGCTTGCAATTTAATAAAAGAGAAGAATAAAAACATCAGATCTTAAGACTCATGCAAACAAAATTCTTCTAAATCTTGGAACATTTAGAACTAAAACACACAGGAAGAAGGGCTTTAATGATCTTTCAATCACTGCTTTTCATATCTAAAGAACAATATTAGAAGTTTTGGGTCTGAGGGGAAGACTGTATTGTCAACTTGCAAAAGGACAGCTTAAGGAAGTTGAGTTAGAGAGAGACCCAGAATACATATTTTCCACCAAAAGCAGCATTCAAATTATTTGTTATTGTGGAAAATAATGTCAGAACCAGACTTTCTTTGTTGGAGGGAATGGGGGAGTAACTCTGCATGAAACAGGACACTGGATAAGGAACATCTTCCTCTTTGCCACATATGAATGAATGCCTGTGGTAAACAGGCACTTTTTGGTGGTGCTTACTTCACCTATTTGAACAATAATAGCTTTGAAACAGCCAAAAAAGGCAGTTCCTGGGGGACCCACTCTCTGCTCAGCATTAAGAGCACGGTCCTGTTCCCCAGGCAGACTCAATGTTGAGCAGCTCCTGCATACAGACAATTGCAGCTGACCTGCTGTCCAGGGATACCAAGCACTGCATTTCCAAATTAGCTATCTACATAAATACATAAATGTCTCTCTGCTTTTATATTTCAGGAAAAAAAAATAGTTGTATAGGAAAATTGTGAAAAAAGTGCTATAATTATTTCTGCTCAAGAAATAACTTCCAGAATTTCAAGTTCCTTGGCTGTGGTGATTTGTTTCATGTTCATGTTGCCATCTTTATATTTTTTATAGGTCTTTGCAGTGGGGGAAGTATAATCCCGTCATGTGAGAACCCAAACAGAACTGAAACCCTGTACATCTGGTTTATGTCCTGTGGTTTAAATATTCATACACCAGCAAAAAGCTAAATGACCAAAATAAATCACCATATTTGCAAAATTTAGCTCTACTTCACCATTCAGACTTTAGGTAAAGAAATATTTGTAGCAGAAATACCAAGATTTGTCTAAATGTGTCAGCCTGTGTGAGGGCACCAGAAGAAAATGGAGGGTTAAAACAACAGGACATAGCACTCGATAACCAAGTGCCCAGACATACACCCAGAGCAGTCAGCCTTATAAACACAGAGAAAGGTGTTGCTGTCGGGATGCAGGTCTTCTCATCTAGATGTAAACAAAATTATGGCAACAAGGCTACATCACATGTGCCATTCCCACCCCTCTCACACAAACAGAAATCAAGTTGCAGCCAGAAAGACAACCAAAACGAGGAAATAAAGGCAATGGGTAGCAATAGCACCTAAGATTAATGGAAGACAAGATAAACAAGGTTCAGAGGCAAAAGCTCATCCCATAGTAATTGTTGAGTTCTCAGAGGCACATCAAGTCCATCCAGAAATGAGTTTTCTTTCCTGAGGGCTCAGTTGAGGGAACTGAAATCCTAGCTCTTGGTTTTGTTCAGTTTTGACTGTGGACAGCTTGTGATCATCTGGGTGTGAATAAGTGTAGCCCATGAGACAGCGAGTGAGACTTGTTATTTAAGGTATCTCTTTCCCTTTCTGTACAGTCTCACACAGATTTCTGTTCCATTAATTTACTACAGGATTTCAGGTACTAGAGGACTGCTCTATTTGAAAGGAAATAAGTGACTAGCTTCCTTTAAAAAGAACCCCAAAACAACATCCATTTGTCTGATGCCAGTTGAATACACACTTCAGTGATACACAGCGAGGAGCCTCTGCTGCTGGAGACATTTGTGCTAATTACTTTCCCCCCTTCTTATCTGCAATGGAAGTGAAAAA
This sequence comes from Oriolus oriolus, assembly GCA_013400235.1. NCBI lineage: Eukaryota > Metazoa > Chordata > Aves > Passeriformes > Corvidae > Oriolus > Oriolus oriolus. The sequence continues at coordinate 508,896 of VXBT01012250.1, read as the reverse complement.
GAAGTGGAATTGATCTCTTAAGTGCTGTGCCCAAAGAACAGCCTTTAAGGAGAAACTACTTTAATTAAAATGAGATGAGCAGCAGCACTTCAGGACAAAACCGCACAGCCATCAAACAGAGCAGTGGCTTCAGGACTGCAGAGTTCACAGTAATTAAGAGCAGAGATGAGCAGCTCCGGTGGGAAGAGACTGAGCAAGGCTTAAGTCACCCTGTCACCCACAAAATGATGTCAGTGAGACCCACAGACAGTTTAGTCTGGACAAACAAAGCTGATCTGAACTTGAGAGAAAGATGGTGTATGAGCAAGTTTACTCATGGATAAGATGCAGAAGGAAGAGAGAAAATGACCAAGGAATTAAATCCTCCAAGACTTAGAGGAGAGCTGGAGGGGGCACAATTAAGAGCATTCAGAGGATAAGTTGTAAAGCTGAGAAGGGCTGAACCATAAAGACAAACTTCTAGATCTCAGGGGAGCATGCAATTGCCAGGCTGGACAGATGATGTCAAGGTGTTTGCCAGTTAAATGAAGGGGGGAAGTGTAGGATCAGAGATGTGTTCATAAAGATCTTCCCAGGGGCTGAGCAGTAGCCATCCTGAAGCTTCAGCAATATCTGGCAGCTGGGAAGAAGGCAAGGGGATTAGCTGTTGCCCAGCCAGTATTTGCATACCTCCAGAAAAGGTCAACATTTGAAGCTGTCTGTTATCCAGTAGCTTCCCGCAGAAGTTATTCCAGGTGTACAGATGCCTGAAGGCATCGTCCATCAGGGGGCTGAGATGGGAGGGAGGCATCCAAAATGAGAAAGCTCATTTAAAGAGAAACATCACTTGACAGCTCAAGAAAGCATTGCATTTCATGAATAATCTCTGCGTATTTGCCACAGTTCTCTCTTCTGCTTAAATGCAAAATCTATTAGGTTGCTCCTATTTTTAAGTACAATACAATACACAGAACATCATGCATTCATTGGAGAAACAGGTATAAATGTGGAAACCTCAGCAAGAGCAATACAGCACTTATGGCACTAGTTTTTAACTCCATAGCATGTTTAAATTTTAAAACCTATGTCATATAAAATAAGGAAAAGGACAAACATATTTCAAATACTTACTTCTTTTGACATTTTCAATTGTGCCCTTTAAGGGCTTTTAAAAGTGTAAGACTTTTATATCTCAAGTATATTCCAAGCAGAGATGTAAATATACAGGGAAAAAAAGAAGATATTAAATCATGGCAGGTTAAATTATTAAATCATCTCAGTGACAAGACCCAGAAACAAGACTTGGCCCTGCCATCAGAATTAGAACTAATCACTTGCATCAGCAAAAAGATGTATGAAGGCCAAATGTGCACAGTAGAAATGTCACCCAAAAGACACATGGAGCAGCAGCACTTTGTATACAGCTCTGCAAGCATAATAGAAGCATTCAGATCTAGTTACATGTTTCTCCATGTGAAAATTCAAAGTCTTAGTCTTTATAAGAAACAAAGAAAATATTCTTTCTCTCAAAGCCTTGCTGGAAAGCCCAAAAATCTGCAGAATGCAAATGAGCACTACCTTCTGCAGCCTCAACAGGCTAGGAAAAAACTCTGCTTCTAGAATATCTGCTTTTAGAATGTATCTAGATAATATAAATACAAATAGTTGTATGTTAAACTGCTAAAGTGAAATTCACCTTTGAGTATAGAAAAGCCAGGTTCAGGTCAGGAGCTGTAAGCAAGACCCCAACAGAAAGATTTGTTCTGTAGGGCTCTGGATAAATGCCACTTCCCTCAGAAGTACAGCAGCCCCCAAGGAAGATGTGTTATCCCAGCAGGTGCTATTGCAGCCTGAGGGCAGTTTTGCATAAACATCTTCCATTTGAGGATTACACCTTCTGCCCTCTACAACGGATGGTGAGACCATCTCGGTCTTTTTCTGTGCACCACACCTTTCATTTTAGGGGAAATCAGAATGCCCAAGCATTTCAGCTGTGTTTTTTTTTCAAAATGCATTAGTGACATTTGCTGATTGGAGCAGTTCTTGGTTAGTGGCTAAAAGCTTTTGTTCAGTGTGTGCTAATACATTCTGCTTCACTGTTTTTTCATGATTTCCTTTATCAAATATGTGCATCCTTAGACTCTGGTGTTAAAGACTCTGATGGATCAGTAGGCAAATGGAGAGGAAGAGATCAGAGCAATTGCAGCTTTACTGCTTTATGAACTCACAATTACAGAGGTTAAGCCATCACACAAGATGCCCACAGAGTCCCAACACTTTTTCCCTTTATTTCTCTCCCCCCATCTTTTCTCCTTTCTGATAAATGAGCAGTGAAAGAAGTGACATATTTATTTCCGAGCTCTGCTGCAAGCCAAGTATGAGGCAAACAGGAGAGAAAACGTTAAGCATAAGATCTGGGAGTTGTTTTTGTCCAGAAATGTTGATATAACAAGACTGATTTATTTTACAAGTCTTAAAATTCTTCCAAACAAAATGTTTTGAAATAACCAACAGAAGGTCCCTGGCATTTCTCATTAGATTAAAGTGTCAGCGGCAAACTCCAGATGCTGCTCTTACAGCGCCTCAAACACACTTACCAATTGCCATTCAGCTTGTGCAGAGAACAGTCAGAACACAGCCAATACCAACACTGGGAAATAGAGAAAAAACAAACCAAGATGGGTTATTTTCTCTCTGCTCAGACAAATGAACCATCTTTCATGTTCACAGATTGCAAACACCCTATGCAGCAATAATGTTCCCTCACATATTAATAGACTTTTTAAAAGTCCGTGTGGGGTTGGGCGCTATTTGGAGGGAAAAAACCCGAAAGGCAAGACAACAGGAATATCTTGTCTGACAACAGAAATGAAGCCCTTTTTCACACGATCATTCTTGCCTGAGGAGTTTTTCTTCCTTCTTGAATACCTGGGAATGGTTGTTCATCAAGGGCCTTTAGCAGTGTGTTCTTTAGGTTTGCACACAACCAGCTCAAGCACCCCAAGGTGCAGCTCTGTCGCTTTCCGGGGTGGCCCAAGGGGCGGCCGTGGTTGCCACCTTCCAGAAAGCATCCCACAAAGGGAACAGCCTGTCCAGGGGGTCTTTGCAACTTCTCCGAGCCACGGGTGGCCTCAAAGGTGTAGCAACTTCGGCTACAAGTGATTCCAGCTCAGAGTGGTTCAGCTCTCAGTGATTTCAGCTCATGAGGCCACCCAGGCAGGCCCGGGGACGGAGAGAGACGAGGGAGCCTGGCGTGGTGAATTCCACAGGTGAGCTTTATTCAGCCACCCCTGTGAAGGGAGCCAGCGGCCAGGCTCTCCTGGGGTCAGGGGTACAGCCAGGGTGTTTATATAGGGAAAGGCAGGGGTGGGGTGGACACCGGTTAGCCAACAGGGTACAGACAATCTCCATAAGGAGAAGCAAGGCATGCTGGGCCTGCTTTCTGGTCACCGTAACCTAAAGGAGAAATCCTTATCTCTTGGGAGCCTCAGGTCTCAGACACCTTTTCTCCACGGGAGGGCTAGAGGGCTCCGGTGCCAGAGCCTGGCAGACTTCCACACAGTTCCTAAGGAGAAGCCACCTATTCTGTTTTCACTGTGCTGTCAGAGCATGTTTCCCTTGCAGACTCTGCTGATCAGGAGAAGAGCTAAAACCTTGGACTTTGCAGTGTTTTGATAGCAGGTGAGGTCATTAATCCCTCTCCTACCCCTCTCTAACCTCTTAAATAACCCTCCCAGGCCATGGCCCCGCTGCCCCAGCCTTTCTTTCCTTCCCAACTCATGTTCCCTCTCCAACCTTTCTCCACCCCAAGAGACTCCCTCTCTTTCTCTTCCTCTGTCCATAAACACCACTTTCCTCTCTTCCCCACTGCCATGTCTTTACCTTTCCCTGCTGTGAGTCTTCTTCATCATCACAGGGGGCTGCAGGAGTCTGCACCTGGCCTTGCAGACACCTTCTTGCCTAGAACACTTGCCATGTGAGCAAGGTGCAAGACTGAATTTCATGTGACTCAAAGTCTCTCAGGCTGCCAAAGCCTTTTTTTGGCCTTTTTGTATCTACATTTTGCTCCAGCTCTCAAATGCTGATGTGGAAAAGGTCTCTTGGCACCATGTATGGGCAAAAAGAATGGAAAACTCACAGGGAAAATGCATGAGTTAAAATGGGAGTGCTATGGTATTTTTTGAACAAATGTGTAACTTCTCCTTGATATTTCATGATGCACACTCAGAGCAAAGTCCATCAGTATTCCCTTGTCATAATAAAATACCTGTGCTGTAGCTGACAGGGATGTTTACCCTTCTGCAGCCGTAGAGACAAGCCTTTGCTAGTGCAGCTGCTGCAATGACTTTCTTCAGTTCAGCAGCTCACAACAATAATTGCAGTTAAAGTAAACCTGTGGAAGGTGCCAGGGTGCTGGCTCTGCAGGGCATGGCCCTATATCTAGCAACAAAATCTGAACGCAAGTCGCTGTAGCAGGACAAGCTTTCTCATGCTGTCTCCAGCATACATCCTTCCTCCCGCACCCAGGGGAAATAAAAGGGGCTCAGATGAGTCTGTCTCTCCATTGTCTCACAGAAATGGAGGTCTGTGGTAGAAGTTAACATCGAGGCTTAGGGGCTGAGGGCTCACAGTCCTCCTCCCAGCCTGTGATGACAAATGCCAGCTCAGCCACAGTTCATTGTTTGCACCAAACGTAGCTCAAAGGAGGCATCTGTACAAGGAGAAAGAAGCAGTTATACCTTGGACAAACATTTCCCTTTATTTTTCTCTCTTTTCTCATTTTTTTAATGGAATTAAGCCTTTCCTTGGTGAGACCAGACACAGAGAAGCTGGAGAGGAAAACAAGAGCTGCAAGAGTGGAAGCCAACCTCTATATATGTAAAAGGATCATCAATGCTATCTCCTTTAATAATTTAAATAATTACAAGCTGGAGAGGCATTTTGCTTTTTATGTTTGTCTTTTCCATAAGGACAGAATGACATGGATTACCCTCACTTGCTCAGTCCAAATGTCACTCCACAGCTGGAAATAATACAACTACTTTTGTTGCTGACTTGTTAGAGCCAGTGACCTGAAGGGTACCTGTAGCTCATCCTCCATCAGCCACTCTTCTTTCACCTCCATTGTAAGTCAAATGGCAGGCAAATGCACATTGTTTTTGAATCTCCTGTGACCGGTTTCATACCGTACTGGTATGCCATTGGCTGCATATCATATAGTAGAAGAGCAGGCATTTTATTTTTATTTTTATTTTTTTAAAAAAATCTCCAGTTGCAATGGAGTGGGGCTAGAATCTGACATTCATAAAGAAACTGAAAGAAACTCCTGTTCAAGTATTCTGTGACCAGTAGCCTCCATGTTGAGGCCAGGAGCCCCTTTGGCTGGACTACACCAGCAATAAAGCAGCAAGATATTTGTATGCAAGGTCAGTGAGTAGGCAGAGGACTCATTCTACGGGCCAGAGTGGGAGGGAGAGGCAGGATAGCTAGGGTTCTGGAAGCTCTGAGTGAATTCATTTAGGTCGGTGATTCAGAAGGGAGTGTGACCAGTTCAGATCAAAAAGGTGAAGATGAGCTTAGATGTTTTGGCCACATGGAGATTGGTGGGTGGTGATTTGGGGAAAAAGACTGTCAGACAAACTGGATAACAGAGGACAGGTAGTAGGAAGCTAAGTGCTATCCTCTTCTTTCAATACATACACCTGTTTCACTTTAAATCCCTGTTTCCCTTTGTTGTATGTTGTATTAAAGCTCGAGACTAAAATACTCAAATTTTGCATTTTCCAAATGCTTTGCTGGCTGGTGCAGCAGTACCCACCATCCAAAGAGTTCGTGTCACCCGAGGATGCAAAGTCAAAGCAGGTCCTGCAGCACTTAGGCTCCTTGTCAACCTAGTTATTAAATCAGTCCTGCTGCAACAGTTTTAAATGAACAAAATTGTGGGTACTGTTTTGTGGGTACTCTCCTTTCTGTTTAATTACAGTGTAGGCTCACAGGTAACATATGGGGACATAAAGGCTCAAGAAATTCACTCCAATGGCTGCATACATGTGTGACCTGTATAGCATCAGGAAATCTGCATAATGCCAAGAACTACATTAGATAGTTCAAGCCACAGCTCACAGTGAGTCAGGAAATGAGGTTCTTCGGATTATTGTGGTGATTGACCTATTCCCTTCCCCCTTTTCACTTAGGAAGTTCATTTAGGCAAGCAGTTGTTTTAAGAACATGCAAACCTTGATTGCTGGTTTCTATGGATCTGGCAAGCAGCCAGGCTTCTGGGATGCTGGCTACTATAGGCAGTGCGAAGTTAAATATGCATGACCTCACATAACGTTGATCCATGGGCTCGCAGGCACTCTGCACCTGTAAAAATACCAGCCCAGCTATTCTGCATGCAAAGTGTCTCTGGCATTGTCTTCAAATTGCTTAGTGCTTCACTGATCAGGTAAACTCAGCACATGCTTATTATCTTTCTCTGCTTTGGTAAGGTCTGGAATAAAAAAAGTCATTATTTAACCATGGTAAATCCAGTATTTTGCTCTTGACAAGCTTGTACATATTGCACATGGGAAGGAGGAGCTGATTTCATACTGAAAACTGCAGTTATGTTAAAATCTGATGAGTTCGCTGCTATCAAGATGTGGGGAATAAAATGCAGTAGTTAGTATAAATAATGTATTTAGCAGTAAGGAATTAATAATGCATTATTAAGATCAGGGTAGCACTAGGCGATTGCCTGAGGACATCGTACACAATAAGGAGTCACAAAAGAAGTCAACTATAGCTCAAGGTTATAAATCAGAATCTAAGTAGAATAAAATTTATAAATCCAATAAAATCAGCTTCACCTAGTCTCAACCTACAAATATTTGTATATTATGTAGGATTGGCAATATCTGTATTCTTAAAGAGATTCCATAACATTAGGCTATTCATAAAAGGCCAAATTCTGACCTTATGAATACCAGAGGAACTCAGGGCATAATTTTCAATTAAAAATGGAACTTCTAGGATAAGAAAAAAAATTATCCCCAAATAATAGCAAATGTACAGTTTTACAGCAGAAGGGACTGCACAGAATGCTGACTTTTCACTTCAGACCTCAAGATTTGCTTTGAGCCAGTTTCTTTCCTCCACCTGGTTGCTGTATCACAGCAGTGGCAGCAGGGGCTCTTCCTCATGGAGGGATATGCCTCTGTGAGAGGCAGCACAATCGTAGTGGTTCCTCCCTGCACCCAGCCAAGTGACCTCAGTGGGATCACTGGGCACTTGTGGTGTTTTCCAAGGCTGTGGAAGATGCTCTCTGCCACCCAGCCAGTGATGTGGCCTGAAGGAACACTGTGGGCCTTTTAGTGAAACTGAAATACAATCTAAAGTGCAAATTATTTGAGGGTTACCACTGGCTTTTTGTGGCAAATTTGTAGGGTTATGTCTCCTGTTGGTGGCTCACAGCCAGTCCATGACTAATCACTGATTAGTGATCCCAGCCCTGTAGAATTAATACATTCCATATAGCAGGATTTTTAACAATAAATACCTCAGTGCATGAGCCTGCACTTCAAATAGGAGGAGGAGGATGACAAGGACAATGCTCTACTCCAATATTATCATTATTGCTGCATTGCTGGCATTTGGTACCCACTTTGCAATTGCTGTGGGAACTGGTCTATGGCTGTGCAAGCAGAGGTGTTCCCTTTCACAAAGGCTTGGCTCATTTACTGTTTATTTGACAATTATTTTGTTTGCAATTGCAGAGCAGGCATAACAAAATAATTTTCTAACTGTAAAAGCACTGCTTCCTTGTTCGTATGCCACAACATATTGCAGCTAAGCATTCAGCTTTGGGTTTGTAATGTTTTGGAGTAGTAGTTCTAAATAAACAAAAACAAAGGGAGACTGTCAGCTTTAAGCTGATTGAGTGTCCTTCAGTGTTAAAATATGCTTGATTTAAGAACAGAAAGATTCATTAATGCCTATTTGTGATCTATTTTTAGGGTAATTCCACACAACTACTATTCATATGACTCAAGCACCCAGGCTGAATTCTAGCCAGGCAATAAAAGGATAATTTTGTAATGCCAGAGAGTCTCTCTTGAGGATTTGGCGGAAAATGCAAATCAGCTGTTAGTACGATAAAGCTGTGCATGCTAACTCAGTTTCTGGAGCTCTCTATAAGGTAGGAAACATTCACAGAGGAATATCAGACATCAACCAGCACATGGGTGCAGCACTGCTGGCTTTGTAACATCTGGGCTCCGCGCAGTTGCAGTGCAGGGCGTGGCTGGAAATGAGCTCAGCACTCTCCATGCCCTTCGCTACGCCCAGCAGTGAAGTACGTGAGAGGTACTGATGCAAGTTTCCCAGGGAGACATCAGGCAAAGAGGGATGTAGAGGTGCCTATGCTCGCAAACACTCTTAGAACTGAATGAACACATGGTCACAAAATCCCTTGCTCTCACACGCTGAGGATCTTCCTTTCCTCTCCATGTGAACTTTCAATGAGTCAAAGTCTTATTTTCTTTCTTATCCTAATTCTGCTCCTCCTGACACTCCTTTCCCCCCAGTGCCTAAATTTTTTCTCAATCCTTTCTTTTCAGGACTCAACTGGGCATAGTGTTGCAGTGCAGGGCAGAGCAGCAGGGAGGGAGGGCTGGGCAAGGCAGCTGCAGGCACTCAGTAACCTCTGCCAGAGAAACCCTTCAACATCATGCACTTGTCAGATTAATTCTACGCTGATTAACCTCCCCAGATTTATTCTAGACTAATTAATAATTTCTGGAAGGCAGTGGAGAGAGTGCTTTTGTCTCCAAATGAGGGCAGTGACTATCAGGATACCCGAGCTAGCTCTAGGGAAATGTCAGGTTAGATATAGGGTATGCAGGAGTCCTCTTATCCTTCTGAACCAGTGCTCTGGGGGCAGGCAAGATATTTGAGGATGCCTGATAGCATCTCTTCTTAGACACCTTGGAAAGAGTTCTAGGTTAACCACCTCACAAGGGAAAGAAGTCCTCAGCACAGTGAAAAATTATTCCCTGCATTCAAGATTTACACTTCTGAAAAATCATTCTAGGCTAAGACGGCAGAAAGGAAACAGTCAAGAAACCAATAACCCCGCTTTCATAAAGCATTTTTTTTTTATTTGAAAACATTATACAGGCATTACATTGCCACAGCCAGTCCATATAGGTGCATGCAAATATCAAAATGGAGAAAGGTTTATTCAGCTTCTCAATGCAGGATTTGGGGTTGGGATTTTGTTTGCCTGGTTTTGGTTTTGGTTCATACTTCCATCTGCGGTGTCAAGATTAGTGTGCTTTATTATGGCATTTAACAATAAAATCCTACCCATGGGGTAAAATTTATATTTGTAGCTAGCTCAAGAATACTAAATGGTTTTCAAAAAAAAAAACAAAAAAGCAAAGAAAACGATACTACACGCTTGTCAAAATGTTAATAGCACAAGTTAGCAATCTCTACACTATACATTGAAACTTCTTCTTATGACACAGTGGTGCAAAATTTTCAGTTGCTTGGTCTATCGTTGTGTGTTTCAAAACTTCATAGCTGGAACAAAGACAAGTCTGTCTCCCAGTGAAGGTTTTCATCCGGTAGCAGAAAATTACATCAGTCTTGCTAAGGGCTGCCCAGGGCCAGCAGTATGAGAGAGTTTCAGTTTGTTCAGGCAAGGAGCTGTGCAGAGCTGGAGACATCCTACGCAACACGGAGAGTAGCTGCCGTTAGATAGCTGAGCCTTTGCTGGTGCGCACTGCGGGCTCTGACTGCAGAACACGAGCAGGCAGAAGGAACGTTTTCCTTCACTAGACCTCAGTTTTTCAGTCAACGCAGTCATTTGTAAAGCTATACTACTGTTTTCTGTCGAGGTCCATCCAGGACTAGCGTACTGGTGCCAATCCGAGCGTCCACCCTTGTTTATCAGGAAACACAGGCAGCGAAGCAGCCCCCCTTTGAACATCAAACTCCTCCTGCACAGGGTAGCACGAGTAGCACAGGGGATGGTGGCTGGTCTCAGAGTGCACACTGAAACATTCATAACTTATTCCTGTACAACAGAGCCTTTTAGAATAGCCTGGTAAAACCGCTCCAGGTGGCACCTCTCAGCCACCCACGGATCACAACCCCTTGTAAGGAGAAACTCCCAGCCCCGTGACCTGGCTGGGAGCTGCCTCCTGCCCAGCTGTTTCGCAGAAGACTCTAACAAACATCTACAAGTTAGTGTCAGAAAAATGAGGAGGGGGAGGCTGAAGGACTACAAACATTTGGCTTAAAAATAAATACTAATAAGGAAATTAATCAAAACAGTTATGCAAAAGGAAGGAACTGTAAACATGAAATACACACGCACACAATCCTCAAGGTTCTCAGACCAACACGGGGACTAATGTTCAGAGAAAGGTATTTAATTGGTACAAAAGGTAGCAAAAAAGACTGAGATGACAGGTGCCCACCAGTGTGTCTCTGGGTACCTGAGGGAGCCATGATTGTAATCAGACCCCTTCTCCTGGGGAATGTACGAAATCCACCTTAAGTCGAAGCTCTCACCCAAGGATCTTACCCTGAAGTGTCAGGTAATCATTCTTGTGTGTTTTTTATTTTTCTGATTTAGACTTTCCTTAATATCCCCAGAATACAGACTCTGTTTTTCTGCAGGAATCCAGTGGTATTTTGTTTTGTGGTTTTTTAATCCTCAAAAGTTTAAGAAAAACAAGGCTTGAAAACATGAGTGCTAAAAAGATTAAAAAAACAGAGGGCAGGGAAAAAAAATCCTACATTTGTTAGTTTAGTACCAAGGCGTCTTAACCAAAGCTTTTGGGCCAGTTTTGGGCGTGATTTGGCAATACTGCAGACCCTTCCCTCAGGTGCAGCAGGATCGTGGCAGACAGCCTAAACACAGCGGGAAAGAAATCACCTCTTCTCCACAGTAAGAATAAGATACAGCATACTTCTGCTGTTCAAGAGCATTTTGACATTTGCCACTTCATGTATATTATGCATATATACACTTCTCTCAGTCTGCTTCAGAGAAGTTCCTTCTGTATTAAAGCAGAACAGGACTATAAAAAATGAATGTTACCGCAGCAGAAATTCATCCTGCTTGGTTGAACTGTGTGACCTTTCTAATCTCCAGTGTATAGATTGATCTTTTTCTTCTTTTTAAAATAGAAATAGGTAACTTGTATTTTTCAAACATGAAGGCCTACATTTTTGCTTGAAATAGTCTTTTTCAGCAGAATAATATAAAATCAAATTCACCTTCTATGCCCACAAGCAAAATATTCATTAACCATGCTGTAAACTCCATTTTCAAACACAGTGAATGTATACACACTTGTACAGCACTGTTATGTACTTCTTAAATTCCTTCTTTCTGAAGATCCTGAAGCATTTTAAAATAACTTGGTCCCATAGCACCCCTGTGAGGTAGGTAAAATGTCATTATTCCCGTATGTACCGATTGGGAAACTCAGCCACACAGAAGGTAAGTCATGCCCAAGGATTCATGCGAAGATGTGGCAGATCGGTGAATAAAACCAAGCTCTCCTAGATCCCTCACCTATTGTTAGACACAGGAACACCTCTCCTTCCTTAATTTTAAGTTAAAAATAGATGAAGGATATTGAAATAAGGATTTCCTTGAATTGGGCTCTCAGAAGAGCAAACATACAGGCAAAGATGAATTTTTCATGGTGGTGACTAAGATTTCCCCCATTCTGATAAGGCTCCTGAGGCAGAAGTGTAGTTGTATACAGAAGTGTGGAGCACACCCTCACTATTTTCACACATCCCCAGGAATGTAAGAAAACTGCTGAATTCTTCTGCTCACTTCACAGTCAATGAAAAATAATTGGCTGCACCCTGCCGGTAAAATGCCTTTGTGCTACTGCGGCAACACCAGCAGATGGTCCAGTCTTTCTGCCCATGAATTCCTCGCTTAATATTCCTGATTTTTACAATTTGTGGGTTTTGGTGAAAAAACTGACACATTTTGAAATAGCTATTGTTAGAATAATGAACCATGGGAGACTAAGCAAACTGGAACAGCAGAAGGCGCCCTCGATGCACTGAGTATCTAAAATAAGTGCCCTGATCCACATGATATGTCATCTTTCCATGGAGAGGTACAATACATAGGAAACTAGAAAATGTGTTTTTCTTTCTACAGGTTAAAATTTAAAAAGTAACAAATCTGTGTTGAGTCACGACTACAGAGAAACTGACTCCCTGTCACCTGATGCAGAACCTCGGCCACTAGGAAATCCGCCATGGATCATAGAGAGGTCAATGCTTGAGTACTTCACTTCTGCAAATATAGAAAGGCTAAAATGCTCGCCTTATACCTATTCCTAGAATAGAGACAGATATTGTAAGTTGTCCCTTCTCTGGATTCATGGATCAGATTACCTAGAAAGGGCAACTAGACAGATAGCACAGACGAACTCATTGTATTTCCCTCACCAAATCCAAGGTGCTAGCAAAAATGTGTCAGGCTGTTGCTACCACGACTAACCCATCTGTTTTGTGCAAACAAACAAACCTTAGAGAGAAATTAACAGTGACTGCACAAAGTGTTTTTGCTGTAAAAAGGCGTTTTTTCCACAACTGGTGTGGCTTAGGCATAATATCGCTCTGTGTGTGTAAAACACCCTTCTATGAATTTCTTTTTTGTAATTTCATCTTACATATTGAATGTCTTCCACAGGTAGTTTGACATTAACCGATTCATACACAGCAGTTTGTGTTGCAAACATGCCGCTCATTTTGTAAACGAGGGACTGGCATCTCCTTGCAGGGAACACCCTGGAACAATTAATTTGTGTTTTATGAGCTTTCCTTATTTGCTACCTTGCAGCTCACCAGTGTAACTGCACCTGGTAAATACCTTTCTCTATGTACAATACAGAGATAATGGATATACGAGCTCCACTGTCAGTAGGTGATCAACAGCCCTGGGTTTAAGCAACTCTAACATGAGGCTCCTCTTCTGTCTCCTGCCCCAGGCTGGTGTATGTCACCGAAGGCTCCATCTGGCCGGTGGCTGGCAGGTCCACAACAGGTCCAGAAGGGTTTCGAAACTGCTTGTACACCCGAGGATCCTGGGCTACGTAGGTGGATGTGGAGGAGTAGAGCATCAGCCCAACAAGGATAGTGAAGAACGACAACAAGTAAAGTCCTGAAAACTGAGCAGAAATAACAGTAGAGTAATTAGACACAGCACTAATCACCCTGAGTTCATGAAGACACACGGACAGGGTTGGGCACAGATCCTTGTTTTGGCATGCACTGCACAGAACAAACTCCCTATCACTTGGATGTTGAATTTTTATGGGAATGACTCTTTGAAAGTTGATTTACTCCCATCAATTCCCCTGTCCTCCAAGACCCAGAGCTAATTGGTGCCTTCCCCTGGGCCAGGCATGCTGAGTATTGACTGCTGGGACTTGGAAAGCTGAGTTTTGGTCACAGATCCAAAGCTGAATTTCATGCTTTTAGACAAGCCAGCTACTCCTCTGAGTCCAAGTTTCTCTGGCTCCAGTGTGAGGTACCATCATCTACAGTTGCCAGACAGGCAGCGGACAAATCTGAAGTTAGTTACAGCTAAACCACATGTCTGTGAAACTATCATGCTGTTGGAAATATAAAAATATCAATAAATAGTAATTTCAATGAGAATTTAAAGCATATATGTACATATATATATACACTTAAATATATATTTTAACGAAGGCATTTAAAAACTACCCCGTCTGCAGCTTCTCTTGCTTGTGAACAGAAAGGAGGTGCTAGAAGATCTAATGTGAGTTTGGACAGGATGAAGTTCAGCTGTGAAACGTGCTCTGGGTCGACATCATGAGGTTTGAAAGTACACATGGAGTGCAGTTAACTGAAAGCTCAAGTACACATATTTTGGCACAGAGCTTCACTAGATCAGAGGTCAGCCTGAATTTTTTGACATATACAGACTTGTGTCTGGACTAAAAATACAACACAAAGAACATTTTTGGCAACCCGTTAGCCTTTCCAGATAAAGCTAAAGGCAAAGACAGGGTTCAAGAGCACAGACCATTGGGCACTAGCTTTAGATACTGGGTTCTGGCTATCGGGGAGACAAAAATGGCCTTAAGCCCTTGTGACTTGTCTGCTGATCCTAGACAACAAGTTATTGCTCCATGCATGCTGTGTGTGAGAAACCATGAAGGACAAATTGCAAAGCCACCTTGTCCGGGATATAAATGATTTGTATTCAGTGGAACTTCCAGAAGTGCCTGTATTCTGCAGCTGTCAGGAATCAGTACCTGAACACCATCAACTACCTGCAACCTGCTATTAGCTGCTCCATGAGGTACTTCATGATTTTACGTAAAGGCGTCTGCAAATCTGTTTGTTAATCCTGACTGACTCTGCCTTGATAGATGCCCCATTTGTTTCCTCTGGACCACTTTAGTACAGCACAAAATGGACAGAATGACAGAGTGGACTATATTATGGTGGAAGTTTTTGAGCAATTCTTCTTTTTATGCTTAAAGAAATTGTCATTGTGGAGAAAACAAATTTTACTTAAGCTAAATTTGTAGTGATGTTAATTTGTTACTGTTTCATAAACCTACAAAACCTGCATCCAACCTCCTGCCTGAGGAAGCATCTGGCCTTTTTACAGGATCCTCAGTCTCTCTGAAAGCTTTGGACATATAACCTATGGTGGTACATCTCTGTGTGTGTGTTTCCCACATCCAGTATGCATGTTAAACAGGGAAAATACCATAATGAGGAAAGTTTTTAAAGCGTGTCAGAAGGATTAGAGGGTAGGAAGAGTTTTGCTTTTCATCAGCTTTTAATTGTTTTTTCCACATATGTCACGAGGCCCTCACGTATTGTCTGCCAGCACAATTTGATGAAACCACCCAGCTGTCCCACCAGTCACAGAGAGAGTGTCGAGCCTCATTCTGCATCTGCTGAAGGATTCCTTCCATGTGACACTGCTCTGATAGGACCGCTTAAGCTTAGATCTCCCCCACGTGGCAATCAAACACAAGTCAATAATTTTAAAAGCAACTTCTGTTTGATTTTTCTCCCTCCATTTTCAGTACGAATGTGTTCTCAGCACTTTCTTCCCCACTTTCACTTTGCATTTGAACTTGAGTATCACTTGGCAGCAGTGAAGTTGACTAAGCTCAAGGAAATCTCAGGAGCCAAATGCATCTAGTTTCCTATCCCTGGTTCCCCACTGTTCCTCATTCCCACCTTATGCTTGAATTTATCACCCTAGCCAGCCAACTGGATTGGCCCACTGCATAGCCAGAGTGCCAGCCAGATTTGTGATTGCCTTGTGTCCTGCTGTGAGGAATCTGTGGGGCTTCCAGCAGCTAAATGTGCTCTTTTTCTTGTTCTAGGAGCTTCCCAGACAAAATCAATTCATTTTTGCTTTAGTTCATGGCTCCAGCTCTACCATTTCCCCTCCTCCTGGCCATACCTCTCATTCCTCTCCCAGGGGCTTCCTGCCAGTGGGTTCTTTTGACTGATAATATTCTTTCCATGGTAGTGTCCTCCCTCGTGGCAGCTCTCCAGCCTGGGAGAAAGAGTTTGGGCATAGCTTGGGAAAATCTAAACAAAGGTCTGTGAATCATTTGTCTTTGGTATATGTGCACAGCTAGTGCAAAGAGGCCTGGACTCTGACAGTCCTATGACAATTCCTTCCTCTTTACCTTCCTTAGAGACAAGGTTCAGGCTGAATTTGTTTGTGCAGCAGCTCTCTGCAACACTGAAGTAGAAGGGTAGTTAGTGAGGTTAATACAGGAATATATACTGAAGTATATGACAAATCTCTGGTTTTTGTCAATACCCTGTCAGACTGAACCAAACCCCTTTGAAATAAATGGGTATTTGCCTCCTATTAGAACAGCAGTGAATCCAGCAGTGTGATGGGAAGATGCAGATTTAGTTCCCCAAATACAAAATCTGTTGTTCACTGTACTATGCTACTCAGACTCCAGCTGAAATCTGCAATTTATGGAAGACAAGAATTCCAGGCACACTCTATTGCTATGTAGGTTTTGGACGGTTTTTTTATCTTGAGCTGTAGACCTCATCTACTGAGATTTGCTATTAATAGACAGGAAAAAGAAACACATTCAAAACCAGCAGAAAGAGCTATTCCTAAGAAATGAAGTGAGGGAAGATAAATTTTCATCGCTACTTCTACGCAACTGCAGTTCCAAACTGTAGGTTCTTGGGAAGTGTGTAATTCCTCTATCTGCCTAAAAAGCTACTTGAGAATGACACTGTGCTTAATTTTACTGAATTATCTCTTTCTACAGAAACATATTTCCTCTAAGAAAAAATATTTTTTAAATATTCAGATTTGTATGCCTCTTCAAATCCTTCTTCCCTCCATGCTAAGCAGGATAACTGTAAGTTGTTCAAAGAGTAACATGGTCAGAAACCGGTTAGCTCAGTTTAACTAATGAGTGTCACACACCTTAAACAGACTAAAAATCAACTCATGTTTCTATATCATTAAACAGTTTTCCTATGGATTTTGTATCTCCATGTATAGGTACATATGTAAATAAACTTGCTTATCCATGAGGCTTATTGAGAGATGAGGTGACTGTGGTGAGGTCAATGATCTAACACTCTCAAGCCCTTGGGTTTGATTTTCAACCTATGAATTTCTTTTGTGAATCACAGTGATTTTAGATGATCCTCAGTTTCCTACCCATTTAAAAGAGACAATAACACTTGGTTACTGAATAAAGATGAGTTTACAGAATAAAAATGGGGAATGGCTTTATCACCCTCTGAGGAGAAGGCAGAGATCTCCTTTGCAAGGAAAGTGCCTTACGTACAACAACATTTCAGATTTCATCACTGACATGAAAAGCATCTGCCACAGCTTTTTGAGCAGTCAAATAAAATAGTTAAATCAGCCCTACAGACGTCACCATGTCTGCTCTGCTCTGACATCTGGGTGTCTATAAATGCTTCCCCAATCAATACTGGGGAATACAATAAGGATTATATAATGATATTCACAAATGTTAAAAAAATTATGAAAACACACAAAAAAGCCTTCTCTAGACATCATTTAGTACCTGTGGAGAAAATAGCCTACATTAAACTGCCATTAACTTTCAGCATGTAAAAGGCACATCCTTTTGTGCTTATCAATTTGAAGATAAACACGCAAAGCAAAACCCAGACAAATGTAACAAGATAACACGCTTAACAAGATTTGCTCAGTCTATCAAAACAAGCACTGATTCTGGTGAGTGGACATTTCTGGTATTTATCTGAGTTGTTCATTAGAAACCCACTGCTTGAATGGATCTGCTCAGTCAGGCTCAGCAGCAAGGCTTATGGAAGCTGGTGGCTTGGCTGCAGGAGCAGGGGCCCCACTCCTCACTGCCATATGTGCAGCTGCAGAATCCCACCAGGAAAACCACTGCAGCAGCAAGGTCCAGCTGAGCACAGCAAATATAAGGTGAAATCACTCTTTCTGTTATCCATGCGCAAAATCTTAGGCATTAAAAAAGAAAAGAACCCAAACATATCTGCAGTGCTACGTACAAGTGCAGATGAAGTTTACAAAACAAAATTTAGCATATATATAGTATTTTTGTTGCAAGTGAATCAAAATTACGAATAAGTCACATTTCACAAGGTTTCTAAAATAAAGAACATGAGCATAAAGGCACCTGAAAATTTAGGATTTTTAAAAATCCAGAATGAACTATTAAACCTTTCAAAATTTACTCCCTACTAGTTTTTATCCTCTACTTTTTATTGTCTGTCTTTCACATATCCTTAAATCACTTGGGGTAAAACGCTTCTACTATTTCCTCTTGAGACTCTTATGCTTTAAAGTAATTTGCTTGGAAAGGTGGGAGAAAAGGAAGCTTCTTGATGAGGAAACAAGAGTGCTACTGGTTTCATTGTCTTGAACAGTGATTAGACAGTAACAGAAGAAGAAAAAAATAGAAAGAGAAACTGTTTAGAAGGTAGTAGATTCATGCCGGGGTCTAGAGAGTGTGAGCCATTCTTCAGTACTCAGGTCACAAATTTAGAAGGGAAAGCCCAAAAAAAGGGCATGGAAGAACCACATCTAGGGAAGGCTGTGCTGACTGACTCCTGCCAAGGGAACCTGCAGCCAAGTAATTCTGACTGTCACTGATGTCCATGTTATCACTGACACCAGGGCAAAACAGTATTCAAAGTGACAAAATGAGACAATGTGAATCTCCAGAAAAGCCCACACAGGCAAAGAAATTCAACGATTTGCTAATTTTGGGTTTTCGCTCAGCCATCATGATAATGATCATGAACATTATTACAACAGTTATGAAAATGCAAATTCTGTTTTACTCAGTCCATTGAACTGGAAATAGTTGCAGGAGCAGACTATTTGAGCTGCAGCACTCCAGCATTCTATTTGTATTTCAAAACAGCAGCCACAGACTGAATCTCTTGGTAGGTAGTACAAACCCTAGCTCCTAGCCTATGGCAACCCAACTGTGCTTTTTAAGTCTTTCAAAAGGCTTTTTTGTTAAAGTACTAACTGAAAATTTATAATTGTCATGTTTTGCATATTCAGTGATAAAGTATGAAATGGAATAACTACCTTTTTCTCTACCTCATCTGGCAGTTCTCCACATTTTGGCATAAATGGATAAAGAAATCAGGTCCCTTAGCTCGAGTTTTAAATCTCTGAGAAAAGTGACCTCTTCAGAATCACACTGATGAAGAGGTGGAAAAATATACGTATCAGGTGAAATTCATCTAGTTCTGTATTTCTGCTGACACCATCCATGCTCTCCAGAGAGGCAGTTCCCACCACCTTCTTCCTTCCCATCAGTGGGTCTGTGCAGTACAGTGAACTCTGCTTTCCACACTAATTCAGTTTGTAGCATACACTGCACAGCCCATCAAAGCTAAGGCCAATAGGTGTTCTTTCACTGACTTATGGCTTTTTCCCCTGGGTAATTTCACACATGAATACCTGAGCAGGCTGAGTGAAGGGAGTTAAAACCAAATTTCTCTCATTATCTTTCATACAGCAAACAGACATTTCCACTCTGTTTGATAAACTGATCGCGAGGCTGAGCTTCTTTCCACAGTTTTCTATTTTCGCCTCCAATACAGCAAATGAAGCTCACCGCGACCAAGCGCAGAAGTTGCACTGTGGGATGCACACAATCCCCAGCCAGCAGCAGTACCAGAAGGCTGAAGGCTCTGAGAGCTAGGAATTCACACAGAGCTTTCACTTGTGTGGCTGGATGCTACAGCCATATAACTTTATTAAAAGTAACAGGAGCCAGCATCCTAGCCATAGCTCACAGTGCTCTTTGGTGACTGCCTTGGATCACACCCACGAGGATCTGACTGACTCTGTCTTAGATCAGCACTGTGACTTAAATTACTGCTGACTATTTTTGTCCCAGCCTACGAGGAAGATACCTCTTTGGGATTCAGGGCTTGATCTGCTCGTCAGCAGAAACTGAAGCAACCCCAATAGTGAAACACCGTAGTTGGTAACCCCAAAAGGCACCACACACCAGGAGGGCTTGCTGTGAGTTTTCCAGACTGCATTGAAACAGATAAAACAAATCCACCCAAACCTTTATGTGTCCTGCCAGATCTCTCAGTTTTTAAGAGATCTCCAAAGGGACCCAAACCACTGAGATGCGGTTTAGTGTGCCTTCCCTGCTCACTAAATGCAGAAGCTGGAATGCCTGAGCAGAAGTGCTGGTTCTCTTGCTGAGAAGGGCACCAAGGGGTGCTGGACAGCTTCAGTAATGATGATAACTTCTGGACAGCAAGTCTGTCCACTACCAGCAGGATTGCATTAGCTTCACACTTTAATGACCTCCAGCTATTTCTTAGGCAAACCATGAGGATAAAGTCTAAAGTGATGACTTAAAGTCCTGTCTTGCCCTCTGAACACAGCTGGGATGAAAAGTGAAGTGCGCAGCCTGAACGACAGTGAAAACCTGACACTGCCCTCCTCGCCATTTGGTGAAAACAAAGAAGCCAAAGGAAGCTTTTCCTGTCATTTCATGCATGGCAGAAAGGCCGTACTTCTCAATTCCTGATGCTTGCTTGCATCCTCAGTACGATCTAACTCAGATGAAATGCTGTCCATTACTATGGCTTATGCTGAATTGCAAATGTTGCATAGAAACCACGATAAGAAGATGATACATTTTCTGTATTTTCCAGTTGGTTCTGCTCTACCTCTTGCATGTTTTACTCCATATAAAACATACTGATCAATGCTTTCTGTCATACAGCAGCACCCTCTTTTTCAGTTCTTGCATGATATTTGCTGGTGGGCACAGTTTAACTGGTGAAACAGTGGTCAGTGGGAAACTCCTAAGCTTTCTTACCTTTTACATGCTGAGGTTATCTACAAGGGAGGAAAGTGAGGAGGGTTTACTGGAAAACTGTCACCACAAATTCTGTTAAAATTTAGCAAACTCAATAGATTTCCTGGAATTCACTGGTGGAATGAAACAAATTTATGGAGAAAACTGATAGCATTTTGGGAAAAATCTCTGTGCTTGACATAGGCAGCTGTAAGGCAAATACTGATTTAGCACAAAACTGCACGATTTCATGCTTCTCAAACGGTATCATTCAAAAAAATTAATAATAGCCTGTCCTTTCTAAATACATGCCTGCTAGGGCAAAATGTTTGTGTGAAATGGCTTATCTTCCTTTCCTGAGCGCCGGGAGAGATGGGAATGCTGCTTTCTCTTCTGTTTCCCTTTGTTGCCTCTGACATCAGATGTGGAGAAAAAACGAGCCTGTGTTCAGTACCCCTGCGGAAGCAGCAGTCTGTCTAATTAAAAAGTGCAAGGTAGAATGAGTCCTGCAATCTGTTTTAATCTCATCTGTGTAGGAAAGAGATTTTTATGTGAAGTTAAAACACTTCTATTACATTGCTCTAATTTCCTGTGAGCATCCTTACTGTGGCATAAGGGGGCTTCATTTCTGGTTATTTTATATCAATTACTTGGCAAGAAAGTGGTAAAGGACCTATCCTTTTGGATGTTCTTCATACAAAAAGGAGGAGCACAACAGAAAAGCTTATAAAATCAATTTCCCCTCCCCACTTTTACCCTTCAATATTCTTTGTTGGTTTGCTCTATCCGCTGCCAGTTGCCATGTGTCTTTTTGGGTTTGTGTGCAAGTATTTAATACAGTAGCAGCTGTCTGCTGTAATTGATTCTCTATTACTGTACATGAGGCTAATTTTGCTCAGTGTGTTCAAAAGCAAGATTACAATGACTGATTCAGCTTGGATTCTTTATTTATATTTTTCTGCTGAATCTAACAATACATCCCTGTAGAAATTCCTCCCCAAATGGTGTCTTTTTCTCCTGCCAATACAAATGGGGAGCACTCCTACCCTGAGAAACAAGGACTATGCAGCTGCAGTTATTACCATGAGTGACCATGCCAGCTGTCTGGAGGAAGTGTGACATGGCTGGTTCAATTCAGGGTTCTCTGTAGTGTGACACATTTGCTGCTGGCAACGAGAGGCCAAACTTCAGGAGCTCTAAGAGCTCTCAACTGAGTTGATTCTCAGGGCAGGCACATGAGGGATTCAGAATCAAGAGCATGTCCTAAGCTGTCGAATCCAAGCCCACATTACTGCTTACAATCAGATCACATATTCCAACTGGCAAATCCCTCTCGTGCAAGCATTATTAGGGCTTTTTTTTTCACTTCCCACTAACCTATTTGAAATTGTCCTGGAACCTCCCTGCTATGATAGCCACAACACCCCCCAAATTTCTATGCATTCTCAGTTTCTACCCATACGTTCTTGCATCATTAGTTTAAATAATTCTCATTTTCTCCCTGTGAATTTATAGATTGATTCATATATGTTAAGGTTCCATAGTCCCTCCCAACCCATCAAAGCTATGTTACATACAATAAACATTTTTTAGGGATCTGCATATTCAGTACATGGTTAGCAAACACATGGTTACTCTGTCAAGGCTTTGGAGCAGATAAGAGAAAAAGCTCTGTTTGGCGCTCTTGAGCTGACAGAAAAAAAATCTACAGCTACAGCTAGCAAAGCACTGTCCCTGAGATGGCAGGTTCTGTCCTATGGCAATAGCACATCTCCATCAATACCAGAAATACCTAGACAGACTCATTTGGAAACAGCTTTGTCACAACCGTGCTCAAATTCTTCCCATCTGTTGCCACAGACACTGCCTCGCACTCTGTGCTTCACAGCATTTCTCAATGTCAGCCAGTTCTAGCTGCCTGATTATTCTAATTCTTCTTCCTACTGAGGGTGCCAAGTCTATTACTGCAGTCACTACACAAGACTGGTCTTCAGACCAACTCTTTGGGACCTCTATCAGCGAGCTCCTTCGAGCAAGCTATTTCTCTCTCAGCACATTGCCTTGTCCTTTATCCTCATTAGCCAGCTTCTCACCTGGCTTCCAATCTTTACACCACTGATCCTGCTCTGTAGCTTAACTGATAATTTTGTGTGCTGCACTGTTAAAAAGCCTTATACATTAGATCTACCATTTGACTTCTCTCTACAAAAATCTGTTAAATTATCAGACAGACATCAGATTTAGACTGGATTATCTGTCTTTTGTGAACCAGCTTGCATTTCATCCAATTTTCCATTTATGTCCATGCCCCTCATTATGTCTACTTCCGAATTTATTGTCTACTCCATATCAAATTATTCCAACTGTCTATATTCATAAGTTTTGAAGTATTCAGATTATTGTGTTCTGTTTCTACTTCTGACACAGTAATTTCCATTTCTGTTAAAGATGGTGCATTGTCTTCACATTTAACTCTCATCCTTACTGAATATGACAGAAGGTCCCAATTTTGTTTTGGTATCAAGAGAAAGATTGTTTAATTTTGGCCTCCACTGTCCTTGTGCAGCAAAACTATTTCTTCTCTTAATATACAAGAACTTTTTTCTGCTTGTTTCACTTTCTTCTTCATTGTCAAGCTTGGTTTATCTTTTACAGTAATTAGACTTCACTCCTTTTCTTTTTTACCTGCACAGTATTAGTTTTCTTTTGTGATTCTTTGTTTTCTGTTTATTTCTAACAATTTTTTAAACAGATGGTTTGTCCAGTTGCATCTGGACCTCTCCCCTACAAATTGTCCTCTTGTCTTTAAGATACAAAATTCAGATTACTTTAAATCAAGGCTATTAAAAATCTCCTTCAGACCCACTATGAGCCTTTTTAGCCTTCTTCCTTGCTAAACTTAGCTCATGTAGGTGGTGGGAATAATTCCAGAAGTTTAGTCCAGCTAATGAAATTGCTTGTCAGCAGTGCTGATGTCAAGCATCTATCCCATATCATGGGTTTGAAAGCTTCCAGTTTTGTGGGAAGGGGAAGTTTAGACAAAAAGAAGATGTTTTTTTGTAGATGTTTTAGAAGGTAATAAAATGCTCCACTGCTTAGATTGAAAGCATGTAGAAGTGATGTTTCCTAATGGATATTTTGTTTGCATATTAATGAATTCCTCCCTTTGGTAGGGAGTAGAAGCTGATGTGGATGCTTTAACCCTGTATGTCTGTAGCATTCACTGATCTGGCTGGTAGGAGGCACAACTGGAATGAGCATTTCAATCCAGCCATATACCAAATCGGATTTTACAAATGTTCCTTCCTGGCAGCTCACAGACCACGGCATAATTTGAAGGCCAGACATAATTCTTTGCACACTTCCTAAATATTCTACCTTCTTTTCTGGTCAGTTCTTGAAATAAAGATGTACTCAGTTCCATAACAAATCTCCAAATTTATAATGAAATTATTGCATTTAACCCTTAGCATTTTCTTTCAAAGATGATCCTGTCTACATCTCTGAGGAACTTCTAGTCTTTGTTTCCATATGCAAAGGTGAAAATAGCATCCAATTCAAAGAATCATAATTTGAAAATCTTGTAGACTTTCAGTAATTGAACCTTGTTTAAGCTGTTGAATGCAACTGCTGCCTTGCTAATTCATGACTTTTTTTTTTTTTTGGCTGTCTCCTCTGGGTTGCAAATTATTGCTGAGATATGTAACTCAACACATTCATTGTACTCCCTTGTCTTCAAACGTATGCTTGTCTTGGGAAATGCTGAGGTTCTCATTTATGCTGACTTTTTTCCCAACAAGTAATTATGAAACTTAGCCTCTTGGTCTTCATTTACGTATTCATTGAGCATCATTTAGAAAAAGGATGTTGTCAGTAAGATCCATCTCTTTAGATAGGATGACTTTATTATGTTTTTTCTGCCTGCACTTTTTCTAGTGATAAAGAAAAAGCTAGTTATTTGCTACAACATTTTTTGCTCTCTGCAGTTTGCAATCCATTTTCTGGTTCTTTGATATTATGCATTTTTATTGCTGTGATCCCCGAGATTTCCTTTTTCAGCCGATATTCACCTTTCAAATCAATGTGGTTTTGTTGAAGATTTATCATCCAAGAGTTAATTCCGATAACAGGAATATTTCCCCTAATACATTTGAACTCTCATACTGTGTAGGAATTAAAAGCTATTTACTTCCTTCAGACTGTAACAATTACACTTCACAATGTACTCCTGTGGTACACTTAAGAGATCTCTGAACAACTTTTTACTTATATTGGAACACAAAACTAATTCAAACAAGGTAATGTGAGGTGGCTGTTACTTGTTTCCAAGTGCTCAAAGCCCATTGTTACAACACCTGGCTTTTCGTACACCTTCGAGTTAATAATATCAAATTAATTACTCCAAATCAAAATGATTGACAGGTGGAGGCCATATGCTAAACATAAGGATACCACTGCATATTCCAGTACAATGCTGTTGCCTCCCCTTGGCTGTTCTAGTCCTCACATGTCTGAAGTGTTGTTGAGCCTGAGTGCAGAGGTGGGAAGAGAAGGGACTTTTGGGATCACTTCTGACTTGGACAGCGGTGACTTCAAATTACACACAAACTGAAACAGCATCGTGAGCTACCCACCCTCCCCAGTCCACACACCAATTCCCTAATAATTTCTCCACTAGTCCCATAAATTTTACATTTCAACACTTCAGGTATGCAGGAAGGTGTGACACTGAGACACAGAAAGATGTGATTCAAGAGTTACTCAGAATAAAAAGGAGGTGGTGTTTACTTTGGAGTATTCTGAGATCAAGATGTGCTCACTTAGCATTTCTGTTTTGATAATTAGGCATTTCCAACAAAAATGCATTTTCCTAGAAAACTTCAAATCAGTTCTGCTGTGTGCAGTCTTTTAACATGAGACCAAAGGAAAAAAATCCCAAGCTAAAAGCACTGAAAACAAGCTAAAAAACTTGACATTTATGGTGAGCTAGTGTCTGAAAAAATATATTTGAAATCGAAGCTTTTATCATAACTTCTGCAATACGAATGCCACATTATTTACACCCTTCTTGATGACTTCTATGGAGTGAGTATCCATGTTTTACTATTCATGCTTTGCAACTAATGAATCTATTGTAAGATAGCACTGTGAAAGGAAGACATCCTTTTAGAAATGCAGCATTTTGAAAAAACTGCCATATCTGTGCTGTGTTGTTAAAAATCTGTCAGGCCATGCAACATCTTGATGAGAGGCATTTCGTTTTCCAGCTTCTACTCTCTTCTGTCATTTTACTTCATAGCTTTTTTGTTGTATGCCATCCTGCACCATCACTTTCTGGGCCCTTTCTGTCACAAGAATTCAAATGTGACCAAAGACACACCTAACTCCTTTCCACCTCAACACAGCTCTTAAAATACAGACACCTAACTATTTTCTCATTGACTATAATTTGGAGGAGGAACTTCAAATAGCTTACTAATGAAATAAATAAATTTAAAGAAATGTGAAAAATAAGATTTTGAGATGCTGCTCAGAGGAAAGGCATGTAGACAGTACAGCTTCATGGGGGCAGAGTTGTTGAGAGGGATTCCCACTGTAAGAAAGATAGTACTTTGGAAAAGGAAAGGAAACATGAACGTAGGCTTTTGCACATTACCACTGACATAAAGAATTAACTAGTAATATCCTCAATTAACTAGTAATATCAAAGGCGTAGAAGTATTCACAAGGATAAAAGCCCTGTGCAATTAAATTCCATTCCAACAGAAAGTTTATGGATCGAGCAGCTTGCATACCCAATCTCATCAGGAAAATACCTTAAAGTGTATGACTGAGGAAGTAATAGTGTAAAAAACAGTTTTGTAGCCTGCACTGCCTGCTCCACTAGAAATAATGATGCACCACTGACAGCACCACTGTCAAAGTTTAAAATAGGTAGGCATTAGTTCCCTAGCAAGTGCAAGCAAAGAATTGGATCTTACTGACTCCAGCTTATGCTTTCAGGGAAGTTTAAAAAAAAAGGGTGAGGACATAAACTGAAGTATTTTCTCAGTTAGATCAGAGGTTTGGGAAAAATCTCTCAGATGTTTATGGATAGCTGCCAAATAAAAATCAAAGTAATAAACAAAAAATCCTCCCCCAAACCAAACCAACTTAATTTAACTCTTGCTATCAAACCACAGACTTTGTATCCATCCTGCTTCAACAAAACTCAGGACTGTCTGAAGCATATAGAGTCACAATAAGGTTTCATCCAGATAGTCATGAAACTGTGAATTTTTTTGAAGATTATTCCTTGAGTGGCAGGCTTGCCTAATTTAGGAAAATGAACTGAAGTGCACCAAAGACAGCAGAAAAACTCACACTGGGTTCAGCATATATTTCTAGCAAGGGTCAAAATTTCACTACAGTGAAGACTATGTAAATCCCAAATTCACAGGCATTGCTTAGGATCTGTGCTGGCAAAAAAGAACCTGGAACCCCCTTCCCCCAGCCTGCATCCTCTCTTCTCCATTTGGTTAAATCCCAGTCTCTTTCATGGCTTGTTTCTTGATGTAACGGGCAGGCTGTCATCTGCTCCCTTCCACTGGAGGGATGTTGCTAGAATTAGCATTGAAAAGTAATTTTCAGGAACATCAGTGAGTACCAGCAACTGAGGTTTCAACTAGCATAATTTCAGATTTCCGGTTCTGAAAGGTTTTGAGTATCATGTTTATCTGTGTATCCAAGTCCTTTGTCACAGATACTCTCCGAGATTCTATATCAAGATACATGACTTTCCTGATTTATTACGAAATACATGCATTTTCTTCATTAGGGAATTGCTACTATATCCAGAAACTCTGAGTTTTTATATCTGCATCTTGGATTAAGTAATGAATGAATTTGCCAAAGCATAATATAATTGATTGTGCTTGGCTTGCTAGGTAATGATATAAACATAGTGTGACTCAAGCTGCTGGTCCAGAACACAATCAGTATTCATGCTCTAGCTGCTGGAAAATATAAAATAAACTGCTTGGATTATTTAGTGAGAACCCAATTTGTTTAGAATGACCAAAGACAACACAGAGCTTGCAAAGGAAAAGTAATAAGCCTGAAGTCCACATAACAAAAGAGCTAAGGCTGAGACTGAAATGTAGAAAAGAATACTCCTAAGAAAAAATGCCCCCGTATTTATACAAAAGTTCTAACCCTGTGCACCTGGAGAAGTGGCTCTGAATTTTTTAGCACCACTAGTGCCCATGTATCCATAACAAAGAATGGCCGAGGGCAGTCCTGTTACTTGTGCTAAAGAAGAAGGAGAAGAACAGACAGCTAGGAAAGGTTTGAACATAAAAACTGCATAAAACATATCGATATAGTGAGAATTTAAAAAAAAGTATTGAAGATACGGTGTTGTATATCTAAGTGCTACGACAGTGGTGGATATTCAGCTACCAAAGAGGCCAGACATATTTCTCCATCTCCTGGCATATCTGGAATCAATTATTGATTACAGAAGAACTAGAAAGACAGCTTTTATTTGGGAGATGCAAGAAATTTTTAGAATGATGCATTACAATCTAGTAATCTATCTCCAACTGAGAGATTGAAAACTATATATTCTTACATTTTAATGCAATAAAATCTTGAACAATTAACATCTTGAATTACATGTATATCACCAGAGTTGTGTCAAGTTAACATGCTGAATTCCTGGCTTCCATGGGCCTGGGAAGTGTTCAGTGTGCTATGAAGATGCCTGCGTGTGGGGTAAGACTAGTGGTGCAGCTGTTTATCAACTCACTCATGTCCTGCATGTAATGATGTTGCAAGGCAGTATTATATAAAAATGAAATGCTAATGAATCAAAACACTTCAAAGGCAGTATTCTCTTCAGTTTGGTTTCAAAAGCTCTAAAGCCCAGTTAAACTAATTTCCTGCATTTTACATGGATTTTCATAGATTTACTGCTATGGGTGCAATAAACTTTTATCACCTGTCTGGTGATAAAAGTAGCATCACAGGGAAAAATCATAACTGTTTCTTGAAAGCCTCATAAAATTACATTCTGCAAGGGACACTAAACTACTCAGTTGATCCTACTTCAGCATAAACCCATTTGCTTCCCAGTGAAGCAGGGCTGTGCCCATTGGCCAGTGCAGCAAAAAGCAGAAGGAGCTGCAGGAGATTTGCAGCTGGGCTAGGAATGAAACAGCTTTTTAAAAGCTAGGAAACAAGCAAGTGTACACAGTCCTAGGAGGGGAATTAATTCAGATCACTTAATGCTAACATATTAGACTTCATTATTGAGTGCAAGTCACACATTTCACAGGTCTGCTTCCTCAGATAAAATAGCAAGCCAGAAAGGAAAGGAGGAGGTCATCTGACTAAGGATAAAAACATGGTAACTAAAGAAGAAACCAAATAACTAAGTGGACTTTTAAATCCACACGATCTTTGCATACAGCCTCTCTCTTCAAATTTCGTCTGCAATGTAAGTTTGAAGGGTGTGAAAGGAGACATTGACAGCTTGAGAAGCTGATGCTACATTTCAGGTAAGGGTCCTTTCATAAAGCCCTGATAAAGGTCTTCCCCTCAACACTTCAGCTGAGAAGAACAAAGGAGAGACACGTGAGTTGTATGGATTGCAGGATGAGTACAAATCACAAAGGAAATGAATGAAAATGTGATGAAAAATGTCAGTGCAGGCTTGCTATCTATGGGGTAACTGGCTTCCTAGAGAAACAGAGACAAAAGCATTGCATGAGGTGCTACAGGGACATGGACCTCAAGCTGAAGGGGCTCTCTCAGGGAGGATGAAATCCAACCAGATGAGGTGCAGAGAAGGGCTTGCTCTGATCAGTGAACTAGGGACTGAGAGACAGTATGATTCCTCTCTACTGATGTATCAATGGAGTAAAATGCCATGGAGATGGGCATTCTTCCTGCTAATGGATACTCTTGGTAGAAAGATGAATGGACCAAAACCAGGCACAAGTAAAATGGAAATAAGGAGGTCTGTAACTATTGGAGAAGTAATGTTCTGAAAGTCTTCCAAGGAGAGCAGTGGGGGTAAAAAACTTAAACAGGTTTAAGTAACAGTCTGATAAGAGTTTATGAAAGTCACATATACATTAACCATACAAGAATGAGATTTTCCCAGAAAACATTCCAGTTCTGAGCTTTCTACTCTTCAGCATTTTTTCCATACAAGTCTTAAAGGGAGACCAAGATGCTACTATGGATGAGAGCTGACAGGCACTTACTGTAGAAAGATGGGGGCTAGTAAAGCTGAAAATTCTGCCTTCCTGGCTCTGCTAATGTATCCAACAACTAGACACAGGGAAGAAATTAAAACTTTTTATGTGCCTTTTGCCTTTCAAGTGCCTGAACTTTAAAATTTGTATTTGCAAAATTGCCTTTTTCATTAGGTTTGAGCAATGCTGAGCACAGAGCTGTCCATCCTCTGCTGCCTTTTGAGTCTCTCCCTCTATCAGAGTTTGATTTTGCTAGTACACCACCACCACTGTTTTCAGGATCACATTTGTCTTTTACTGTGCATCTTAGTAATTTTTCTTAGAAACAGTGGACTAACACCACTAAATATATTTGTCCATGGGTATCAAATAATATTACTAGCAGGAGATAACAGTTTTCAGCTTACACCTAATGTCAAACACTTTGGGTTGGAAGCATGAAGCAGAAAGAAGGAGAAATTATATCACCATAAGACAGAGCTGCAAAGCAGCAGACAACCCCTACATTGTGTTTTCAGTCAAATTTTTGTTTCTGTTCTTGATTTTCTTCTGCCTTCAAAATTCTCAAAGCCAAAAAACCGAAATAAAAGACAATAGTGACATACAATTTTGTGTTGGACTCTGAGGCTTTGAACTTTCACTGTCTCACTCAGATTCATTCAGGTACTATTACTATCACAAAATCTGATTTGAGTTGATTAGACACTTAGAATTTTAAGGCTTTCTTTTTCCTAACACTTCTAACACAATTTTAGCTATAAAGTAACCTCCTTCCTATGAATAAATGATACAAAGCAATTGCTTCCAGCACTGCAACGTTATTTTCACAGGATGGACACTGTTGGGGGGATACTTGTGAATAATGAAGTGCCATTCCTTGTAACTGGAGGTCAAATGTGGTCCTCTACGACATGGTGTTTTAAATATTAGGGGACTTGGGAGGTCAAAGTTTAACTTCAACACAAATACACTGCACATTTTGGCATTTACAATAAGAGGCAAGCCACTGGTATGGCCAAGAGAAAGGCGTAATTTATGAACAATTCAGCTATAAATTCAGAATCAGTATGAATGAAACAACCTTGCTCCCAGGCAAAAAAAATGTAAGGGAATTTTGGGAGAGTCCTTCCCTTCGTGCTGCCACCTTAGGTCTGTTCACAGCAGTTGAACGTTACCTTTGATAAGTAAGATGAAGTTAATGATACAGTGGCTGATGAACAGGTACTCAAATATTAAAACTTGTAACAAAAAGACCAAATGAGCCCTCTTTAAAAACTGGAAATCATAAAATAAAATTTGTTTTAGTGTAGGAAGCCTGAAGTAAAAAAATCAACTTGCACTTTTACTGCTTAGATCTAGCAAAGCTTGGAGGCTTCTTTTGTTTCCTTGTTCTGCATTGCTGTTTCTTCAGGCATATTGCTGTTCCCCAAATACATCTCTCACTTCCACATACCTTGTAGTGGAAGAGGAATAATCCACAGAAGAGGCTGTACAGGTCAGCTGTGAGTAGGGAGAGGTTGACGGCAGTAGCACTGGTTTTCTTTATGACCACTGGCATAAAGCTGTAGAGGCCGAACATACAGGCACTGAAGCCAACGTACAGCAAACCTGAAGAAGAGAAACAAGAAGCAAAGTGACCTTCCACAGCCTGCAGAAATGACTTTGTTGGGAGGAAGAAGGTTGTGTTTTTAGGAAAAAAAAGAATAATGCTTTGTCAAGGAAACATTCAAATCAGTAATATACACATATATAGAAAGTGAAAAGCAACAGTGGAAATGATGTCCTTTGGCATCTCCATAACAGCAGGGTTGTTTCAAATTGGTGTCTTATACTTCCAGTGGCTACCTCATGTCCAGCATGAATTTGGACATAATGATGCATTTGGACATATAAAATCTAGTCTCTTAAGGAGCTGAATGTCACCAACATCAAGTGAGTTCAGCTGAGTTGGATGGAGCACACAGTATTTTCTGCGAATGGACCCAAAAAATGAATGCAAAATTATTTTCAGAGGAGGTAATGAGCAAATGGATGAATGCATGAGGACAGCACTCAAATGTCAGAGGTCCTAGTCCTATTTTGCCACCAAAACTGACAAATCACTTCATGGTTTTGCACCTCTGTTCCTCTACTCCTTTTTGTCTGCCTTCCTTAATAAAGTTTTTGTGAGCTGAAACTCTTTCCAGCCACGTGTTCACAGAGTGCCTCACACAAATTATATTGTAAGACACTAATATAATAAAAATACATTACAGTAAAAATCTAAATTAATTTAAAAACCTAAATAACTTATTGGGAAAGAATTCATTGCTTGAGTTATTACTTGATAAATCCCAAGGCAAATTAATCAACACAAAGTTAAAAAAACAGCAAACATTTTACTCATCTGCTCTCATGCAAATGATATTTCTTAGGCTGCCGTATGCTACAGAATTCCCAGCTGATATGTGCATGAGCCTAAATTTAGACTCCTGCCAGCTCTTCCAAACATGTTGTTATTGACTAAAAGTTGTAGAAAATCTGATTGCCAAAGTCCTGAAAGAGATTAGAAAGGATAAAAAAAAAAAGGCCATATAATGGCCATGTATCAGCATGTGGATCCATTTAGTTAAAAATTCTTTAGAAAAGCTATTTAAAGGACAAAATCAGCTGTGACAGATCAAGTCCTTTAGAAGCATATGAACTGAAGTGTACATTCAACTGAAACAAATACAGTAGACATAAACTACCAGTGTCTGTACATGTTATGGCATGATAAGGAATTTGAGTTTATTCAGAATATGGACAATCATGGTAAAAATCTGATTTTACCCATAGGCAGCAAATTCATAAGGTGTGCATTGTAAACTGGTAACAGAATTAAGTTCTGGGCAGTGCTTGAAAGGTGCTTTACTTAAGCTCTGCAACTCTTCTGTAGCAGGCAGATGATTGCACCACATGGAGTGTAGCTTTGGTCAATGGGAAATTGTTTGCATACAGGAGCATTAAGCCACCTTTTCTTCCAGGCTTAAGAAGAACAGGTCAGGCACTAAAGCCATTCTGGATCAGAAGTCAGCGTTGTCAAAGTACAGTCTGCAAATCACCAGCTGGTCCACCAAGCCTCTGGTTGTCTGGATTTAACACAGCTTTGCTGGTTTATGCACTCAGCTTACAGTATAATTTTATGGTACTGCCTTGGTGCTCACATTATTTGACAGCCAACTACATGGACTTCACAGGCTGCTTGTCCAAAGGGCATTTCAGTTCCAGTGGAAAATTGCTTAAACTGCAGCTGTCTTAACAGAGGTGAATATAAAGTGGCATTTAATTTACAGCTTAAAAATACGTGTAATATCTACCGACTGGGTGGCATTTAGTGGTGATAATAAACAACTGAAATTAACATAATATGATTTTCAGATATTGCTTCTTAGAGGGCCAGTTCTGAGAATAAAAATATATCTTAAGTCAGCAGCTTGAAGCCTCAGCCTCCTCAGGTACCCATGCAGTGCAAATAGCAGCCTTGGGAATCGCCACTAGTGCTGCAGTCCCAGCAGACTCCAGAACCTCTCTGGGAAACTTGCTCTGCTGCCTGCCTGTCCTCAGTGTGAAGAAGATTTTCATTTTATCCGGTCTGAATCTGTCATTTGAGCTTTTGTCTGTTGTCTCTTATACTCCTGCCATGCACCTCTGTGAAGACCTCAGCTCTGTCCTTTTGATAACCTCCTTGTAGGTAACTTCTTTTCCACAGGCTGAACAAGCCCCAGTCCCTCAGTATTTCTCCATTTCTCTTTAGACTTGCTGTCTGCACACAAATGGGCAGGATCTGTCCCTAGAGACCATTCTAAAATAGCCTAAAGTACCACCAAGACCAACATGACTTGAGAACTGCTGGTCTTGTTCCTGAGCATGCTGGTTGAACGTTGCATGGTGCAATGATGCACGAATGTTGCCTTTGTGCTTTTCCTCCAAAAGCAAATGTTTAATTGGCATGAAATGGAATCAGTTATGATCTTTCATACTGTCTTGGAACAAAGAACATTCAGAAATATTCAAACCCCCAGTAACAAAGGGCACTTCCTTGGAGCCTCAAACTGACTTTTCTCTTAAATAAAACTAATGTGAGTTTATTTGTTACTATTTCATCTATCGCTATAAAACATGCCTTGGTCCCATATGAATCCACTCAGTCAAAACTGTATAATCATCCTCCTTTCAGTCAGCAAGTATTAATACTTAAAACTTCAAGGATTCAAACAGAGCTACACTGATTCACACTAAGTGTGAAGATGATGATATGTATCAGGGCAATTTCCAAAATTAACACCAGGAGGGCCATAGCCTGTTTTAAACATGATAGACATAACAGATTGGCTTTAGATCTTTATATTCAAAAATCATTTGCATCAGTTAAAAGGTAGCTCATCCAATCTTAAAAGCACAATTATGGCAGATGGCAACAGGCCACCTTGAGTTATTTATTAGGTTGCCTGCTGTGACTTTATCACCACAATTCGGAAGGCTGATGATTTAACTCTGCTGGACTGTAGGTTCAAGTCTGTCGCAGTGGATAACTACTCTGGACAAGGCTGTGAACTCCGTGACACAGATTTGTCAATCACTTCTTGACAATCTTGTATCACTGCCAATGCAGTGGAAAGTACACCAGGTGCATTGGAAGCCAGGGAAGACCTACAGAACTGTCACCATTTAATCTGTGTTCAACTACACCACATTTCCAATTATTGCTCTAAGAAAACAAGTACATATCTATGATGCTTTTGCTAAGATGATCTCAGCCTTGTGAAGCATAAGGACTCTTCAGAATTAGTAATCAACTTTCAACGACATTTTAGCGGCATCGCAGATGAAGTAAGACCTTATTTTAATAGCACATTTCACTGATATTGAGTTAGAACAGAAGTCCCATGGAAATATATATGACACTTACATGGATAGTAGATTAATTCACTATGACCACTGCTAGTTCCATCAGTACCAGATTAATTATGTCCCTAAGCTCCTTCTCATGAAAGATAAACAAACACTGATGCAATTACGCTAATTATCTCAGATTAAAGAAGGCCAGTACACTTATAGTACACAGTTGAGTGTGTTTCTCCATGGATACTTTAAATTTATTTGTCACTTAGTTTAACAGCTCAACCATTAAATTTCCAAGATTTCTAGGTACAACGTTTTGTGAAGAATGTGCTGTATTTATCAAGGTTTAGGATGATGAAAAGAAATTGTGAACTCAGTTTCAAGAAACCAGCTGTATTCCATAATTTGTATCCCCTCCCCTCAGGGATTCCCCACATAATCAGTTGGTTTTGCACACTACTGAGTTTCATTTTGATCAGTCTGAAACTAGGTAAAGAGCTGCTGTCAATGGATTGCCAAAGCTTGAATCCTCTGCAACCAATCAGCTCTATGCTACTAGTATTCTTTTATTTCTTCTATTGTCATAAATAGTGAAAGAGTGATTACCGGGACTCCCCGTAATATTGATTTGCTTTTAAAACAAATAGTTCATTGGATTAATTAGAAGGGAGACATAAACTCAGCTTCCAAACTGAAACGGGAAAATGCAATCCCCTGCTTGGCAGAACATCATAACAGCTTCACTGGGCACGATGCTCCCGAAACTTGTGCTAAGGACACATCTGCTATATTCCACCAAGACTATTTGGAAAGCAATTAAACACGTCCATACAGAAATGCTCCCCCTGGAAGTGAGTTTATGAGGCTATAATATGCACTGCGAGTACTTTTTTAGGTTTTTTTGTTAGGGTCCATTTTCTTTCTTTGGCTTTCATTGAAAAGGTTTGGCTCTTAATGACTACCTCATTTATTGTCCCAGTGTTGCACTGAATTTTAGAACTGGAACCCCATTATTGTTTTACTTTATGGCTGTCTGAATGGTTATCTTACAGCATTCATATGCTTAACCTAACGGTGCAAGGAAGGCGTAGCACGGCGATGGATGACAGGTAATTTAAGAAGAGTTACAAGGCATGGGGCTTAACCCTTGGCAGTAACTAGTGGAAAAGTCTCAAACGTTGGCTCTCCTGAAACCCTGTGCCCGCCTCCCCAAGCACCAGTTGTCTCCACGCCTCCTTCAGCAACTATCTTCAATGAGGTAAAGTGTGTTCTTACCTATTTGCCAATCCCAGGGGACTTTCAACAGCTCTTTGTGTTCCATGATTGCACTAGAAGAGAAGAGAAGGCAAAATTTGATGGAAGAGAACAGAAGTTAAATTACTTCCATTCATTCAATTCAAATGCTGGACAAAACAACATAAATAACCTTATAACAAAAAATATCTGTAGGAACCAAATGCAATCAGAGTTTGCTAATCCACTCTGGCATTATCCCTGTGCCTGTATATTCGAAAGATCTTCAGGGCAGTAATCAGATGTGATAGCATACAATTTCCCCTGGTGTATTTCCAGCTCTATATATACCTGCTCTACATGTCCCTTCTCCTATTCAATCCTCTTGTACTCTTCTGACTTAATATTCAGAAAGCTTTTGAATGTTAATTATTAATAATGTATCTATCTTGAGTTATTCACACTTCAGAGTAGCTCTGCAGT
This sequence comes from Oriolus oriolus, assembly GCA_013400235.1. NCBI lineage: Eukaryota > Metazoa > Chordata > Aves > Passeriformes > Corvidae > Oriolus > Oriolus oriolus. The sequence goes on along the minus strand of VXBT01012250.1, from coordinate 472,715 downwards.
GTAAAATAAATGGATATCACAGGCTGGCTTTGAGAAGCATACTGTGATTTGTTACACACTGAGAGATACCAAATAGTCACAACAGTGAGAGTCAGGATAACAAGCGAAGGATGGGTAAACCTGTAAAAGTCCACTTTCAGTATCTTGTAAATCTTGCATTGTACATTAACATCAAAGTCACAGATCCATAAAATTCGAAGGTGGCAACAAGTCAGCTCTTCCCAATCCAGGCAAACAGATCCTTGGAGATAAGATATCTCCCAAGCTAGGTCTTCACTCAGGTAACTGCTTTCTCTATCTGTGTGATTTCCAGATAAATCCTGCTGTGCAGAACTCTGCATGCTGGTGTGGACACTATTTTAAACAAGTATAAAACATGGAATTATACAGATTGAAAAACAAAGTACCTAGTAGAAAAGGTGGCATGTGGAAGATCAAGTCTAATAGTAAAACTACAGGAGCTCAGCACCTTCCAGATTAATCTAGTCTAAAGAGTTCCATCCTGGAAATTCTAATTTGCTTGCTGCTGATGTGAGGCAAATCTAATACTGTGTACAGAATAATAAGACTATATTCTCTGCAAAATAACTAAATTATAGGTGTCTTTGCATGCATAAGGTATGTCTCTTTTATCAGCGATTCCTGAAGAATATAATGAAAACAAACTGGAACGTCTCTTGGTCTGGCAAAAAAAAATTTCACATAACTGAAACGTAGGAACATCGCTTTCATATTATTGCTTAGCCAACACAAAAGAAGTAGAAAACAATATGCTACGGCTTGTGATTCTTAATGATCTGTGAAACAAAGAGGGGTAAGAGAAACTTTGCCAGAAGTGGCCATTTAGTGATGCTAGAGGCACTGAAGAATTGGAATCACAATGATTTTGAAAGGTTGTGGTAGTTGGAGGCAGTCCCTGATGACTGAAAAGAGACAAATGCAACATTCAGTTTAACACAGAACAAAAAGTACAGCCTGGCCAGCCTTATGCTAACCTTCGGGAAGATTATGGAGCAAATCTTCCCAGAAGCCATTTGCAGGAAATGAAGAAGACGATGCCACTGGGAATAGCCAGCACAGACTTCTCAAGAGCAAACCTGACCCAGCTGACTGCCTTCTATGATGAGGTGACTGGATCAGTAAATAAAGGAGTGGGAATGGATGAGAGGATGTGGTGTAACCTACTGTGACTTCAGCAAGGTTTTCCACATGATTTCCTTAAAGATCTTTAGAGACTGAAGAGGTATGGACTAGATGGGTGGACTATCTACAATGTCATATAAAGAAAAGGATGAGAAGTAACCTCATGAAGTTCAAGAAAAGCAAATATTAATTCCTGCACCTGGGGTGGAGTGACACTATGAAACAGTACAGGCTGGGAGCTGACTGGATAGAAAGCTGTTTTTCAGAAATAAACCTCAGAGTCATGGTGTACATCAACCTGAACACAGGCCAGCAATGTGTCCCTGGAGCAGAGTAGGCCAACAGCATCCTGAGCTGTGTTAGCAAAAGTCTGGCCAGCAAGCTGAAGGATGTGATTTGTGAGACAGCAGCTAGAGTACTGTATCTAATTTTGGGCTGCCCAGAACAAGATAGACACTAACAAATTGAAGGGAGCGCAGTGGAACTCTATCACAATGGTCAGGCAGGTTGAGCACAGGATGTAAGAGGAGGCGCTGAAACAGCAGGGTTTGCTTAGCCTGAAGAAGAGAAGGCTAAGCTGGGGGAAAGGAGGACACGACAATAAATTTTCCGTCTTAACTACACGATGGGTAGTTACAGACAAGATAGTCATACTTTTCTTGGAGTTGCACAACAAAAGGATGGATGACAATGGACACAAGTTGCAATGTGGAAAACTCTGATTAAACATCAATGGAAAAAAATGGTCAAACATCGGAACAGGTTGCCCAGCATGACTGGCAGTTCCATTCTTGGAGATACCAAGAAATGAACTGAACAAGTTCCTAAGCAACCTGATGTAATTTTGGAGTTAGCTTTGAGTAGGAGCTTGAACCAGATGACTTTTAGGGGGCCATTACAAAGTAGGCCATGTTATGATTATGTGATTCCATCACATAACCTTATCTCCATTTGCTGGGTAGTTGTGACATCCCCAACTCCTGTAAACTAATCTTCTTCCTCCCTGCTTTAATCACATTCAACATACTAAACTTTTCTTTCCACCATGTCTGGGTGATCAGCCAACTCATTAATTCACTGTTTCCCCTGACACCTTAGCTCTTCCTTTGCTGCACAGCAGGCATTACATGTGTTTATTTTAAGTTACAGTCTAAGACTCCTTCAGTTTAGAGGATCTAAAGGTCCTATATTGCACCAAAGTGGCCAGTAGCGTTTCAAAGAAAGAGCCTGCAATTTTAACATGGGGAACCAGCTTCTCTTTGAAATAAGCATTATATTTAGTTAGATTAAATCTCTGTGAATGCATAACTGTGTGACTTCTGCTATTCATTACAGGTAAAGGTAAGAAAAAGGCACAGGTATGAACTAAGTGTGGTTGGGTGTCCAGAAGGTGCCCAAAAAGCACTATCAGCAAAAAGCTGCAGAGGCCGGTGGAAAAAAAGTTGGAGTGAACTTTTGGGCCAAAAGTTGAATAGAAAAACCTTAGGGCTTTCAGCAAAGAAATGGTTTCGTATTGTTTCCTTCGCTTGGGTCTTCTTTATACAGAGATGCCTTGTTCCAAAACCAGCTTCTCACTGGCTCACAGACCCTGAATTGTGACTAACTGCTTGGGTCAAGAGGGAGTAATGGCACTACGATTAAATTCTGGAATACGAGACATTTACATGACAGTTTACGCACACAGAGCAAGACAAGGGCATTGCTTTGATGTCCTCAGAATCAGTTAGTATCTACTTAATCACAAACACATAAAAGGCTTTAGCCAAAGATACTAGGCATGTTTACATGCTCCTAAATTCCATATTTTTGAAAAGAGAACTGCTTGTATAGCAGCTAGTTAATATAAATAATTTTAAGACCCTTGTTCAGATCCCAAATAAATATATTAAGCTTTCTAGCTAAAAAATAGAACTACTGAAGTAGGAATTGATGGGCTGTGCTTTTTTGATCAGTCTCTTTTCTTAGAAGCAGAGTTGCTCAGATCTGTAGAGAGGCAACTTGTTTTGGACTAATAATCAAAACCATTCTGTGTTTCAAGCACGAGTGACAGACTTGCACAAAATGCAGCAATCTTGCATGGCTACTTTTACACCAGTCACAGTATGACAACACTGGAAGCCACCTTCCAGCCATTAGGCTTGCAGCTGAGATGCTCGTTAGGTACATGTGGATACAGACTAGACTCTGTAGATCCTGAAACCCACGCAACAATCTCCTCAGTACTAAATATTTTTGAAGTGAAAAGGCCATTTTCTTAAAGGCTTTTTCATTATTTCCACCATATCATAATGTAGTTACACAGTACAAGTGAACCAGTAAAACACCTTCTGACTGGGTGTGTTTTCTACCTGTTTAGAAATCAAAGCAACTTTTTTAAAGTATAAAACAGAACCAGAGGAAGCTGTAGATTTTGTTATTCATAGATCAGACTAACACATGAAGTATCCACTTGTTTTTCAGCAGCAAGATGGTAGGACGTATCTTCTCCCTCTTCATGTGACTACTCTAAGACACTGGTCCTTGAATTAGAGTACTTAGGTAAAAGTTTTTGTGTTATTATTCAAATCGCCAATTTGAAATATGGAAACCAATGCAAATTCCAAGGTTAGAGGACACCGGGTCTCCACAGGAAAGGGCTAATTTTGAAGAGGTGGTTAGTGTAGCTCAATGGAGGCCACAGCTGCACTTAATTTGAATGACCTTGGGGCTCAAACCTGCTCACTTACAGCTGAATTCCACTGAAGAAGGAGCCAAAGAGTCCGATCATGCCCAGGAATTCCACTCGACTCAGATTTCGGACGATGTACTCCTCACAGACGTTCGAGATGCCGTAGAGCGTTGCTCCGCCAAGTACTAAGAGATCCCCTATCAGTTTATTTTCACCTAGGGATAAACAGAAAAAAATCAGAATGCTTTAAACAACCATCTTTTGTCCAAAGCCATTGCAAGTTCTTCCCTACAGATTTCATTCCTTAGTCACTAAGTAGCCCTTATCTGGGTTAATAAAATGAATGCAAATGTTCTGTCATTTTGGCAGTTTTCATTCAAAACACCAGCCAAGTCTAGCAGAGACAAAGGGAGAGCATATCCCTTGCTCTAGAGAAAAGAAGCCAAAACATTCTGAAAAACTTGTAAAAAAAGTATAGAATCCAAGTGACACTCTTCAGAGACTAATCCTTTTTACTTTATTATTACTACCTTTCTTTTCTTTGCAGAGAGACTGTGACTGAGCTCTACAGAGCAGTTTGCAGCTCATCTTGAAATTTAACCAGTCTAAAACTTGTTCAGTACTTAGATCTGAGGACAACTGAAAAATTCTGTGTACCTGTGAAATGAGTGAAGAAATCATTACAACCCAATATTGACCTCATTCTCACATGGGGCTGTTTGACAAGAAAGGGAGGAGGAAGGATGGAGTGTAGACAGGGTGATGATAATGACAGATTTTTAAAAGAGGTTCAATTAACATAGCAGTACCTAATGCATGCAAAGATCAACAAGATGTATTTTCAATACCTCCAGGTATATAGAATTACTAAAAAAATTTGTTATCAAAGACTGTTTGAAATCTTTTTAAGTCTTGGAAGATTTTATTATTGGGTGTTGGGGAGAGCTGCAGTGACATTTGATCAAGATCAAGTTCCAGCTTGAAAACTGAGGCCCTAGCTTTGCAAACTGATGCATGCAATTCCCTCTGCACATATGGCTTGTTAAATGATTTCTACAAGAGCTACAGCTTCACAAAGCTGTCAGATATTGCTGCAGAACCATATTCTGAAAGGCTGGATATAATGGATTTGTCTTTGAAAAGTTTCAGCAGAAATGCTGAAGTACTAAACTGTATTTTTTTACAAAGAAACATCATTTTCTTTTAAAATACCTTATCTTTTAAAATAAATGATTTATTTTTATGTCCTTGCCTTTCAAAGTTTTATTTCAATTTATTTGTAAAATATACACTGCAGTAAATTAAAATGGAAACCAAACATTCTGACTGAAGGTTCAAAATTATCTTTTAAACACTTTTCTTTAAGGAGTCCTTTTAAGCCTTCAGTTATTATTCCAAACTGTAGTGCTGAAGTTTCTATGGAGAAGAAATTTATGATAATAAAAATAGTCACAAGAGGACAGACCAAGGGTTCATTAATCCAGTACCTTGTCTCCAACACTGGCTATAAGCACCAGAAAAGTGTAAGTTGTTAAAGGACAATAGGAATGGAGTAAAGCATAAAATATTCCCAGTAACACTGTCATAGTTTCCAACATTTTTCAGCACAGATGAGATGTGGCTTCTGTGTATTTAGCAAACATTACTAGATTTGTTTCTCACATACTCATCCAGCCTTTCACTGAATTTCTGTTTTGAATGTTCCTTGACTGGCAACAGGTTTATATTTGACCATTTGTCTTTTTAAGATTTCATTGTTTTGTTGCAGGTTTTTTTTTCTTCTTTTAGCCTTCTTTTGCAATCAGTAACGGAAGATGTTCTTAATTTAAAAGAACCATCAGCACTTTACAAAACTTCATACCCCTGATGCATTTCATATTTCACAGTGGCTCCATTGATTCCTCACTGAGCTCACTCATTTGGTATTTAATGCAGCTACTCACTGACACTTCGGGGCAGTATTGCTGAAAAAGCTTTTGACCTCAGAGCTTCTGCTGGGACAAAAATATCATCCTTTTGCATCTGTGAAACAAAAGTAGCTCAGAGGGTGAGCATTTTCGCACAGATGGGATGGCCTCAAGCATCACACCCCGATAGCTCTCCCCAAAGTGCTCTCATGCTGAGTGAGAGCCTCAACCTTCAGGGCTTTCCCAGAAGAGGGAGCCAAGATCTGTTCAGAGCACCAGACTCTGACACTGGAACCTCCTCTGGAACTCAGCAGCACAGGGTGGCTGAGGAGAGCATAAACAAATAGGGAAGCAGAGAGGGATTTTATCAGCCAGTTCTCGGTAGATTTTTCATTTTCTGAGGTGGAAGTTACATTAGACCATAAAATTTAATAAACCTTGAGGGATTCTTCATCAATTTGTGTAAAATCCATGTATTTTTTGCCTACTATTAAGAAGTACTTCATGTTTTTAACTTTTATGCTGGATACCTCAAAATTATATTGGTCATCCCATAATTTTCTGAGAAATATTTAAAAATCACTCTGTATTGACCCTCTCCATATCACTGAAGACTTCATATACCTTTCCAGTATCAGTCTCTTTCTTGCCTTTTCTGAGAGATGGAATGTCCTGGTCCAGCTACAGTCTCTTCATCTGAACCCATTTTATGCCCTTGAACAGCTTTCTCACCTTTCTTCACAGCTTATACAGGCTTATTTTCTGATTACTTCTTTTTGAGACGCAGTGACTAGAGTAATACATGGTACCCAAGGGGTTAGTGCCTCAAAACTTTATATACTGGTGTAAAAATGTGGTAAAATATGTTTTTGCTTTCTTTCTTAGCAATTACTATTCTGGTTGTCAAATGCCTTATCTTTGCTTCCTCGAGAGGCTGAGACTTTGGAACTTTCCCCCAAGACTGACATATCCCTGTAGACTTATTTTCATGGACATAATATCCACATGGATCTACTGGTTTCATTGCTAAGGAAATATGGGTCAACTAACTAGAGGCATTCTAAAGACCTTTAGGATAATAAAGTTGTATTTGACCGATTTAATGGTGTAGGTCATTCTTCAGAAGACACAAAAGGCATAGCCTGGCAAAACAAGCTTTACATTAATGATTGCTACCATATTTAATATTCTGTGGAGAAGTCATACAGTTCAGAGTGGAGTTAGTGTTTTGGGAACTAGTTACAGCACTACAGTGTAACACAAATCTTTTAAATGTGAACTGTGTTTTGACATGATTTCTTTTCACACTCTCACTAGGCCTCTTTGTCACATTTTTGCCGTGGCTCCTGCCACTAAGAGGTGTTTCTCTTTGCTTTTGGTTGTAGTTACTGATGAACGTAATATCTAAAAATCATTCTCAATGTGTCCCATTTTAAACAGAACATACTCTCATATGTTTATTAACAGGATTGATGTGACTGTTTTTCAGAGACTGTTGTACATTAAAGCTATGAAGTGCTTGAAAAACCTGGATGAAACACTTAGACCTCTGTGGCTTAGCACACTATGTATGCCAAGGGCAGAGGTATGAAAGTAACTCATGGGAAGAATAATGTTATTTTCAGGTATACTTGACATGTAAGATGATAGAGCACTAAATACTTCATAGTAATTTTTTTTCCCATTGAGTAATGTGCATAATATTGGTACAGATACAATAAAGAGGGAAACGACCATATATTTATTGAAAATTGAAAGCATGTGAGCACATTATACCTAATTCCTGCAGATAGTTTGGAAAATACCTGTTAATCTCTCAGTGATACATTTTAAATTCATGTTCCCTTACTGTAAGAGTTGGGAGGCCAAATTGCCTTATGCTGTGGCTACCTAGCAGAGCCTCATGGCTCTTCTAATACAGTAAGCAGTGTGGTCAACAAGGGCACACAGGCGTCAATAGTTCTTGTCTCCTAAATTATAAGATAAACAGAGACATTTACTGAGGACTAACAAAGCATTGCTTTTGGTGTCTTCCTTTCTTTAGTTTGCCCAGTCCTAGGAAACATCCTATAAATGGTGCACAACCTCTTAATGAAGAGTTTCAATAATTTTGTTCTTTTTTTCCTGTCATTAATTCTTTTTATTTGTACAGTTTTACCCTTTCAAAGAAATTAAACCAGATGATCTATTTACTCTGTTAAAGACAGAATCATTAATAACATCATTATGCCACTAAAACAAGTAAAAAAGCTGCAGTTTCTCTGCATAGGAATAAGTATGGACGTAATTTTTCATGTGTAGGCTCAGATTAAAAGGCAATAATGCATGTTAACAGATTTTTCTGGACTTTTTAAATTTACTTAGCAGCTATACCCATGCTTTAATAATGAACGTGGCAAATAATATCTAATTACTGCAGCTGGATGGCGAAGTGTCAGTGCTCTTCAATCTGTTCCTTGTCTGCTTCCACTGCCCCACATGCTCCTGCTGGTCCACAGCTCACCCGCTCAAGCATGTTACTCTCTAGACTGCTGGGACACAGGATGTTTCTTCTGGAACCCAGGGCTGATATCTCAATCCCTCTGAAAACAGCCATTCCCAGTGAAGCTTTGGCTGGCTGATTACATAGTACAGAGTACATTATTTCCTTTTTAGCTAGGGCAGGGCTACTTCTGGAGGCGACCAATGAACTAAAAGTCTCCTTTCAGGATTAAGGACAGAGATAAAAGGGGGCAGGGAGATATGGTGAGCACTGTCACAAACTCTGTTGTTTTATTTAGTAGCATTCTGGCTAATGCAGTTTTTACAGCACTTGCATTTGTATTCAGAAAGCTGAGTCAAGAATTTTAAATCCCAGTGTATTATGCTCTGCTCACAATTCAGTGCTTTTAATTAAGAATGAAAACTGTGCCTAATTGACAACCTTTGAAAAGAATTTCCAGCCTTCCCACATCATTTGGCTTGGCACTAGAGAAATCAATGTGACAGGGGAAGTTGATCGATGAAATCTAACTCTGTCTAGTCTGCATTAATAGATACACACACATTACTCATATGATGCCACACATAAAAAAGAACATTTTACACACAAGGAGGTTCTTTTCAAAAATGTTACAGTAAAGTCCCAAACCTTTAGTACAAGCCTGTGTGCAAAACCAAACTGGTAATACATAGGTTCAGTGTCTTTTAGCACCTACCCAGTGACCCCACCTCTGTGGGAAAGAAAGCCAATTTGAGGAGGAGAGCACACAGTGGATGTGAGAGGTGCTTACAAGTCAGAAATGCGGCCAGTTTGGAAGGGAAGCTATTAAGGTTTGCAATCCAACAGCTAAGCCAAAGGAGAATGAAACTACAAATATTTAGCTTGTCCTCATAGCTTGCACAGAGGGTGACCTGTGCTGCAAGAAACCTGTTTGCAGCACTGCTGACTTGTAAGTGTTGACCCATTTTTGCCCTTCTGACAAAGAGGCAACTCTGAATGGTGCAGTGCTTTGGATCCATGAAGGTACAGAGTTTCTTGCCAAACTTCCCCCTTTTTTGGCCCCAGTCTGACACACACTGGTCAATGGTTTCTCTGAATAGAACTTGGCCATACAACCCATCCATCCTTACTTACCTGCTCCTTGCTGTCTACCAACGAGGACATCTGCTCCCGCCATGCAGCCCATGCCCAGAATGCAGACCACAATCCCAATGAAATGTACTGCCTTGTATCGTACCAGTAAGAAGAACCAGGAGAGGAGTATCACCACTGGGATGACAAAACAGTCTAGGAGCTGTCAAAAAAGAGAAGAAAAATCAACAACACATCAACCCGCAAATACTTTGCCCTTAAGTACTAGGAGAGATTCCAGCACAGGGAAGCAGGGTTTTTTAGTTTGTGATAGCACTTTCTACCAAGAGAAAGTATATTCAAGTGGCTCTTCCTACATCAGACACAGGGCAAGACTGTCCATGACAATTCCATGAATTCAGGAGAGCTGTTGCTCTACAATAGCACTCAAATGCACTGCTCTTGGATTCAGATGCATATTTCAAATCCATGGGAAGAAAACCTGGGCAAAAAGAGTCACACCACTCCATCTGGTCCTCACCTCTGGTGATTAATAGGCAAGGACTGAGCGTAGTTTTCCTGCAGTCTAGACATATGCTTTAATTCAGTCATTTCAGGTCCAGATATTAGGAATGTTCATAACACCCAAGTTGACCAGATTTATTAAATCTTTCCATATAAATCAGGGGTTTTCTTCATGCAGAATGCTTATGAAAAATCTGGCCCCTGTGGTGACAGTTATCTCTGTGAAAATAGCGTCCCATATGCCTTCGAAGGAAAAAAACCCAACCCCCAAACCCCCATCTTGCACGCAATGCAAGAAACTCAGTCTTCTTGCTAACAGACACTTGGAAAGAGCTTTCTCAAAGGAATGTTATGAAACATTATGAAACCAATCTTTAATTGTTTGGTTTTTTTCAGAGACATCCAGCAATAAGCCCAGAGAAGCTGTGATAAATAAAGAAATGTACTAAATGTTTGTGAGAGGACCTTGAGATTTTCAAATTAAAATATGTTTTAGAAACTAGTTCATGTCACCAGGAAACAAAAATCCTGTGCAAGAAACACCCAAAGAAACTTGACTTTAATCCCACTTCCTAAAAGGATACAGGTAATGAAGAGTTGCAATTCTGTGGATATATAAATATAAAAACCAATTTTTGGACTAAGGATAATTTCCCTGAAACTTCCTTTGAAAAACAAGAGTGTGCAGTGAAAACCCATTCATTTCAAAGACTTCCCAGACTGTGAGAGGCAAAACCTTTCAGAAGAAAACCAGTTTATCAGTGAGACCATGCTGCTCTTGGCAGCCTCAAACAGTCCCAAAGAGCTGCAGAACAGATGAGGGAAATTACAAATGGGAACGGTCAATACTAAAAGCAGGATCTGCATTTAAAGTGAGAGCTAATAATCTAAAAGTCATGGTCAGGCCTCTTTACAGTAAAAACTTTCTCTAGCAGTCCTCAAAACGCCATCCTTCACTGACAGAACACAAAAAGGGACAAGGTCTGAAAGAACTGGAACAAGCTCCTTTGCCTGCACGGGGCATCTGCTGTGCCCCTGCAGAGCCTGTAGCACACCCAGGGTGCACCCAGCTCACACTCGGCAGCTGGGCTGGGCAAAGACACGCACGTGCAACACACCACATCCACAGGAACAGCTCCAGGAGCCGTGCTGCTGGGAGCAGCCACCTCCTGGGGCAGGGAGGGCTGGTGGCAGGCGTACCAAGCACACGCATTAGATCCTGGGCATCTGAGGGAAGGGCACCCTTTGGCGTAGCCTACGGGATGTGGGCACAGCTCAACAGCTCCTGTCTCACTCCACACTCGTGTCACCATGCCTGCACTTGCTAGATGTCTGTCCTTCAGCAGCTGCACTGGCACACGCTACGCCCATCACCTCTGCTGAAGGTGGAGGAAGGTGGTACCAAAGAGCAAGGAGGCAGGCACTTCTTACCCTGCTCACAGCTATCCCCGAAGGCTTGCATGCCTCTCTCCCATTCCCTTCCAGTGTGGCACTGGACAGGTGAATTTAACTCACCATTTTCTGACCTCCCCACAGTCTTCCATTACCTAATGTGTGGCTTCAAAGAAGATGGAGGCTCTTTCCTTAACAGAAATCACACAGAGAATCATAGAACCATAAAATTATAGAAGAATTTGGGTCAAAAGAGACCTGGAAGATGATCCAGCTCCAATCCCCCTTCCATGGGCTGAAACAGCTTCCACTAGACCATGCTGCTCAAAGCTCCATCCAACCTGGCCTGGAAAACTTCCAGGGATGGGGCATCCACAGCTTCTCTGGGCAACCTGTTCCAGCACCTCATCACCCTCACAGGGAAGAATTTCTTCCTACTGTTAATCTAATCCTGCACTCCTCCAGTTTAAAGCCCCTACCCCTTGTCCTGTCACTACATGCCCTTGTGAAAAGTCCCTCTCCATCTCTTCTGTAAAACTTCTTTAGGCACTGAAATGCTGCTGCAAGGTCACCCCAGAACTTTCTCTTCTCCATTCTGAGCAATTCCAATTTTCTCAGCCTTTCTTCAGAGGACAGGTGTTTCATCCTTCTAATCATCTCTGCGGCCTCCTCTGGACTTGTGTCAACAATTCTATGGGCTTCTTGCGATGGGGGCCCCAGAGCTGGATGAAGTATTCCAGGTGGGGTCTCATCAGAGTGGAGCAGAGGGAAGACAAGGGGGATGAACACAAGTTATACTGAGAAAGGTTTCATCTCAATAAAGAAATAATTTTTTTTACAGTGGGAACAAACTCCCCAGAGACATGGTAAAGTCAACAGAAGTCTTCAAGATGTGACTGGACACAGTCCTAAATAATCTCATCTAGGCTCCCTTTCCCACAGAAGGCTGGACCAGTTTGGAGGGCTCTTCCAAGCTGGGCTGTTCCATGAGTCTAAATGGTTCTATGAGTTTAATAATTGCTTATACCTGCAGCATGTGTACTTCAATGCAAATTCCCACTAACAGTCTTCTAGAGGAAGATTTTAAAAATTCCTGTCATTCCATAAATATTTAAACATACCTATGCCTTCAAGTATGTGAATGTGTGTCTTTTAAGCACTAACATGAAAGGAGGCATGAACAGAACCCGTTACAAACAAACAATGCTGGTAACAGCTAGAAAACGCCTCCTTGGGCTGGCAGTCCAAAGTCTAATCCGCAAATTGCTATTTGGAATGCTGCAGCATCAACAGATACAAACATGAAATGTAGGTAGTGTTCAGTGACATTATACGGTTCTTAAACTGTGCTTAGTTTATACCTTTAATTAAACAAAGAGGTAGACAGAAATAAATTAGGTTACTACCATGTAAGCAATAAGATCATCTAGTAAACATTGTGTAACTCTTTTTCAGGTATTGCTTTATATTTTGCTTCTCCAGCACTAAATTTGCCCTGCCTTTCTTTTTTCCTCAGATAATCCTGTCTAGTAGAAGAAAAAATGCACATGTATTCCACAGACAAAAGATGTGAGATTGAGGATTACCTCATCTGCAATAGGCCTTTTTTACTGGTGGGGTTTTTTGCCATTTTTTCTTTCTTTCGTCTGTTATTAACTATTTCAGCTGTTAAGAAAAAGTATTATACCTAATTTTAATTTTTTCTGTCTATAAAGCTTTTACAGTAACAGATTATGCTTAGCTGAATCTCATTTACAGTACATAAAGATCAGTTGTTTATCAATATTTCTCAAATAATCATCCCTGATGTTTTCCTTCTTTTTAAGTGTTTATTTAAAAGGTACTACCTATACTCTGTCGTTAAGTTGAATTAATGAGTGGTCTGATTTTAATGAACATTTCTATTAATCACAGAAGTTATTTTATCTCACTAACCTAAAAGAAAACATATTTCCTATGTTGCCATGGGGTAGTGCAGACCACGTTCTTTGACACTGCTGTGTTTGTGGCTTTCATCAGTCACAGCTCTGAATGGGGCTGCTTTAGAAGGCAGGATACAAAAATGTGTGATCTATTGATATACTGTCCTATAGAAACTTCTTTTTATGATAAGAATGTTATGTTGTAGAAATTGAAGAGTATTATTTGACTCTAAAAGATACCACACTGCATCTAAGTCTGTTGATGAAACACAATGTTGAAATCGATTTCCTCTGATTACTTGTTTGTTAAATTATGTTGACTTTATTATGCTTGTGAATCGTAGACAAATACTCTCTTGCTAACAGTAAAAATCCAGTCTCTGGTGTCACAAATTCAGCATGTCTCTGCATATCTACAGCAAGAATGTACTGTTAAATCATTGGAAGGGAGAGCTAGCAAGCTTTAGAATAAAGGTCTGTAATACAGAGTGTGAACTGCTGATCTGCAGTGATATCAAAAAGAAAAAAGCTGGTCAGCAAACTCCCTATGGGAACAGCTGAGCTGAATCTTCCTTTTTAAACATTCATTGGATTTTTTCCTCCCAGTTATAAGCCCTTTTTTTTTTTCACATTAGGGGTTTCTCATTAGCTCTGCCCTCCAGCAAATCACACAGAGAATCAGCTGCACCCTCTACTTACCCTGCTCTCCAGAGCAGAGGGATCAGTAACATCAGTGTCGTATCCATCAAGCATTGTATGGCCAAGTACACATGATGGCTACAGAATTTCAGCATGTGACCTGGAAATTTTAATACAACAGCAAGTGCTAGATCCAGTAAGAGACAGAGCTTCTGTTATTTACTTTGTTTTTTTTCAAAGGAATAAAGGGTTTGTGAGCTGTTCAAGGGCTTTTTCTCCTCCAGTTTTCACACCACCTTCACAATACCACACACATTTGATTCAACAAAAGCAGATGAGATGCGAACCCTCACAGAGCTGGATGCCAGCTGCCAGGGGAGCTGTGTTGCAACTATGCTGCCCTGCAACCAAAACCTTCTGCAGGAAAGGTGTGGATGCTGGCAGCATATCTGACAGGGTTATTTCAAGCAATTCAAATAAAAAAGAGAGTTCTGTTTTTACCTTTCATGTTTCTATTTGCTACCTCATCACAACTTAACCACTTTCTTGCATGCCTTTTATTTAATCACAAAATTAATGTGAAACCATTAACTTTTCATTCAGTCAAAATGTACAGTACTTCAAGTATGGCAACTGGTGAAAGAATCAGTGATTTAATTTGCTTTTAAAAAATGTAAAAATATTTATTCCCATGATGTGGAAAAAACAAAAGCCAGAAGACTGCTCCCACTCTTCTCCACTTTGCCCACAAGATCTCCAAATTTTCCTGATGCTTCTAGAACTGTTCCTATCAGTTTCCTTAATCTTTAATTCTCTAATCTGTTCTCAGTGTTTTCTTTCTCCCTGTGGACACAGAAACTCACTTAAAACTTTGACTAGTGAAAGACCTTCACCTCTATCTGACTTGAATGTATCAAAACCTGAGATGAGGATTCTGACAGCTTCAGCTCTCTGTGCACATTGAAGGAGTGTAGGGGCTTCTTGAAGTTATGTTAAATGAAAGGTGGTGGTCACATCCAACCCACAATTCCTCTGCTCTCAACTCTCTACACAAGGCCATGCTTTACTACCAACATGAGTAATCATATCCTGACTTTAAAAAAATACCTCTTCATCTCTTCTCCGTACCTGAACTCTAGCTGTGCTCATACAGATCTGCTCAAATACCAGGAAAACTCACCAACAAACTGACCACGGAAATGGCCTTTCCTTGAATTCACTTCTTCCTCTGATTCTACTTACTACTGTCAGAAAAAGATCATCATAAAACAGTTCTGCCAGCAGTCATGTGTTTCTGCAGAATCATCTTCCACCCCCATTTTCTGTTTAGCTTCTCTCAAAGTAAGTTGACTGGATAAGGGCTCAGCACATCATTTTCTCAAGGTTACTCATTAGAAACTTCTCCATGTCACCACCTGAACTACGTGGGGCATTAGATCTCGGCCTAAGAAAAATCATGGATGTGTCCTGCAGAAAAACCTCTGCTTTTGCATGTCAGCTGCCAGAATATGCAAAATGGGCACAGGTATCCAAAATCTCTGCTCTTGTAATGGGCACAGCTCCACTGAATTTAATGACATTTTGCACATTTATGTTAGTAAAAAGTTTGGCTCTGGGTGAAGTCTGTTGACTTCAAACCCACATACAGAGACCGTGGATACTGTAGGGCCTGGTTTGCAAACCACAGGTATGTAAAAAGTTAAAAGACAGAACAGTAACTCAAAGTCTGATAATAAATCAGATACAAGATACCCTGTCACAGTATAAATGTATAGTATGCAACACTTCTGCAAAA
The DNA here is from genome assembly GCA_013400235.1 of Oriolus oriolus. Lineage (NCBI taxonomy): Eukaryota > Metazoa > Chordata > Aves > Passeriformes > Corvidae > Oriolus > Oriolus oriolus. Next base: position 457,171 of record VXBT01012250.1, on the reverse strand, counting down.
CGTTGATCTGCAAACTTAATTAACATTGCACTATTTCCTCACTGCCCTGAAGCAGAACAGGAAAGTATGGTCAATCTTACATTCATAGGCTGGGAGGAGGAAGGGAAGGAGTGGAATTTATCTCTGCTTTTGGTATAATTCACATTAGCAGCCACTGGACAAAGTGGATCAACAACTTCAATATTACACATCCCCTGCTCCTTGCCTTCCAGATTTGCTTCAAAACCATCTCAAACCTTCTGCCTCAATGTACACTGAGTCCACAGGGACCAAGAACAAAGTAAAGTCTATTGCCATCCAGCTCTCCGATAATAAGCACTTACTGCTGACTCCTTTCCTTTTCTGGTGGCAGTTGTTGAGATATGAAAACTGCCAGAGGTAATTGGAAGTGTGATGTACTGCTGAGCCTCACAGTGATCTAAGAGTAGTTGAGAACATCCGCATCACAGCTTTATAGCCCATCTCCCGGTGTCTATAAATCCCAGCTTTTACTACCTTTGTTTTCATCATGCCAATCAAAGGCTTGATTGCCCAAGGAATAAATTACCAGATAAATTGCTATTCGGAAACATCTCTCTCTCCTTGACAGTGCCTCTCTTCTTGTGACATTGTATATGTACTCTGCAGTACTATTATGCAAGGTGTTGCAGAAATAATCCAGATTTCTGTGTGATGTCATAACACAGAGAAAGGATAACATCACCTCTAGAGTGCAACATGAGTGTAATATGGAGATGGATAGAACAATATATTGCAACAAGGAGAGCTAATTAATGTGGGGAGAAGGGCAAGGGTAGTCTGCCTCATAACACAGCTTGATATGATGAGAAAGCACTTACCTGGCAGAAAAGGTTACAATTGTTAGTATCATAACAGGCTTAGTGGAAGACATCATGGATTTGGGAGGATGTGTGTGTGTGGTACATTGTAAATGCAGTACAGGCACACTGAAGTCAAAACATAGTTTCAAGGAAATTTAATATCTAGATCTAAATAACTGCAATAACTTCAGAATCTTTTAATTCCCTCTGCGGGAAGCAATTTTATCTGCTGTGTAAAAGGTGTCTCTAACAGTATTTAAAATACCCTTTTTGAATAGTTATTAAGCCTTCCACAGGCCTACACTAGGGTTGTTTTAAAACCCATTAGGATAAATATGGCATGCATTACCACAGGCAGTCCTGAAAGTTAAGTACATAGCTTTTAAAGCAAGTCCATGGGATCAGGTGCTAGTGTACAAGGGAGTGCTTAGTGTACACTCTGGATCTGATACAGCTGACACACAAGAAGGCTGCAAAATCTACTGCAAGTTAGAGTAATACAACAAAGAGAACCTAAAGATCATTTACAAGTTTGGGCCATCTGGGAATCAATACACAGATGTCTGATAACATTAAGTGTGACTGACCGCCGGTACTTCTTGAAATAAGTGGGTTTGGATATCAAACTGATCCATGTACAAACTCCTGTGCCTTTTAACTGATGTACACTCAGTTTTTTAAGAGTACCCTCTAGGGAACAGTTTTCATATATATACTAGCCTGAGCACTTTCATGGCCATAGGAAGCTTGAGTTTCCATCCCTCCCAGCTGAGATGGAGTTAAGCGAAGCCCTTTCTGTGGGCCACTGCTTTAGAAGCTATGACTTTATGAGAAAGGTGGCTCCATACTTACAATTTGGAAGGCACTCCAGGCTTTCTGCAAGTACTTGAGGTGTGCTAAGATCATATCTACCAAACTGAGTTCCTTGGGGTGCTTTGATGAAGGAATGCTTAGCTTTCGAGTTTTTTAATGGAGGCAGGTATTTAGGCATCTATCTCCATCAATACAGAATCACTCCAGGCATGCAAAGAACCAGACCTTAAAGCTACCAAAGAAGAAGCAGCATAAATAGGTTCAAACATATTTTCATGCCCCAAGATTGTGCTCTGAGCAGCAGGGGAAGGGATAATAGATGTCCATGACATTTTAGATTTGTAGACAATTAGGTGGGAGTTTCTTGCATTGTTCCATTGAACCTAGTTGTCCTTGGATTGCACTGCTGGTGCCTAAGGGGTAACTTGGATTTTATCCCTAGCAAATGACCCCACACCTTGATGACTGAAATATAAACAGTGCATTGATTTTCAATCTAAATTTTATGTCACCTAATTTATAAAGGAGGTATTTTAGTTGTTTGTTGGGGTTTTTTTAAAGAGGAAAATTATGTGTTTCTAGGCTTCACAGTACTTTGCTTTCATCTTAAGATGAAACTGACTGTCACATTCTCAGACAGTAATTATAGAGTACATGAGGATTTGAAATAATCAGAAGCATGTCCAAAAGTAAACGTTAGGTACCATATTCATTTCTGATTTGTGCCTATGTGTTCTCATTCACTGTGATTCTGAAGGCATTTGGAGAAAGATATGTAGGAAGGTTTATCAGAAAATCCTGTTTTCCCAGATCGAAGCCAAAAGAGAATCTTAAAATATAGGAAAAATTTGGGTGTGAAACACTGAGGAAAAGTAGGGCACCATTTTCAGTCTTTTCCTGGAACCATGATGAAATAAGACCAAATATTAAAAAAAAAAAAAAAGATGGAGTAAAAACTAGAAACTCTGACAGTTCCATGAGTTTAAAACTACTTGTTGAATGCTAAGAGTTTTTTGGTGAAGCTGAAATCAAAGGATTTCCATTAAAGGTGAATTTTTACTGTTAAGCTTTGGCTTTCTGCTGGGACCAGTGTAATGATTTTTTGCCTAGAAGCACCACAAGCACTGTACACTTGCATGTTAGTTTTGCATGACAGAGCAGAGATGTCATGTGGAAAAAAAGGATAGGCTGTAAAACTGATTTCCTACTGAAATGGTCCATGCACCACCACTATAAAAATACTGCAAGGCTTCTCATTTACTCAAGTGACAATTTCAAAAACTCTTACATTTTCTCTATCAAAAAAGCCTTGGTGAACAGCCTGTTGAGTGTGAAATCCCCCAGAATTGACTTGAAGGGCTCAATTCTCAGCCCAGTGTATACACAGGCATAGCTCCCACAGCCTCCAGTCAAAGCCATGCTGATTTGTGGCAGGTACCAGTAGTTTCTTGGGTCTCAGTTCTGAAAGGATTTGAACATTTTTTGCTACGTGCCAGCAAGCATTTACGGCCTCACAGGCAGCCCTCATGCAGGATCAGGCCTTTCAGGATAGAGAATTCATTTCTCTTGAGAGTCCTGTTTCCTTCTTCAAAAATCAGATTCTAGGAAAACCTTTCTTTTCTTCATCTTCTATTTTCCACTTTTTCAGTGTTCATTTCATACCATGACACACTTTGGCCAATGCTGAATAATCCCCTGAATTTCTTCTGTTTCATCTTTAAATGAAATAGGGTGTTTGGCTACATTTCAGAAAACATGTCATTTGATTCAACATCTTAATGCATTACCTCATACTTGTCCCATTCTCATCGCCTCTTTGGGCTTGTCACTTAGAAGCTCATTCATATTAGGGCAAGAAATGAATTTAAAATGCAGCAGGTAGATCCCAGTCACTCCACATGTACCTGAGCAAACAAGGACAACTATGGGAAAAGGTGACACTGATTTCATTCCATGCCTGGAAAAAAGCTTGACAGCATTTGAGTTCCTACCCGTTCCTTCTTTCAAGCTACACAGGAAAGAAACCTGAACTCTGTTGTAATTTTGATGTGGAAGAGGTCTAAAAATGGACATGTCATTGTCTGTGCCCTCTGACAGTTCTTCTAATCCACCACTCCTCTCTCTCTCTCTCATTTTAAAAGGAGAACATGGATGATTTCAGCTAACAAATTCCCTGTTGGGGCACCGGCAATGCCCTTGAACTCTCCTGCCTGCTTCCCCATCACACTGTAACTTTTGATCTCTTGACACAATACACTAAAAGCCATGCTCACTGCATTGCTGGCTTGAGGATCTGCATCTTCTGGAAGTGGGGGTTCACAGGTCTGGCCAGATGAAGCTTTGATATGTGCTTGTTGGTGGCTTTGGGAGATGGGATTTAAGGACCTGAATCATCCTGCTCAGTCCATTATTTATTCTTGCTGTGAGTGAATCACGGTAAAGAAGCAATTCAGTTTGCTTTTCTCTTAGAGGCTTTTAGTGGCTGCAAAATCAGAGAATATTAGGTTTATGTGGATTTAAGCTTTATTCTATACTAAGTAATCAGATTTGGAAAAGTGTTAAAAACAATATTACACTGTCTGAGCATGATTCAAAGAATCCTCAAACCTGGATTCTGATGCCAGAGGCACTTGTGAATATTTAGCATAAACCTCACATTCAAATTCCTTGAATTCATAGTTTTCTTCTATTTTCACTTCTTATTCAGCTAAAGAAGCTCAGGATTTTCCAGTGCTGCTTTTCAGCTATGGAAGAAATATACTCTTAATTAGCTTTGATCCTGCAGAACATAAACTGGTGCTCCTTTATTTTATTAGCTCTAATGCAACCTTCAGGAGAGTAAGGTAGAAAATACATTGAACACTACCTAGTGTTGCTCAGGTATTTAAAAATAATGTAAGGAGGCACTAGACTTGTTTTAGAACAAGTAGCAATGAAGTATGCAATGATTTGCCAAGACAGACAATTTCCAGTCTCTTAAAAATGTTTCTATTATTCACTTTTCCCCTTAAACTGGAAGAAGCCTGATTCTTTTGTGTTTTTATATATAAAATATCCAGGCTGGATCTTTGAAGAAATCACTACCCTAGCTTTTGTTCACTGCACATATAATTTTTTAACAGGGAGTACACTTTTTGATAGCTGCAGTTAAGCTGTTATATAACACATCTAACAGCTTGCGTTGAAGTAGGACTTCTCCATAAAAACTGTGTTCATTTTACTTAATGACAGCTTTTGCACTCTGATCTAATTATGGGATCCTAAACATCCTTGATTTGGTTTGCTTGGAAAGGCTGTGACAGCAGTGGGGGCTACAGGGGTGGCTTCTCTGAGAAGCTGCTGGAAGCTTCTCCTGTATCCGACAGAGCCAGTGCCAGCTGTCTCCAAGATGGACCTGCTACTGGCCAACGCTGAGCCCATCAATGACAGCGGTAGCACCTCCCAGATAACACAGTTAAGCAGGGAGATAAAACAGCAACCCTGTGCAACAGAGACTGCAGCCTGAGAGAGGAGTGAGAACATGTGAGAGCAGCAACTCTGCAGACCCCAAGAGCCATGCAGAAGGAAAGGGAGGAGGTGCTCCAGGTGCCAGAGCAGAGATTCCCCTGCAGCCCGTGGTGCAGACCACGGTGAGGCAGCTGTGTCCCTCTGCAGCCCATGGAGGTTCATGATGCAGCAGAGATCCACCTGCAGGCTGTAGAGAACCCCGTGCTGGAGCAGGTGGCTGCCCAAAGGAGGCTGTGATCCCGCAGGAAGCCTGTGTTGGAGCAGGCTCCTGGCAGGACTTGTGGACCCATGGAAAAAGAATCCCATGCTGGAGCAGGTTTGCTGGCAGGACTTGTGACCCCAGAGGGGACCCACTCTGAAGCTGCCGGCTCCTGAAGGGCTGCACCCTGTGAAAGGAACCCATGCTGGAGCAGTTTGTGAAGAACTGCAGTCTGTAGAAAGGACTCACATCGGAGAAGTTGGTGGAGAAGTGTCTCCTGTGGGAGGGATCCCACACTGGAGCAAGGGAAGAATGTGAATGATTTGATTGGTAATAAACGAAACTAACTTGCCCAAGTTGAGCCTGTTTTGCTTGTGATGGTAACTGGTGAGTGATTTGTCCCTGTCCTTAGCTTGACCCACAAACCTTTCCTTATATTCCCTCTGCCCTGGTCCAGCTGTGGAGGAGAGTACTAGAGTGGCTTTGGTGGACACTTGATGTCCAGACAGGGTCAACCCACCAGAGACCTTTAGAAACTCAGATGTAATTAAGGAATTCTAAAAGAAGTGCTTGTGTTTTCTCCAAGTACAATGCAAAGTGAGAAAAACGTTTCAGCCAATCTGAAAATATTTCCTTAAAGGACTAAATTATGTAGATGGTGCCAAAAATGTGATTATGAATTGTTTAGCACAGAGAAATAAAATGAAAGTAAGAATGTTTTTGTAAAAGGCAGAGGCAGCAATTAGCTTTTGGTTCACTGAAGCCAATGGATACTACACCACTGACCCCACTGGACCTACTATCTTACCTCAAAAGAGGAAATCCTTTGAGTCCTTACCTGCACACTGGTAAGAGTTGTGTACTGATAAGCTTTGACTACCAGGTAGTTGGCTTCTATATCTATTATTCCCAGGATCATGTACTTCCACCATCTCCTCTTCAAAATTGCCAGCAAGTTCTCTTCTCCTGTGGTGGTAAACAAGAAGAATTATGGAAGAGTTAGGTTTACATGCCCAAAATATCTGCCTGTCCAGAGAAATTATCTAGATCTCTCGCATTTACACTATGCAGTTGAAAGCCACCATATACAAGGAGGAAGCGAAACACACCCTATTTGTCTAGCAGATATTAAAAGAGCCTGCCCCACAGTAATATGTGAGAGTCAGACTTCACATCTTCACTTAAGATGTAAACACCAGCAAGAAAAACAAGTGCAGCTTGAACAGACCAGGTATATGTTCTTACCTTTACTTTTACATATACACATATATATGCACCTATAAAGTGCTAAAGAATAGAGCAGTTTACATATTTACACTTTCCATACACATTGCTAAAATGTTGTATGCTGCACACTTGATGCCAACAGGTTTTTGCCAGAGTGGGAGATTACCAGTATTTGCAAATATGATGGAATATTAGAGCAGGAGAGTACCAGCATCACGTTTGGGCGTATGAGAGATCCTGTTCCAAGGATGGTTATATTGATCCTAGAGGTTCAAAGTATCAGACTTGTTTAGATAAAGGCTGCACTGAGACATATTTTGGGTGACAGTTGCTCTGCTCCCAGAATCTTTTTTCTGAAGCAGGCAGGTTTGCTGTCTTCTATGGGACCCCTGTCAATCACCCAGTACTGAATCTTCACCACTTGAAAACTGACACTACAATACAGCCTGTAGATCAAACCCACAACTTTCAAAAGGTCAAAGCATTCCTCATGGTAGACTAGGGATTATTATTGTTCTCCATTCAAAAGCAAACAGCTCATTACTGAGGGTGGGCAAACCTGTAACTTATTTGCATTACAGTAAGTTCCACACATGATGAGACCTCACTGTGAAAGGTGCAGACTGTGAGTGAACACAGTACAACTGGAGGTCTTTCAGAGTCTGTAGACTAAAAAGGAATCTAAGTAGGGTTTACTTGTACTGCTGAAGTACTATAAATGGTATTTGAACTGTCTTGAAAGTTTCAGAGAAAACTCCACTATTCTGAGATTTTTCGATGTTCCTGTAGCTTTTTTAAGTGCCTGTAATCATCAAAATGGGTGATGGAAAACACAGAAGAAAAGGATTGTTACTGTCCATTGCCACCAAAACTTGTTCAGGCTTCCCAGTTCTCCTTCATCATTTTCCTTCATCACAAGTGTGTTCACTCTCTGGTTCAAGTAGACCCGGTTGGGCTGCCATACCAGAGTAGAAACAGCAGGCTCTCTATAGCACAGGTATCTCAGACCTTACAAGATTCAAACACAGAAAAACAGATAATTACTTCAGAAGTTAATTCAGAAATCATAGATGTTAAAGCTTGGCCCTGATGAGTGATTTGAATGGGTATTTACCTGAACAAAGATCTGAATCATTTCATGTTTGTACATTAACTTAAGAGTGAAAGAAAGGTCTGGCTTTGGAGCAGGGTTCCTCTGTCCACAACATCATCATCATCATCATCATTATTATTATTATTATTGTTGTTGTTGTTGTTTATTTTTAACGTATCAGTTGTGAAAATCTACAAGCATTAGCAAAACTGATGAACTCCAGTCAGGTACATCTGAGCTGATCACAAGTGGTGCTCCCCAGGCCTCAGTATTGGGGCCAGGTCTATTTAGTATCTTCATCAAGTGCTCCCTCAGTCAGTTTGCAGTTTCCAATTTGAAAGAAGATTGTGGTTGTAGTGAGGTGGGGGTTGGTCCCTTCTGCCAAATTACAAGAGACAGGACAAGAGGAAATGGCCTCAAGCTGTGCCAGGAGAGGCTTAGGCTGGTCATTTCGAAAAATTTCTTCATGGAAAGGGTTGTCCTGGAACAGGCTTTCTGGAACAGGCTTCCCAGTGAAGTGGTAGAGCCCCATCCCTGGAGGGATTTGAAAGGTATATGNAGTTCTTCACACTGTTATAGGTTTGGTCCATTTGCATTTCAGCATAAATTCGCCAATTAAACTTTAGCTAATGATGTAACCGCCCCCCCAGCTTGCCCCCCCTCCTCAAGATGCTGGTTTACACATTTTGGCCCTAGGATGGTCTGAGTGTCCTTGAAGAGCAAACCTGGAGAGGCTTTGTTATGTCTATCTTAGCATGAGAGAACAGCAGCTAACAGGCTGCAAGACAGTTCAAAGTTCAAAGAGAATACAGAATTTGTAAAATATAAAAGCTAAAACCTAAGGCATCAATGTGGCATTTAGGGATGTGGCTTAGTGGTGGACTTGGCAGTGCTGGGTCAACAGTTGGACTCAATGATCTAAAAGGTCTTTTCCAACCTTAACAAAATTCTATGATGCTACAAAAAAACCCAACACATATTTAATATGTTGTGAATCTAGGGACTTCTATTTGTTTACTGCTTTCTATTTCTTTGGCATCGTCACCAGAATTCATAGAAGGGAATGAATCAGTTTCAAAGTGGGAGACCTTCTGGGGAGATAGGGGAAGGAAGATGATCATCTGCAGTGACTGTCAGTCCAATGCTATGGGTAAATCAAGGAAGAGGCAGGTGCAGCCCTCGTTTTGACAGGTGGCTGAAATGAAGTCACCGTACTCAAATGTCCCACTTTAGCAAAAAACACCGCATAGAAGGCAACAGTGGAAGACAACCTGCAGAAGGTGCGGGGCTGCCAGCAGGACAGGACCTCTGAACAGCAATCACAGATGGCATCCTCAGTGAATTCAGACAACAAAGAGAAGGGAAATGGGAGTTAAGAAGATAAGTGGGAAGCCTTGACTTGGGAAGACTAAAAGGAGAAGCAGAGAGATTCAAGAGCTTTATTCTAAGGCTCACATCCTGAATAGAAATAAACAATAACTTCGCATAAAAACAATGAGGGGAACAAAACCATCACACCTTATTAAAAACAAAATGAGGCAATCTGCTGGTTTTGGTTTTTTTTAAAATTTATTTCCTTTGATGACAACTCAAAGCAAACTAATTATTCATCTCTTTTGAGTTGTAAGCATAGTAGACCAGAAGGACCAAATGTAGATGCCTAGATCTGAACTAACTGGTAAAGCATTTTAAAGGGTTTTTTCCAGCTAATTTTTTTTAACATGAATTTATTAGAATGAGATACAGTAGCAAGAGAGATTATTTCAGATCATGTCTTTTTGTTATTGCAATTTTATTATTGCAATACTCTGTGACTAGGACTTTCAGGCAGTCATATAAACAAAGATTAAACCATAAAGTGCGCAGGTTAACTGAAGGGCAACATTTCCTGTGAGGCAAAGCACATATTGATGCCAGTGAACATGCATTTATGTAAGTGTACAGACTGATGCCATCTTTAGACACTGCCTTCTTTTGATGGAGGTCCTTCTTCAAAAAACAAACCCCAAACTTCTGTCAGCACTTGAGCTTCTAAGTCTTCATATTCAGTCTAATCCAAATATAATGCAGATTTAAAAGTAAATTGCCAATTCAGAACGTTTCAAGATTCAGAAGTCTAACACAGTCTTAATACAGAGAAATAAACCCCCTCTCTTCTTGCTCTTTCTAGAATGGTATTTTAAGTTTTAATTTTTTTACTAATTTTGTAGTGACACACACTGGACAGTTATATATACCGAGGAGCTCTCAGTGTTTGGAAAAAAGCTACAGCTTTGCATCTGCTGGCTCAAATTAAAAATCAACAAATAAGCTGCTCTGTAGAAGAGATGGTTTTACATCTTGTAATAAGGATTTACCCCTGGGGGGTTACAAAATTAAAAATAAATTAGAGAGAAAATTGAAAGAGGCTTTAGCTGTGTACTGTCAACCAAATATACATATATACGTGTACAAAATCCTTTTTACATTCACCCACACAGCCGCGGAGGTACAATAAAAAAACCCAACAACCATTAAGACAGCAAATTCCCAATTATTTGTGTATGGGCTTGGGACACAGGTAGAATAACAGCACTGCTAGACCAGAAAATCAGCATATTGCTTCTCTTTCATCCCCTGCAGTCTCTCTCTTTTACTTCAGATGACAACTTGCTGTTTAGATCACGATCATCAAAGGAGCTGTGCTCTCCTTCTTCCTTACAGAGTTTAGCAGGGACATCTAAATGACTGCAGGAGACTTGCAAGGGGGAAGGCAGACTGGGGAAGGAGGGCTGCCAGGCACGCTGGTCCTCCCCTGCCTCTCACAAGAGTGCCAGAGTCAAGTGCTACATGGTAAAGAAGGAAAAGTCTCACTAAGGATGAAGATTATACCAGGATTTACTTATTAATTCTTTTGTTTGAAAAAGAATAAAAAGAATCTCAATTACAAATTACAATTACAGGATAATTGTTTCTTTTTTTTTAAGTTTTCACCCATTATAGGCAGTCTTGCAGATACAGAGCTTCACCAGTACGAATGTTGTTTCTCTACAGACTTTGCAGTCATCCAGCCCTGCTGTGGGACCAGGGGAAGGAGGCAGCCAAATGGGGTTACACTGTGTAGGAGTAACACAGACATCTGTTTTACAAAGCCAAAACGTTCCCATGCCTGAACAATAAAACTTCTCTTGTCTTCTGCTTGGTCAAGTAGCTGGTTCAGGAGACTGAAGGCCTGCTGTAGAATACTTTCATCTCTGCACAAAAGCTCAAAAGAACTGCTCCTCTTCTGTGTGTCTTTAAATCCTCTGACCCAAAAAGGTTTCTTATTTCTTCCTATCCACTAGTATTACTGATGACTACTTTATGGGAATACTGTTGCCTAAAGGCAAAACACCACCACTGCTAAATTATTTACACAATACAGAAAATGCACTCTTACAGGAGTGCTCCTCCAGTCTGGCTTCACAAAACTCCTCTGTTCCTCTCACAGATGACTGCTTACAGGCTGCACTGCTTTTGTGCTATACCACGTTTTTAGCAAGCCTTTGGGAGACTAGATGGCATCATCTCCTTTTGCCTCCTCAGAACATCTGATCTTATCCAACCTGTTCTTATTCACAGCTCCCTCCTGCTTCCTCTCTCACAGTGGGAAAGCTGCGTTGGTGTAACAGCCTTGAGCTGCTGCTGCAAGCAGCTCTCACATGTTCCTGCTCCTTGCCCTGTGCCAGCTGGTGCTTGTGGGGCTGCACAGTGAGCCAGGACAAAGACCTGTCTAAAACCAAAGACTTGGGATTTTCAGATTAATTTTTAGACTGTGTCCTGAGCAGTCTGCAGCCAAATCCATATTGCACTTGTGGGAGGCAAGTACCAAGTAAGCAAGGGACAAGTTTCTCCTTCTGTGACACAGGGCAGGCTTAGCCTATCAACGTGACATAACACAGCATTGCATTTACTAAATTATAAGCTCATCTAAAGTGATTAGACTTGTTATTTCCCTTTAGAGATTTTGCAGAACAGTCTCTTTTGACCGTGGATGTAAATCATAATAGTTGAAGTCAGATCTGGGTATCTGAACATGCATTTTCATAAAACATGAAAGGATTCATTTTTGGTATCTTGATTTTGATCCACTCTAAGCTCTGTTGTTAGATCTTATAATCTTCAGATTCTTATTTCACGAGATTACTGGTCATTACTTTTAGGGTAAATTACAATTTAAATTGCACGAACAAAGTAGCTGATCATTTTACTCATGCCTCAGCTTCTCTCCTCCTGCCTACCCACTAGATATGGTTTTCTTTGGTGGCAGACACAATGCTTGGTGTCACTACCACAGGTTACTGCAAGGAACAGTCCATGTCCAGAACTGTGTAAGACCTGAAGAAAGCTTGGGACAGTGCACTGTTTCAAAAACCAAACCTCTAAATTCCCAGCCTTTTAAAATGTTAAGGTAAAAACCACAGTGGTGTTTCTAATACATGATTTTTTCATTTAAGTTGGTTTATCTCCCAGCCTAAACTTAGGTAAGCACTTCCCCTGAAATGGCAGAACGTGTCCCACTCTGTAATGCACAGGGACATGAGCACACTGAGAAGCTGAAGCCTTCCCTCAAACGTGAGAGTTGATGATATCTTTCTGCATGAAATCTTCCAAATTTATTTCTGATCTACAATACCCTCAGATTTAAGTTACCTCTGAGCTAACACTGTAGTCTGCCAACTTTTGGCTCACTCTCACACAGAACTACTTCAAAACAGGCTGCTGGATCTGTAGGTCCCTTCCAACTGAAATATTTCCCTTTTCCCTTCTTTTCTTTTCTTCTTTTTTTCCTGTTCCTATTCCTTTACTCTGTAAGCTCTGCAGTCAGGCCCTTTTTCATTGCTTATCCTATTTTATCTAGTATGAAGCTAATTACAGCAATACAAAGGTTTTCAGAAGGAAAAAACCCCCCTCATTTTCAAATTTACTAGAGTGTAAGTCAAATGAAAGAAATCTGTATATACATCTCTGTATATCATTTATAAATGTGTAATATGCATGAAGAATTTATATTTATGGATAAGCTTGGGCATCTTAATCATGTTTGCACAACTTATTTAAAGTCAAATAATCATAAAAGAAATAATACTCATTGTTTAAGGCAGAGGAATCAGTTAGGATGCATGAGTTTTCTCTTATTTTTTCACCTTCCGTCAACCCATTACAAAATGTTGGTCCAGCCACCTACCCACTCTGTGACATATTTTTCCCAGCAGACAGATATGAATAATGAATTACCTACTTGTTATTCGTGATTCCTACAAATTTTATTCCCCAAAGCATGAGATTTGACTGAGATAGTAAAAAGAAAAAAAAAAAAGACCCGATGCAAATTGTCATTACTATTAACCATTCACAGATCAAGCAGACCCAACTGAAATTGAATGTGTACCCTTTCTCTAAAAGACAGTAAGAGTAAGTCACAGAAGTCAAGGAGTGTGCACCTTTCTCTATTCTCCATCAGTAATGTCTGAACACACTGATCCAATTTAAATCTAACCTGACAGAGAGTGCAAAGATATTACTTCCTACAGATTTATTGTGAATAGTTAACTGAACAGAAGAAAGAAAACCTAACATTGCCACCACTACGTACAGGCTTGGAGGTACTCACACTACTTACTAGGCGCCACAGTCTGGACTCTGCATCTTACACACCAGCTCATTCAACATGAGCCACAAATCCCTAAGAGATCAGGCAATGCCAGTTCTGGAGATCACCAAATTGCTACCTAGTAGCAGGCACTGGCATGAAATGTGAGCAAGGACTGTGTCCAGGATGTGGCACACGTGAAGGAGAACCTGATTTTTTACAGGCTATGAAACCTAAAGATATCTGCCGAGAAAGAAACCTCTCTGCTGATGGCTACCAAGAGGCCAGTATTAAGAGGAATAAGGCTACCGGTGCACAACTGAAAATGGAAATGCTGTTTCTTGTGGTACACACGCACTCCAACACTGACAATTCTTGCTAGTTTTGCAACAACTTAATTAACATTTAAAAGGGCATTTTAAAGTAGAACGGGATGAGAAGCTGATGATAAAGAAGCAATGCTGACAGAATTAAAACTTCATCTGGAGTCAATAATGTAAACCAAAAATATGTAAAATTCTAATAACCAGCACTATTTCATGCCATTGCCCAGGGCCAAGGTGAAGGCTGAAGAGTTCAGAATACATTAGGGCTGGCTGGCTCTAGACAAATATGACTTTACAGATGCTCCGTGATCTCTAGAGGTATTCCAGTACTCTCCTGTGTTAGAAGTCTGCAAAAATACACTCAGTCCTCTTGGAGTATTTATTTGTGGTACAGCCATGGGAAAATCTAGGAGAATTATCCCCCTTCTGGAACTTTCCTGACACCACTGTTGGTGAACTGGAATAGGGTTAGCCAAACTTCCAAATTACATATTAAATATCATCCCTGGAGGAATACAGAAGCTTTGGGATCTTCTCATCACCGTGAGTAAAACTCTCACTTTAGAACAACCACATTCAAGAAGCGGCACTAATTACACATGAAGCAGAAAATGTAGGAGCTGCCACTCATTAAAGCAATTGTGAGGCCAGTCCAGGTCTCCAAGGTGACTAGCAGCAGAGGCCCAAGAGAAGCATGCAAGACACACCAACCCATTGTGGCTCCTTCATTGTTGGCCACAGCATGAGCACCTTGTTTTATGCATGGCAGTAATTCCAAAAGGCTTATTCAAAATGAGTAAACCAGTTACGAATAGAGAAAATGCAGGTATGAGCATAAAGAAATATGTGAAACACAATGGCTTCAAATAACAGCAAGAGATGGTGCATTCATTTGCCTATGTCATGATACTTCCAGGAGTCATATGCACCAGAAATCTCAGTGTTGCATCTGTAATGACCAAAACTACTAAAAACCCCCATTGTTTATATCCTGTGCAGCATGACTAGTGAAGTATGATACCAAAAGCATAAAATATCACTGAACCATGCTAACTAATTGGCATAAAGCATCACATTGCTACCATGTCAGCTAGACATCTACAGGCAATTCTGCTGAAGAAACTGGCTATTTGTTATCACATAATCCTGAATGAGTTACTCAGAATGACCATTAAGATTAGACACGAAGTCAGATATATTTTTAGATGACGTGTTGATTGGAGCAGGTGATATTTTGTTCCATACCTGTTATGTACCTAAATCAACAGGTATCTTTAATCTTCTGACCTTTGAAGATTTAGCAGTATTAGTATCAGATAAACAAATCAGAATTATATATCCATATGTCTACATAAAGGAGAAAGTGATATGGGAGACAACAGGAACGATGGAGAGCAGTCTTCCATCCTGCACTTCTTGCCTCCTGAGCTGGCAGAACTGGGCTAGCAAAACTTTGCAAAGGGGTCAGGACTGTAGCGTTTCTGACAAGAAAAACACAAATTTTCCACAATTCAAACTCTATAAAACGACAACTTAGTAGGTTTACAAAGCACCTCTAAGAGGTGCATAATCAGAATATTATATTTTGTGTATTTTTTGCCATCTTTCACAAGCATGGTGGCCATGACCAGCACGTAAGTGCAATCATACCCAGAAGGTGGTGAAAGCTGATGCAATACAGTTCAGCCATTGTTTTGCTCTAGCTAGAACATTAAATGTTAATTGAATGATCAGTGTGTACCAGTTTACCTTCAGTAAATTGGTCAAAGCAGCTTTGCATCAGGGACTGAAACTCACCCAGTCCTGGTTTTGTGCAAAATAATGACTAGAATACAAAACAAACCCCACAATCTACAGACAAAAGAAGTGTTGTGTCCCTGCCTAAAGTAGCCTTGAAGTATCTCGAAAAATACAGAACCTGATTACTGTAGCTGTGCTACTAAAACAATGAAGAGGTTGAGAGTGAGACTGACAAGCAGTTAAATGACACCCTAGCAAGGGGGGGGGTCTGCGGTCCTCTAAAATTCTGGCAAAAGAGTACCTGCAGTGTCCTGTGCAAACTGAGAGACATTCCATCGGTGCTATTAGAAAGCAAACTATGCATCTGATAGTGCTACTGATGACTGGTGATTGCGCTCATGCTTAAGGTATTGAAAGAGTAATTAACTGAAGATAACATGCATTATCTTTCCATGGAAGAAAGTGATAGCCAATAAAAGTATGATAAAGAAATTCAAGATCTCATAGAATATATACAATAAAGTAGTGTAGTTTAGATCCTCAGGTATCATACAGTAGGAGAGCTAATGCCACTGGGCTGCTGCTTAATCAGTGAAAGACTACTATTACACTTGGTACTTGCTATCCTACTGTAATAAGGGAAACTCCACTAATTCATCCAGAAACTGAGCTCTGCACCTTGGAAAAGCCAAGCATGGTTTTAGGAACTGCTGATTCTACGGGCAGAATCTGGAGCCAGCACATAAGCTGGTACTTCCCAGAATGGTGGTTTGGTGCCCACTGGGGTTCCAATCTCAGGAAAGCTAGCAGTTCTGGGAGGGCAGCTACTAGAAGATGCAGCCAGTACCCCTATTTTGGTTTCAGAATAAATGCAAGTAGATCACAATGATGACTTAAGATCTCTCCTGAAATAATCAGCCCTTGGTGTCTGTCATCCCTGGAAATCTCAGTCACTTTCTGCACACTCTGTAATGTGTGCTACTGAATCATGCAGTGCTCAGCAGGGTGCACTGAAAATTAAACATCTCCCACTCCTCCTCACCAAGAATTCAAGAGACTGTGCATCTGAAAACACTGCTGAGAAGGTACACAAACTTGACATAGCAGCTGTGAGGAGTGATTGTGTCTCTCTTCATCCCAGCTGATTGCCACAAAGCTCAAAAAATCTCCAGCAACAAAAAAGCAGTGATACTTACAATGAAGAAACTTATTATAAAAAAGTGTTTCCTTTATGTGATTCTTGATGTATAAGCAAATTCCTGAATACCTCACTGGCATTTATCTGACTGTCTTGCCTTTGGTTTACAGGTATTGACACAGTAGCCTTTCCACACTGATGAGATGTAACACCTAACTAGAAATATGCCCAATTCATTTATAGGAGAGGAAATATTAATACCCTAGGAAGATATTCTGGCTGATAAGCACAACATGAAATTCTGAAATGTGAAACTCAGGGTTAGAATAAAAGGAACTTGCATCCTATGCAATTAACATCCAAGCAGAAATTCACCAACTGATCGTGTAGCCAACCATTAATGCATGAATTATGACCACGTATCACAAGTACAGAATGCCCCCTTACATATCCAGCTGGTTACTCACACACCAACAGAACCTCTACCATCTTGTCATCTATCATTTTATTCAGGAGCACATCTTTCTATGCTTACAAGCATGCATATCTGACTCAGACACATATCTTTTGAATCAATACAGTTGTGCAAGAGTACTAATTTTTCTTCCTTTCCCCCACAGTGGAAGCCCAGAGGCAGTTTCACCATGCGACAACTGTTCAGCACATGGAAGAAGGGAGTCAGTGCACTTTCCTAGCACTAGCTGCTAATAAAAGTGACAGAGCACTGAGGGCTGGGAAGCACAGACAGAGCATTAGCTCAGTTGGTTAGAGCATGGTGCCAATACTGCCAGGGTTCTGGGTTTGATCCTTGTATGGACCATTCACTCAAGAGCTGGGCCCAATAATACTTCCAGCTTGGAATATTCCGTGATTCTGTGTGTGATTTTTTATATTCTGTATATGAGAGTGTTGTACTGTTGCATCCAGTGCTGAGGAATGCATCAGCAGGATGATTCAAGAAAAGGAAACCATTCCAAAAGTAGCGGTCACCTTAGCAATCCCATCTCAGGAAATTCATCAGCACGGACAGAATGAAGGTATATCACACAAGATGAGGCAGCCAGAAAGGGTGAACAGGCTGACTGACCCTCTCAGGGGAAAGATGTGTCAGTGTGGAAGACTCAAACTTCATCATAAAGGCCATGATGGGTAAGTATGAAATGTGGTTTGTCAGCAACAGTAAAACATCTTCTGTGAGAGAAGTAGAATAAAAAGCTTTCAGGAAATGCAGTTAATAAAATAATTCCCATAAAACACTGTGTGGCATCTAGCATCAAGAAAACCTTCTTGTAAAAAAAACCTGGATGGAATTTTTAATGGAAGAATATTCATAGGTGATGAACCTGCACATGAACTTGATGGGAAAAGGAGGAGGCAGATGCTATTGAGCCCTGAACTAAAGATGGGAAAGCTGAAGTTCTGTAGCCCATCAAACAAAAGTGAGGGTGCCATTAAACATCCCATGACTATTCCCATTCTTTGATATTTAAATATGCATTCACAATTTTTTAAAATCATGACCTTTTGTCCTGCAGCCTTGTGCCCAGTGAGTGTAATCTGGGTGAGGATGAGTTACACGTGCTTTGTTCAGTGTGGCAATGGCTCCACAAAGTGCACAACAGCAGAAAGTCTGGGCCCTCTGTGATGTGGGAGCAGCACTGGGTGTCCCCAGTTTACATCTTCTACACTGAAATGTGAAGGATCAGCCCTTTCAACCAACTTTACCACTGACTTTGGGATGTTCACACATTTGTGTGTTTGTAATTGCAAGCACCAGGCTGAGCTCTAATGAAACTCTGAAGAAGCAATTAATGTTTGAAGGCATAAAATTCAAGATGCCAGACAGATGGCAAAGGAAGAGGGAGAGAATGGAGGTAGCATGTGGACATAACTATGCTGCCTGGACACATGCCTTCACCTGTTAAACCTATACATTCAGTACCTGCATAGGAATGGTTGCTTATCTACTTTGCTAGAGATGATAATTAGGTCTATGGAGGGAGAAAAAGATCTGGGAGACCCCACAATTTATAGGCCAGTCATGAGATCTCTACCAATCTCCCAGCAAGTACTGCTGCTGACTATAACCACAAGTACACCAGTAGGAGTTCAAAAAGTCCTTCTTTTTATTTTGTTTTCCTGCTCTCCATTTCTCTCTCTCTCTCTCTCTTACAATATTCATGGAAAACCACAGCCAGCCTTTCCATGGTCTGATGGAATGCATCAATTTATTATCCTGCTCTTTACCACCTTCCATGCATGTGTAGTAACACTCACATATTCTCAATAATTTCAGCCTGGTAATATTCAGCATTTGCATAGAAGATCTTTGCTACTCCTGAGTGAGCTAGAAGATGACTCCAATGGAATGATTTAGGTTGCTTATGGGGTTAATAAAAATTTGGTTTGGTTTTAAGCATATAGATTTAAATTTGTTTTCTAGATAGGAAAAAGTAACAAGCCATTTTTAGTTCAAAAAATAGAAACCATCAGTGCTGTCTTGTGCTGTGACAGCAAAAGACTACGGAGCTCTCCTGACAAACCTCTCTATTTTTTGGTCTCTTCTTATGCCTTGCTCTTTTTAATGTTGTTGAAGAGGAATGCATAATATCTGTGCATAAAACCACAAAATTTCTCCTTTAGGAGAAAGAATGGGCTGATATAGTTCATCTGTATGATACATATGTCACCTTTACAATTGTATCCAAGACAGATAACATTCAGGAAAAATAGCTTTAAATAAACAAAGAAACAAACAAAATCTTCCAGTACGTAGGTCCAGGAAAGCATATGCTTTAGCATATGTGTAGTCAAGATATTGAACTAGAAAAGCTCATTTACTGCCAAATTCTGAGTTTCTTAAATGCACAAGATCCATAATAACTATTCAGGTCTTCTGTGATCTGTCTTATGCATCTCCTTAAAAAAATTCCCGCTTCAAAATAAATGACTGCATTTATAACTGCTTACTGGTTTACATCATTTGCAAATAGGAAAGGCTAAAAAAATCTTCCTAGGATTCAGACTTCCATATCAATTTCACCGGTCAAAAAGCAATAAATTTGCTTAGACAAAATGAACATATTTTCATAAAAATAGATTACTATCTCCAGTGAGATGAATATGTAAACATTTTTGTATTAGAATTCTGATATATTTGTTCTACAAGTTTGAGGTTTCATTTTGATTTTTAGTTGATTGATTTTGTATGGTTTTATTATTTATATACTTTTTAATAACTTCAGAGAAGGTCAGGGGAAGCAATGTGAACTGATGGACTCATGGTCTGATATTTGTGACCTAAAACCTGTCAATAGAATAGTTGAAATACCAGTATTTTTATCACATTATTTTAATAAATCATACAATAAACAGAGATTCTTTCATCTCAAAAAGAAGGTAAGATGTATCAAAATAAAATAAATAAAATAATATTGCAACTAATCATTAGTCAGAATATATACAGAACGTATTCTGAGATGTGGCTTTTTGTTCTCAGTTCTTGCTTAAACCGTCTGCCTTCCAGCATGCAGTGCCCTGTCAGAGAAGAGGACTAAAGCAGATTGATGGCTTCACCCAGGCAGGAAGGATATAATTCACACATTATTCTTTATCATCTTATAGATATCTATATTTACCTATTGCAAGTACAGTGTTAGGTAAAGAATTTAGACTAAATATTGCAAAGGATTCTCTTTTGAAAGAGGGTTTGATACCAACAGGCCTTTAATAGCTCTTGCAATCGGTATTTTGTGAGCTGGAAACATTCATGCAGCTGTTTCCAAGTGTTGGTTTGATCTGCAGTCTGAAAAATTCCAACATTCAAATGCAAAATACTCCCAAAAATAATTACGCTCTCTCCTTCTTTTTCCAGTTCACCTTGCATATTACTCCCCCATTTGTACTTTTTTCCCTACACGCCCACTGCAGCTTTACCTTTGCTTTTGCAACCTATTTTGCTACATTCGAATATGAATGTATCCCACATTCCCACGCCTACCCCTGTGGTTAGTGTGCAGCAATCCAGGCTTACACCTTCCACCACACCACCACTTGACTGTTTGGCAAGTGGCACCAGCCTTGAGCCTGCTATTGCACCTTCTGTGTCAGGAGCTGGCACATGCCTTTGTGGTCACGCTCAGCAGATTCACCTGCCCCCAGCAGAAAAGAGCAGGGATGGCTGCACCCAGCTTCTGTAAGAGAGCAGCCTATCCCCTCTCCTCTGACAGTCTGATTGACAACAATCTAAAACCTTTTCCAAAAATTGTATAAAAAATAAAGTTTTCCAGCCAGCAGAAGTGAAGTGGACACAGCTCTGAGCAACCTGATCTAGCTGAAGATGTCCCTGCTCATTGCAGGGGGGTTGGACTGGATGGAACTTTAAGGTGCCTTCCAACCCGGACTGTTTGATGGTTTTATGATTCCAAGCTATTCACAATATCCTCAGCACCTGGAGCCTCACAAAGCCTCTGGCTACCTCTCATCACCCCCACCTTCCTCACCACTGCTGCTGCTCTCAAAAGCCAGAGAAAGCTACTCAACCCCAGCAATAAACACAACAGAAAAATTAGGATTTTGGTATGCAATTTTAAGAGTTGCTTTATTGATACATGTGTTTACACTCACCTCACTGCAAAATACCAGTAGGTGCTTAAAGAGCAAGACAAAGAACTGAACAATTTCCCTTCCCTCACAAGCCTGCCTCTCTCTTGTCTGTAGAAGAGAAAATGTATGCTGAGAAAGAAACTGCTAGACCAAGGAGCTGCAATTGGGACTGGACTTGGGAAGCATCAAGGGGGAAGGAAAGTTCCTGCATAACCACAGGAGTACTGAAATGCCAATGTGGCATGCCTTCAGTATTTTTATTCTTTACATTTCTATTCCAGTAAAAGACAGTGGGTTTTCCTTTTCGCTTATTCACAGTTTCATGCTGTAGCATGAAAATCTGGAAACCTGGGGTTTCACACATAAACTTTATTTTGATGGGAGTGAAAGGAGGTGAAGGATACTGCCTGTGATCTGAAAGGTGACTGGAGTGGTAATTATACAGAGAGAATTGAAGAACTACATTTTAAACACCACAGCACATTAGGACCGCTACCTTCAGCTGAACCACACTATAGTTTCATCATGTGAGATGAATGCAAGCTTTCGTATCCAACTATTCCTGTTTTGCAATCCGGCTTTTCTAGACGTGAGTCTGGATATGAGGAAATCAAGCAAGGGGGAGCCCAAATTCCCAGGCTTCTGGACTAAAAAGGAAAAATTGCTTGTTATATGGGCTATATGGGAAATCCTGATTTGGAACATGCAGGTAATGAATGTCTTGCCAGGTGAATTTCTCAGGTCATAAATCTTCTAAATATTTGAAGAAACATATTTCAATTTTCCCTTTGCATCTCCTTGCACAACAGCTCTTCCTGTGGAAATGTGTCATTCCTGACTTTCCAGCAGTGGCTGTCTGAGGCGGCCATCAAGGCCCGAAGCCTTTCACTCACCCAGAGTTGGAAAAGCTTTTCTGCCATTTCCTGCAACATGTAGAGCTTCTGATACCAGGCTGTCAGCCTGATGCTTCCTCTGACAAGGGTTTGCTCTGCAAAGCCTCCTGCTCTTCCTCCACACAGGTCCCACTGCTACCTGTCTGCTGGAGCTGCCTGGCTCCATCCTCTGCAAGACACCTCTCCTGTCAACTCCCCCATCCAGCCCTTCTCTGATTTTATAAATGACACCTCAAAAAATTCCCTATTCTCATATTCATGTTTAATTCCTCCTCCTTAGATAAGCAAGGCAGCTCATGAGAGCTCCCATTGACATCCCCTGAGCACTCATTTCTCATCCACTTCATGTCTAGCACTTCACCACAAGGCAGATTGAGAAAAGGAAGAAGTGTCTTCCCAAATATTGCTATGCCTGCTTTATAGTTTTACCTTCTGCATCTCCTTGACCATCAGCCTGAGCAGCAAGGTGCAATTTAAATGAACTGTTGTCATTTATACATGAGCTGCCATTTAGCTGCTCATTAGAGGAACACAGTTTTAAAAGATTGTGATGAGCCTGTTAGCTTCCCTTAATAACATCTTTCAAAACCAGAAGTGATATTGTTCTAAAAAAACCCTTTTGTACTTCAAATTCCCATCAATTCTATCAGTCCTAAGAGCATTAGCCAAGGTTTGAGCAGTTTGTCATCTCTATTACATTCATTTACATGCTATTGTGCTTGACACTGGATAATAAGGGCTTATTCAGCAATACTTCATTTTTTGATCTGGTAAATTTACTACAGGCCTTATTCTTTAAATTTATTTTATTTTATTTTTATTTTTTCCCATCACTTGCCTTCTTTTCTTGCAGCTCACAGAAGCACAGACCTTTGAATGTAAAATAGTAGGGGTAACATTGTTCTTTCATTTATTGTACTTCCTGCTCTGGTTCTCTTGACCAAAGTCTCCCTCTCCAATAAGGAAAGGACTTTCTGTTCCCTTCGGATGCTGGTGCGAAAGCTTTTGTACATAGGCACCATTTACTGGATCACAGACGTCAACCGTATTTCTAGCATCGGGTCTTTTATCACCAAACACAGAAAACTGGCAGGTGGACCAGAAAAGATCATGTTTTCCCACTAAGATTCACACCCAAGTATGGTCCAATTTAGCAGCATGAACTTGCCACGACACATGGGTTCCCTCTGGAAAATGTTCATCTGAACCCTTGGAAACGTTTGTGATCTGCTGCTTGTTTAGCAGCTGCCTGCATTAGGCTCATGCTGTGGCCACCAGCATTTGGAGGGGTACTAGAGGCAGTTGTTTAGGCTCTGTAAATTAATTTGGTAGCAAAGGACATTGGTTTAGGCATATGGCTGACATTCTCTTCTTCCCTCAAGATAAATAACCCAGTAACCACGCAGAAGACAGTTAACAGATTCCCTTTGGGTTTTATGGAAAACAAACTTATTTTAACATCACCATAATGATGGTAAAACCTTTCTATAAAATGCACACCAGTGTATTTAATTAAGACAGGTCATTTGTCTAACTAAATCTGCAAAATTCAAGTGCTAGCTTCTACAGAATAAATATACACAGAAACACTGAGCCTGGGCAGCAGCAGTAATTACTTTTTCTGCTATTAGTCTGCAGTGCCACGTATGTGACCAAGAAGTGGCCTTTGAGGCCCCTTCATCCTCTTTTCCTACAGGTATGTTTGAAGGAAATGCAAAAGTGATCCCACACTGGTTACATGCTAGAATATAAGATTGAATGGGGAAGAAAATTATCTGGTCCTTATGATTATCTCCTCTTTTACAGCCAAGAATTAAAAATACATTTAGAGTACTTCACATTTGGAATGGTCCTGCTTCAAAAAATAAAGGCAAGGGAATTGCATCTGCTAGGTCAAGCTTCTCATCCCCCATTCCTGAAAATCACCAACCCAAATGTCAGTTGTCTGTGTTGGTTCTCACAGAAGGCAAACCATACGTTACATTCCCCGTGTCCGTACACTTCTGCAGCTTCTAAACAGCCGACTCCCCTGAACGGCTGTTGGCCAGATTTTGGTTCTCTTCCAGTGCTGAAAGGCAGAGAGAGTAGGAGATGTCCTGCTGCTACTCTCCTTTCATTTAGAAAATGGAGAGGTTGTCTGGCTGCCAACTTGTCAGTGCAAATAAGTCCCCTCTGCAGACCTTATCAGATGAATCCCAATGTGAAAACTTTTTACATATGAATTGCTTTGCAAGGAAGGCTCCACTCTTTTCAGAACAAATAAGGAAAAGAACAACATAAAGGAAGTGAAAAAGTAAAGAACCAGAACTGAAAGGTCACTTCAAAGGAACAAAAGTCCACATGGCTTCTTTCTCCTGTTCTCTTTCTTTCTTTTTTCACAATTGTCTCTCCAGCATCTACATGCTGCTCCCCTAACTGTGGCAGCTTAGACACCACAAGCCTCATCAGTGTACGATTAATTACTCCTGTTAATCAAACCTGAAAGGCTGAAGGGACTACAGTGCCCAGCAGATCAGTAATGCAAGCTCTTACTCTCACCATGCCAGAAGTCCACCGCCAGCCTAGGTGAGCAAAGACAAGAAGAGCTCATAGCTATCCGATTTTCAGCAGCCTAGGCAGAATGGCCAGCTGAAAGGAGTGTCAGTCCGTAGAAGTAACACTTATCCTGGAAAATCATCAGCACTGTAAATGGTAGCCAGGACTGTGGTTATATTAAATCAATATTGTCAGTTACATTATTAAATACTAATCTAAGATATTAAAAAAGGGAGCATGCCTCTGCCAGAGACAGCTTGTGTAATCACGCAAATCACTTCACTTCAGCTCCTCTCAAATTCCCATCTGTAAAACAGGTAATAGTATTTTCAACCACTTTCAGCAAGCTCGTCTCTCTGGCCAGGCTCCCTGGCCACCTCTCACAATACACATCCATATCCTCACAGAGACTGGCACCTCCAGAAGCCACTGTCATGTTACAGAAGAGACACGGCACTGAAGCTCCAGGGTCTCACCAGCTCTTGCTGGTTGCAAGAGGAGAACAGGTTGGGCTAAAAGAGCAAAAGGATAGGTTGGAGTGCTTTAGGTAAATTTTTTGTGTTAAAATTGGCTGACTCTGAAAAGCACTGCCCTCAGCCACTGCAAACAGCTGTAGAGACAGCACCAAAGTGTTATCAGCTCCCTTGGAGGATTCATAGAGCTGAGGGAATGCAGTGCAAGGATGGGTGACAGTGACACAGAGTCGTCAAAAATAAACCATGCAGGACCACACATTTCTGAAAAAGGAGTGTTAAGGGCAGGAGAGAGGCATCAGGTATCACATTTAGATACCCTGCTCAAGCAGGGTCTTCCTAGAATATGTTGCCCTGGACTGCATCTAGATGGCTCTTGACTGATATTCTCATCTAAGGACAGGTGTAAATGAAAGAACATAGCCAACAAGTGCAAGTAAACCACAAAAATGCCATCTCAGCACATACACCCTATTTCTGCCAACAGTATTTTAGCACCTCAGAATACTGCTGAAGCCTAAGCTCCTGATTAAAGTTAAGCACTTGCCTAAATTGCCGGCTGAATTGAGATGAGCTGACAAAATGTGATCCCAGAATATAGTAACTGAAGGACAAGGAATCTTTGAGCCTAGACAGTCCTGGAGAAATCATGTTCTTTATGCTCCTGAGAAATTCCTGTACCGTGTTCATTTCTGTCTTCCTAAGTACATGGTATGGATGGTAAGCCAGGTGAAGTGACACTGGGTGAGGCCCAGGCCTGACTGCTCATGGTGTCCTTCCTGCACTGTCTGACAGCTCAGTAGCATCACAGCTTTGGTGCTTGGAGGGCCAACACGGATTTTCTCATGCATCTCTAAATAGTCTACTGGGTAGCAAGAAAATAATAAGGCTGTTGAGTTTCACAGCTGATTGAAGTCTTGAAACTATGGTGAAATCAAACATTAAGCCAGATTTTAGCACTGTTACACCTTTAGCTCATGGAAAAACCAAGGCTGACAATTTACTGTGTAGGGGGCAAAGTCAATTATTGCTACACAAAAAAATCAATTTCCCTTTAATCTCAACAGCAGATAAAAGTGATTTTTGTTCCATCTAGTATGTTTTGTTTCTCTGGAAATTTTGTCAATAGAAGAATGCTGTATTCTTCTATTTGATCTTCATTCCCCTTTTAAGTCTGGTATATGTCTTCTTGGTGGCTTATGCCAATTTCTTACACTGTATTTTACTCAGGTAATAGTTTAATAAATTCTTTAAGAAGCTAGTGATTGACACAGATCACAAGGCAGTAGGGAGATCAGCATTCTGTGGGAGTCATACTTTCACACTAACTTACCCCATGGTGTGGAAATGACCCAAGTAGAGTCAAGCTTGGATAGCAATGCATAGAATAACTCTACAATAATGCCTGCTGGTGGTGATAATGACAGTTCTCTAGGAAAGGAGTCTGTGCTTTCCAAGATTTTGTGTTTTTATGGTGGATTCTTAGCCATAAATTATAAGGAATTTGTAGAGAAAGAAAACATGAGAAAAAAGGGACACTGTTGATGAGTTACTGCTACTTTCTTTACTATGGGTGATCCAGTTCATTAAAATAAACTTGAAGCTGAACAGAAACAAGCAAGCTAATGCCTGTAATACAGTAATTGCCAGCAGGGCATCCACTTCATAAATCCGCATGTGAGAGATCTAAATCATAAAAGACAGATTAGCTTTCATTACTTCTCTCCTAACATGACAATTTCAATTGCCAATTATTTTCTAATGTGTTTGCCATAGGCATCACACAGAATTTATGTCACTTCTTTAAGCCAAGACTCTCACAAACACAGATGTCAAGGTTTGTACATGCTACTACGTCTCATCTGAAGGCCAGGATGAGTAAGAAAAAGGCTTTCAGAAATAGCTATTTATGTGGGGTGCTAAGGCACTCAAAAATAGAGATGCATAGTTGCAGGTCAGTGAAAGAAAATTTTGGCCACTAATACAATTAGTTGAGCAAAAAGGCCTGACTCCAAGATCTGAACTTCAACTGGAAAGTCTCAGCAATTAATGATTCCACATCAGACAGGGTCAGGCTGTTCCTAGTCTCTCTCAGAGAGAGAATGGACTTCCCTGCTTTGGGGGGCCTCTATAAAGGATATGTGGGAGATGCAGGACTGATCTCCCACCCTGCAGAACGACAGCAGGAATGAGAAGGGCTGTGGGATGCCTACACTGATTTGAAGCTATGGATCTGGTATTCCAACACATGGTAGGGACCACTAACTGGGAAAACACTTCTGACACTTTCATAGGTGGGTTGTGCCATAAGGATATGTCACCCTTCAGCAAATCAAAGCTTAATCTGGTGCAGCCCAAACACAGCTGCTTACATTGCTCTGCACCCCTGCTGTCACTCAGGCTGAGGCGAGACCCTCACCACTTCTGGGACATGACAGCAGCAAAGCAAAGGAGAAGACAACTGCTTTCTTTCGAGAGGGACTGGCTGGAGAGCTAGAGAGGAAGAGAGCAGGGAGCACCAGCTGAAACACCTTCACATCCAGACATCAACTAGCAGCCAGCCAGATTCTGCTCTGGTTCTGTGAGTGGACCTCCCCACAGCTGCTCTCTCTGTTCTTGTCTCACTGCCCATTTGGCTGATCCCAGCACTGCTGCCCAGACTTGCTGCCCATCACTGAAATTTATAGGTACCCGTTGAGGAAGCACCAGCCTAAAGGGGATTTATTGAATTGAAGAGAATTACAGTGGAGGTACCAGAGGTGAGGAACTCGGTACCAGTCTTATTTCTACCATTTACTGTATTTTTTTTTTCAGTTTGTCTTTGTCCTACCTGTAACTGTAACTATTAAGACACATCTACAAATGCTGGTCCAGACTTTCAGCCTGCCCTTTAAGACCTAAAGGATTATTCCAATCTAATAAAATCCTCCTTTCTCTACAGAAAATGACAACCTTCTACCTGCTCACCTGACAGTGGCACCATAAGCCACTGTAATTGAAGTCCAGGAGCAAGCTCGACACAGAGATGGGTTTTTTTTTTTTTTGCTGCTATCTATCAAAACAAACAGAACCAGAGACAGGTTTTGCTGCTAAGGACTAATGTAATTTATCCACAGGTTATTTTATTCTTTTCAGTGCTATGTTTTCTTAACGTATATTAAATTGTTCAACAGACTTCAGATTTCTTTGAGTGGTGTCTGGCAGCTAACTGCTACCCAGACCAAACTTCTCCCCAGCCCATAATGACAGCATATCATCGGTTCTAGTACCCAAAATCAGGTAAATTTCTGAAATTAGGGAAACCTTATAAATGTTCTGCATTGAAATTAAGTGGTGAGATCCAGCAACTATTGTGCAGGTTTTCCTTCCATCATGTCCTTATTATTCCAAACCTGGAATGCTACAAAAGGCAACAGCCAAACTGGTCTCCTGTGGGATTGCAGTCTTTAATTGGGAATGGGACCGATTTCCTTCATGGCTGTTCTCAGAGGAGGGAAAGCCCCAGTTCAACTCTTGCTTTCCCCCGATGGAGCAAAAAAGAGAAGGGAGCCAGGGTAAACAATAGCTTCAATCAGCCACACACGCATGAAACAAAGGGAATTATTTTTTGCTGCACAGCCAGAAGAGGAGGGGTCTGACTGGCATTCAGACTTTGCAGCATCTCTCTATGGGAGAGAGGTCTTCTGCAGTCATTACTCTCCTATGGTGCCTGTTATTGACAGCGCTTTCAACTGACTCTGGCAGAGAATAAAAGTATCCCTCTCAGTAATATCATTCACTTTCCCTGCTTGCTGTTCCCCCTCTCTGTGCCTCATCCAGAGCACATGTGCAGCTGACACTGAGTGAACACGGTGACCTCTTCTGAATATGCATAAATGCTAAGGATTGTCTGATTTTTTTTCTCTGCTGCCATGGCTGACTGAAGCAATAGCCTGGCCAGCATTTTGCTGATGAAAGAATGCACCAGTCTGCAACTGTTAGCCCACAGATGGCCAACTCGTAAGTCTGGCATCCAGGCTTGTATTTAGTCTCACAAGCAATTTAGAAAGCATATAGTTAAAACTGATGAGACATTGATGGTCAAATAATGTGCATCTGCTTTTATTTTCTTAAAACAGTTGAGAAACACATCAATGTGCTGAGCATGGACTAGATAGCAGGGAAAAGAAAATTAATGTTACCAAATTATTTTTTAGAATCTAGCTGTGTAGTGCTTGGCAGTCAGATTGAGCACAAATGATGCATATTGGATGTAAATGCAGATTACAGGCTTTATTCCCACTGGAGCTATGTAGATCCAACACTGCTGAACTTCTGTAGGTTATACACATGAAAAAGGCAGATTCACCATCTCCATTCCTTTAAAATCAAAATGGGGGTGTCCTTGCAAAGATAAGAATAAAAATAATTAATTTTGCTCTTGATTGTTGTGCACAATGCTCTTTAGTTGCTTTCTTCTTTTTAGCACTTATGATTATCATCTGAAAGCATTTTCTTTATCCATGAAAAGTTAAAGGCTCACTTTTTATTTTTAACAGAAATTGATTAGTGTATTATTTAGACTTTAAGACCAGAATATCTGAAATAAACATAAAACTGATTAAAATACCAGAAGAAACAGTACAGAGGTCTGCTGAGGCTTATTTGTTCTTCTGATAGTGATTGGTATGAGGAAGACAAAGGAAATGAACAGTGCCATTGTCTGATGAGTGCATTTACACAGGATTTGCTTCAAGGACTTTACAACACAGAAGTAAGGGTTCAATTAACCACAGACAAAATTTGAAGAAATCAATGTCAGTGAAGTATTTGGGAATGTCACTGTACATTCATTACTCATGGTCTGCTTCCCTTGTAGGATAAAACCATTCTTAAGTCATCTTTACATTGCCCTCCTCCCACTTCTATCAGTGAAATTTGAACATTTCTTATATTCCTTTAATTTGTGCTTGTATTCCTGCTAGTAGGCTCACACAATCTGTTGGCCTCTGACTCCTCGGCTGTTCCAGCGGGAATAACGCTTCCAAATGACTGTAACCACCAGTGCCACCAACAAAGAGACCTGCAACAACTTCACTCTTCTTGGGCCTGTGATGCTTATCACTTGCAACAGGTCTCCTGTAAACCCCACCAAACACACAATTCTCATCTGATACAAATCATTGTAGCTGAATTAGAGTAAGTGTTGATTTATACTACGTAATTCATTCCTGTCCTTAAGTCCTGAACACAAATCTTCCTGTAAGCAGCCAGAATAATAACAAAATTTTCCTTCCATAAGCTTAAAAAATAATCTAGGTTTCCATTATAGCTTGCTTGTCATCACTGTTGATTAAAGTCTTGGAGCTTTCATAACAAGAAGGTAGTTTAACAGAGTCAAACACAAGAATATCACACCAGGTATGGAGGATCAGAAATCATCTCTGGTCAGTATTACTGCTAATAACCGCCCCATGTCTTAAGGAAATTAAAATAGTTAGCTGCCCAGTAAGAGAAAGCAGATGAAGCAGGCAGATGGAGAATGGGAGAAAAAGAGGCAAAAAAAGAGCATTTATAAGGATTTGTGTCAGGAAATGGAGGTAAGGAATCGATCAACACTGAGATTTTTAGTGAGCTTTCAGCAAATCTGCTATTATACCATAATTAGTTAGATAAGGGGGGGAAAAAAACAGCTGAAAAAACCCCACCAAGTTTGTTTGTTCTGCTAAAGTATAGTGAAAGAAGAGTCACTGGCGCAGCTTTGTTGTGCAGGAAGAAGTAGGCATCTGCTTCTGATGTGACCCCAAGAGACACTTGTCCTCTTAGAGTCTGCACTGCGAGGTCCAGATAAGATGCCTGAAGTGTTAGCCATCGCTTCTGAAAGACTTGGAAGCTTCGAAAGAAAGAAGAAAGCAACCCTCTAATAAAACTAAAAGTAACAGGCAAAATCTGATAGGAGTGTTCATCACCAAGGCTAAAAGTTACTGAAAACTCTAACAGAGAATTCAGCATGTCATCTTCTTTGACTGTTAAGCTGCCTTAAAAATCTGTGTGGCGTAGCGGCCATGTAACAATTCCTCTGTTTTGTGGCAAGACAAAAAGTGTTAGTGCCAAGTTCTGTAAATAAACCTTGAGTAGTGGTAAGAAATTAAATAATTCATGCTTATTCCATTGTTAGATATGTAATCCAAGGGCATGAAATGTCATATCATGCATGGCTGCATAGTATGTGACTTGAAAGAACCTACACCAAATGTATTTTGATGTAACAATTATATATTGCAATTTACATATAAAACCCAACAGTTTCATTTTGGAAAATATTGAAAGGGTAATCTTGGACTTTTAAAGAATGAAACAGTGTGAAACATTCAAGAAAGATAACAAATTCCTAAAACATTTCACTGCTGCTGATCAATATTTTCTTTATAAAACATTGCATGCACAAAGCCATTCCTTAATTCTACTTACAGTATCTGATATTTTCCTCAACATACAGTTTTTGGCATCAATTAATTTTACTTTTATTGGAACCTCCATCAAAACCTGAACCCAAGAAGTCACTTCGTACATCAAAATTTGAAAATACGGCTTATCTGTATCATAAAACTTAAAACTTCTCATGAGTCAAAAGGTATCCTTTTTCTTATTCATACCTTATCCTTAGAATTTCTTTTTTCATTTGTTTATTTGATTTTTTTTTTTTAAGATCAGTTGCACATTATCTGAGAACTTCAGGCTGACAAATCTGGTACCATAAACACAACAGAAATACAAATCCTGTTTCCTCAGGCTATAAATAAGAGTTACTGCATGCATGAATTGTACCCTGCAGTTTGTAAGAGAAACAAAAAAATAAGCATTGCTTTCCTGGAAATCATGACCTTTTGGAGCATTGAGAATTATCACTAAGATATCGATAAACTTTCTGTATAGTAAGAACCTTTTCAGGGAAAATAAACTCTATTCAAACCCAAATACCTTTGAACTGAGGCAAAGCTGAAGTTCAGTTTGTTTTTCAATTCATATTTTAATTAAAGAACTCAGCAAAATATAGAGAAATTTAAAAAAATTTGTATTTTTAGCAATAAAATTTGAAAAGCAATCTAGCAAACAATACAAACCAACCACATCTATAAAATAGGTCTTCTCCTACACAGCCACAAAGGCAATTTTGGGTTTCACCAGAAGAAGATGAAGGAGCTGCTATTTAATGCAACACCCGCTTATATCTTCAAATGCAATTTTTCATTTTAATTGTTTCTAGTAACAGCT
This sequence comes from Oriolus oriolus, assembly GCA_013400235.1. Taxonomy (NCBI): domain Eukaryota; kingdom Metazoa; phylum Chordata; class Aves; order Passeriformes; family Corvidae; genus Oriolus; species Oriolus oriolus. The sequence goes on along the minus strand of VXBT01012250.1, from coordinate 424,936 downwards.
GATTGTATTCAAGCAGTAAATCAAACAGGTGAAAAGAAGTAACTGAGCCTTCAAAAATCAGTGTGTGCAAACTGTCCTTTTAATTAGTGTTAACTGAAGACAAAAAAAAAAGGTTGTCTGAAGTTGATTTTTAAATCAAGGGTCTAGTCTAGTTGTTGCCCCACGACAAAACAATCCTTACAGCATAACTGTGATCACTTCCAGGATGAACATGTCTAAGCCAAAACTCTGAGTGATCGCTGTGGACAGAGCAACTACAGAAAACTGGTAGTAGTAACAGCTTTTAACGAGACTGTTAAAAATCCCAACCAAACCAAACAAATGTAAGGTTCTTTTGTTTTTCTTTCATTCCCTAAAAGGGACAGTCTTCTCTGCTGAACAGGTGATTAATGGACTCCCACTAGAAGGCAAAGGATGCATTTTGACAAATGATGTGTGAAAGCAGGCCTGGGCCCAGCCTTGGGCTGTCTTTCCCACTCCCACACTGCAGGATCCTGCTCACACAGATAGAAGATGAAGCTGCTTCTTGATAAGAATAACCTTAGCTGATCCCAGACTTCATGTGGGAATAAAAGTGCAAGGAAAAGGGAAGACAGAGCAGTACTGAATTTGACATGGGACAGATCATACTGCAAGGAAGGCATCTTCCTGTCCTCCTATGCTGGGAAGCAGTAGATACAGCCAGAAATACTGGGAAACTCCTTTAATGTGAAATTCTGGATTCAAACCTCTACTGCCTCAAAACCTTCTTATTGAACACTATTTTGCCTGATTGGTGTTACGTGTTTTATAGTTCAGGATGTGAAGGACTGTATTGCGCATGATGTTCTTAAATAATTACATTATATAAATCTGCACTGCACTAACACAGAAGTCAAAATGTTTCACAGCATTATTTGAACAGACCTCTTTGTATTTCAGACATACTTGCATTCCCTGTCTGCTAGGTTATGACATAATAATCTATTTTTAATAGGGTAGCTCCAGTTTCTTGGTCAAACAAGCACTTTTACATCCATTACAAAAATAAATGCACTTTTAAAAAATTTAGTTTTTATCTATTGGTAGGCAACACTTCTTAGATGCCTATGTTCTAAATTTTAAATGAGGATAGCAATTTTTATTGCTTTCATCTCAAAGAGCTTTAACTGATGAGACAGCTGTGAATGGAAACCTATCCATGGAACCTTATGTTGAGCCAAGTACGTCCAACAATCCACTACACAGACAAACAGAAAATGCTTTTTCTCTCTGCTCATAAAAATTCATTGTATATTAAGCAGCTATGCTACAACCAAACTCCAAAAAGAAGCTGCCAAACTGCAAACCCCTATTAATCCTCTAGGAAAGCTTCAGAATGTTCTTTGCAATGCAAATATGGATGAACCATAAGTCAGGAGTAACTGTCTTTTGGAGTCTGCCCCTTCCTGATTGTAACTATATCACACCTGGTTCAGTTACAGTAATTACTCTCATAGAATACCTGTCTGAGAAACTTGGCCAGTTTTAATAAGCATTTTGTCTTGGAAAACTTAAATGGGCTGCTCTCTTCTGGTCGTTGTTTAAATTTCCTCTCCTACATTACTTTTTGATCTCTCAGCGTAGAGTAACTGCATCACAAAAGAACCTCATGGGCAGAAGTGACTGTCTCTCAACCACAATTTGTTGACTTTTGTATTGGAGTGCACCAGGAAACCACCCAAGATATGCTTAAAAGCAATTAGATATATTGGATATATTGGGAGGGCCTGAGGGTTTACAAGCTCTCTTAGCATGAGACCAATTTATGGATGCTTAAGTTGTAATGAAGCAGAAAAAGTGCAGAAAAATAAACAATTTAAAAATACTTAAGCCTCTGGAGCATGCTTCTGACATATTTTCCAAGTAGCAGAGTGCTCTATGATTTAATAATAGGCTTTTTTCTTGAGAAACACTAAAAACAGCTTTAAAATTAAACAGTACCATGTAAAAGCTGAAAGAGCAGGACTATATTAAAAGAAAACATCAAGGGATTTAACCCTCCATCCAGCCCAGAAGCAATAATCCATAAGCGCTACAAAACTCTAGGTAATAGAGATAAGTCCAAAATTTGATCTTTAGAGAAGCTGTCAAACAAAATCTCATTAAATCCACAAGCACTGAAAGTTCTTGAATAGTAGACATGATGCTATAATTTCAAGCATCCCAGAAATGCAATGAAGTCAAAAGTTCAACTTTTCCTTACAAATTCTGCTGTTGTACTGATTATGGTGCTCAGAAGAATAGCAGCATTGTGGACAAATATATTTATGTTTTGAATTTCGCTTTCCAATTTTTTTTTTTCACAAGTAGCAAATCATGAAGATAGGATGCATCTAAGAAACATCTATTCGTAGTTTCATGTACCGAAACAACAGACTGGGGGTTTCTAAAAGACCCTCAAGAATGGAAGATATCAGGCATAAGAAGTGTTAAGAAAGCATTTATGTAACTAAGCTGTAACTTTGAAAGTCAGAAATCTAAAAGATAGTTACTATGTTCTTTGATATTGTTTATCACAACGTTGTGCAAAATGCTGCAAAGGTGGTACTCATAAATATAACAGAAATTGAATTCTCACACAAATATGAGTTTGTTGGGGTTGTTTTTTTTTTTTTTTCTGGGAGACATAGAAGCAGCCCTTAGGGGACTATGATGGAAATTGCTAAATAAATGACCAAAGATGAAAGCCAACTGCTGGGGCAGTGCTATCACCTAAGCTGCAGCAGTGGGTGCTGTCAGGGTTGGTGTAACAGACTGAGTCATTCTCTGCCTCTCACCTTCTACTTTGTTTAAAATGTGTTTTTAAATTCCTTTTGAATCAAGTGATCAGTACTGACTTCTTTTTCCTCCTTAGTGCATTTAGATTATTAATGTGGGAAGAATGCCCAAGGCTGATACACAGTCATTCTAGGCCACTTAATTAAATTTCATTTTATTCTGGTTGGATGATGAGTATTGACCAATTTGCTTGCAGTTAGCTCCTGGCCTCTTTCATTCCTTTCAAAAACCTGCTCACCAGCACAGTGAATCTCCTTCTGGCTGTTAACACTACAAGGAAATATCCCATTTTGGTTTTGTGAACACCCAGTTCTCACCAGAGTTGAACTGCAGAATCTGTTGTACCAGCTGACTTGCACTAGAGATCCAGGAACAGCAGAAATATCATTAGATGGTGGTATAGGCCAACTGGGAGGGAAGCTGGAGATGTGGAGTGATGCACAACAGGAATGGCCATTCAGTCTCCTTTCCAGGGTGCAGAACAAACCTAGCAGCACGTTGCAAAGCCAAATGGACTATGCTTTCTACTCAAGAAGGTACTTTAAATTAAAAGTTGCATCTTCTCTTCTCTTCTCCAAAATATTGCCCTATTTATAGACTAATATTAATTCTATAAACCAGCACAAACCACAAGGCAATAAGAAGCACATTTGAATAATCTACTATTGAGAACACCTTAACACACCTCTGATTTGCAGAAATGGTCCCCAAAGTCTTTCAGTCCAGTTCTTTCTTCCTATTTATTGCCTAATTTGCACCTAGCACAGAAGTCAGTTGAGTCAGATCACTGAAGAAAACAGGAGTTTTACAATCTTATTTTGCATTAGAGGGCCCTCTAAAGAGAGCATGGAAATAAGTACCCACAGGAGTGGAAAAGCTGTAGGATCCCCTACTTTTGTTCACAAAGAGCACTCACTAGAGAGACTAAAATGCTTGCATTTATACAGTGCCCTTAAGTGTTTTTACTTATTATCATTTATGTGATTACAAGCTGTGTTCATAGCAATAAAATAAGGCTAAGCTTGGGTAGTACTAATAGCCCAACTAATTACACTGCTATAAAAGGTTTATGGGCGGTATAAATTTCAGTATTATTACTACCATGGCAGGACACTCACAGGCTTTGTCTAGAGGAAGGTGTTAGAAAGCCAATCTCCATGTGTTCTATTTTTGCTCTAATTCATAAGCAATTATTGAAGACAACAGGATACGGGACCATCCCACCTGGCTGTAGGGCCAACTTAAGTCATGTCTAATCCAGAAGCTACAGTAGAAAAGCATTATCACTATGGATTCCTGTTCAGAAATGGAAAAGATCAAAAGGTTTTTTTCTCAGTTCTATGGTCATTTAAAATTCCAGCAGTGTTCTTTTAGCTGTGCCCAACCTTGTCAGACATCAAGAGCAATCTGAGATAGTCAACTGGAAAATTAAAAACTCTCTAATCTTCTACTTTGTGAATTTGCTCTTATTAATAAAGAGACATGACCCTACTTTTATCTAGACTCAGAAATGGCATAAGATCCATTTAGGCAGGATACACATCAGCTTTAATGATATTGCTTTGTAGAATACTTCACGGGTTCTAGGTCATATTACAGGTCAATTCAAAAGTGTCAGAATGATGCTATTTGGTGTTAGGAAACAAAGAAATCTTCCCAGAGATTATTTGAACTCCTTGAGTAAAAATACGCAGTTGAAGGCAAAAAATATCATGGAACTGAATCTCCAGATTTCTACAGGGTACAAGAAAGAAGAACCTGAATTCGTTCAACACTGTTCTACCTCCTGTATCAAAACAGACCTGCAGAACGTAGATCATTGCTGTTTCGTCAGTAGGGGAAGGAATCTTCTCACAAGCTAGCTAGAGTTGCCAGTGGGGCATTTGAACCAAGCAGGAAGTGTGAAATGGAAACACAGGAGTGCCTCTGCATCAGGTGGCTTTTCTTGCATGTTACCACAGAAATTGAGCTTTCTGTTATGATGGATTTAACAAGGCAATTGGGAACAGCAGGGAAGGAGGAGCTGCTCACTTACTGGAGCCAGAAGACGAAAGGCAGTCTGCCAAGGCCAGACAAAAAAATATTGACAGTGATCATCCAGAATCAGGAAATGTGGATTCACTGTTACTGGAAGGAACACACTGCCACATACTGTTGCTGAGTGGGAGGGTGAAATGGTAAAGTCATTACAGCTGGTTTTAGAATGAACAGCTGGGGCCATTGCTGGGGCATCAGGCCACCAAGACTGAAAGGGATCTTATAAATTAGATTGGCAATGCATGTCACCCAGTTCACAGCTGTACCTATGTTACCCTTAGCAACACTAAAGCCCGAAGACCTGCAGGGTATTCCGATACCGGATTCCAGCTACAATGCCTTGTGACCCACAGCAGTCAGTGTGTTCCTAAGAGTTTGTTCTACAAGTGTCAAAAGTGGCAAATAGCATCTTGTCTTCCTTCACAAGCTGTACCTGCTGCCAGTAGATTTTCTTCCTTTTACAAGTGGAGGGAGCACACAGCCATAGTAACAACACTTCAGCAGGCTGCATGCGTTTGGTGGCATGGGATACTTCTGCACTCAGTGAAGGCTGTACAGTCTACTATCTTTCTAAAAGCTTGGATGAGTGGGAAAACTGTTTGCATTGGGCATAACATCAGGAGCACAGTTCAGTCTTTTCACTGGTTTGCCATTATTTTATCTTCCTCTGGCCAAAAAGAGCACAGGCAAGTGTAGTCTCCTTTTCAGAGTGCCAACTACCAAACCTATCAATCAGGCAGGCACCATTCTCAGTACTGTCAACCACAAACACTCAAAAATTTCTTCAAATGAAATGTCTCATTCAAAATTTGAGAGACAGCTTACAGGATCTCATTATGCTGAACATAGTAAACTTCGTATTATAAAAATAAAATTGAGATTCCATGTTTGAAAACTTTTCTTTGCCACCATGTAAGAAACATACTTCTTATGAAACTCAGAGGAGGTATTTTCAGTTGACAAAACGAAATGAGGGTTTTAAGAAAGAAACAGACACATATTTATTATCATTAATGTCTTTACAACAGTGTTCTATAAAAGCTGGCAGCACTGTTCTGTACAAAGCACAATGCTTGGCAGTTCGCTTCACTGCCTCTGCTGATTTTCTTTCCTGTTCACAGCAGAGAAACAAGAATAAGATTATACTTTAAACAACTTATTCAGTGTTAAACACTGAATCAAAGCTAGAAATAGAATTTTGACACTTTAAACTTGTTGTGTAATGCATTTGAACATATGGCGTCTAGAATAAAACAGCTTTTAAAGACACTCAGCTACCACAGCAATGGACGCATGGACAGATAGATAATCTCTGTGCTTCTGGTGTGATTTACAGCCTTGTAGGAACCTGTGCTGCACAGCACTGAATCTGAAAATTCCCTAAGACTGTGGGTCGCAGTTTGACACTGGCTAAGCGCCAAGCACTCACAAAAAACTATTCACTTATTTTCCTCTGCTACAGCTGAGCAGAGGAGGGGGAATTAAAACTTCATTTTCATGAGTGAGATAAGGATCAGGGGAAAAACACTTTAAGGCAAAACAGGCTCCAAACTTAAACAGTATAAAGAAGATTTATTATTAACAGAATTAAAAGTAAAAAGGGTAATAAGAATCAAAGCAAACTTTCAGAACACCTTTCTTTCCAGTCCCTCCCTCTTTCCACCAACCACGCAAGGAAACAAACATGGGGTTTTGGTCAGTATTTCACTTCTAAAGAGTGAAATACTTCCTTATGTTTAAGGAAAAGAGTTTCTTCTGCTGTGCCATGGGGTCCTTCCCACAGGAGATAGATCTCTGCGTATATTTCTAGCATGGTTTTAACTTTCACAAGCAACAGCCCACCCGAACCTTCTGCAATATGAATCCTTCCCATGGGTGAAAGCAGTCTTCCCACAACTGCCTAGCGTGGGTCATTTTAGTTCATGGGGTTTAGTCTTTTAAGGATGAGCTGTTCTAGTTTGGAAACGAGGGCTCTCTTCTTCGATCTGTAAAAGCAAGGGTCATCGCTCTCTGTTCAAGTTCTTTATTAGATCACAGCCTCTCAGCATCTACACGCTCCAGCGTGAGCACTCCTCTTTACGGGCTGTGTGTGGATCTCTGCACCCACCATGCACCTCATGAATTATAGGTTAACAGTTTGTTGCATTATAGCGTCCACCACAGCTTGCAGGAGAATCTGAGGCGTTTGGAGCACCTCCTCTCTCTCCTTTTTTTTCACTGACCTCAGTGCTGCCATGTTGGTTTTCTTCACATGTCCTCACTTTCCCTTTTTCTCTGACTTGGAAGAAAATTGGCATCTGTAAATTGCAGTTAAGGGGTTGATCTTGTCCGGGCTCTGCATCAGGGAAATACTCGCCATGTCTCTTGCTGCCAGCAGCGTGGTGTTTCTGCCCTGTTCTGCGCTGGCCTCAGAAGGGGGCCTGGCCACATGGTCTCGGCTGCATGACTGCTCGTGGCGCTGGGATGGCCCTTCCCGGCGGCACGGGCCCGGCAGCCCTCTCTGGGAAGGGGCCCGGGGCCCCCCCTCGCCACCCCTCGGAGGGGAGCAAGAAACAGAGAACTTCTCGCGGTTTCTCCTGTCTTAAATATGTCATCACAGAGGTGTTACCAGCTTGCCCAATTGGCCTAGCAGCCCATCGTCAGAGCCCTCAGTGACTGGCTCTGTGCTGGACATAGAAGTTTCGAGCAGCTCTTTTTTTTTTTTTCCCCTGCCCCCACAAAACAGGTTTTATTAAACCAACACACCATGCTTGACTGAACTCTAACCACAAGGGGCACAGCTTTCAAGCATAACTTCATTGGTTTTATTTCCATGGCAGCAGCTGTGAAAAGGTTATCCCACTCAGATTAAGTGCAGTATTTGTGATGAAATGTTTAATCATCAAATCTCTATCAGATACTATTCATATTTACTATATTTCAAAAAGATAGAAATGCAAATTTGTCAGTGTTACTAGAGCATATAGCTCAAAAGGTGATTGGAATCTTCTGTGTTAATAAAATGTCTGACTTCAAAACAGTCTGTTTTCTCAAAATTCATCTATACGAAAAATTCTCATTACAGCTTATACATAAATAAAATCCTTGTGAAATTTCATTCAATTTCGGTCTGTATTTTGGATATGGATGCAATCCATTACTGACATAGTGAAAATGCAGCTCTGTGACAGAGAAAATGTTCTAAAAGGCAGGTACTTTTCTTTTTTCTCTTGCTCTATAGTACACATTTCACCTTTATACTTTTGATTGTTTCAGACAAAGGCCCTGAGAAATTACCTCATAATTTGGTCTTATTGTATCATTTCTTTTGATAACAGCATGCCTTGTACCACCCAATATTGCTGCTTTGATGTTCATTTCATTTCTCCTCCTAAAAATAGTAAACAAGTTTTATCCATGAAACTGTATTGGAATAAAAATTGTTCCTAACATGGAAATGTGGACTAAGTACAGAAGAAGCTAATGCCTCATTCAGAATCAAATGCATCATCTGAGGATAATTTCAAAGATGTGATCAGTTAAGAAGTATTTCCCATCTATAGACAATATTTGGAATACATTGATGCCTTGGAGTGGATCCTAAGGCATCGACACTACAAAAATGTTTATAGGATGAAGACAGGGAAGCAAGGAGCAGAGCCTAACACAAATGAAAGGACTCTAAAAGAGGAAATCAAAACTAAGAAGAGAAATAAAGCTTTGGATGGCACTGATAGCAGGACAAGAAGCATAAAAATTATTTTGGTATGGCAGGGATAAATGGAATCAGCAGGGAATTCCTCTGATCATAGATGTGACACAGGGCTCTCAAATTACACAGAGGATGTGAACTGCTGTTCTATAGGCATGCTGACTCACTCAGCTTTCTGCAAGCCTACATCAGTGTTTTGGTCTCAGCTCCCACGGCTCTTTACAGCTTTGTTTCCTTGATTTACATGTCTGTTTGTCTGTTCAGGCAATCCCTTCACAGATTTTGTTGTATGCAACCTCCAAAATTTCCCAGAAGGCTACAGAAAGATCATAATGTATTTATGTTCTGAAGTTAAAATAAAAAATCAGTTTCTGCTGCACTTTGCTTTTTGCCAGGTTCAACCAAATTCTAAACATAAATTCCGTGTCCAATCTTGTGGCTATCTCTATTTCAGCCTTAATCTCATTTGGTCTTTTCAACCAGAACTGGACAAGATCAAAAGACAAGTTTTCTCCGAACAATTGTTCCCTGAGGGAGTCAGGAATTAGAAAGGGGTACCATCAACTCTTGTCCTTAAACAGCCAAACTCCTCCCAGGTTTGCAATTTGGATATGGTTGGTCTGGTTAGTAATAATATAAACCCCAAACCTGACTGCCCAAACAGCCAGCCACCATGTAACTGTCTGGAGACCGTGCCATCTGCAATTTCAGGCATCCAGAGCATTTGTTTTCACAGCTTGTGCCTGCTTTTGGGTCTGACAGAGGCAAAGCACAGATTTCTATTTCCACATGCAGGAACAGAAATCCTTTTTGCTCCTCTAGGTCATCTCACCACTGAAAACAGGGCAGTGTGAGCATTTACTGATGATCACTGAGCAATGTCACTTTGTGACTCCGGTGCCATTCAGAGTTGGGAAACCAGAGATCAGTTCTTCAGGAAATAGTTCTTGGGGAACTATTCCATTTAAGTGCTCCTGTCTGCAGTCCCTTTCCCCAGCAGTTCCCTCTCACAGTCCTTTTGTCAATCAAACCAGTAAAACCAGAGTTCCAGCAGTGATATTTCAAATCCTTTCTGCAGTGACACACGGCTAATTAAGTATCACTTTCCCATGCTGGGAACACTTGACCACTAGAGGAGAACAATGACCTAGGCAGGTCTCAAGGAGGAATCTTGGCAGTGCTGGTGGAAACACTCCTGTGTCTTCTCTGCTAAGAAGAAAAGGCTGACTGCAATCTTTGGAGTGTCAGTTTGGTGACTGTACAGTTCTGCCACACACCCACTGTATTGGTGCTTAGGTCACAGTGAATGGACCAATACAACAAAAATAATCCTCTTGTTAAGGATGCTCCTGGGCTGCAAGAGTGGTTTTCAGAGCAAATATCTGGGTTTTCTGAGCTTTCCCACCTTGCAGATGTGTGACAACATTCCTAAGAACTTCTTCTCTGACCATGTCTCCCTGAAGCCTCACCAAACTCAGTTTCTTATGTTAATATTTTCCTTACCTACTAGATGGTACCCACTTTTGAGAGGAAGCACTGGTTGTGCGTGGCGTAAGATTTACAGAAATATAAAGCTCCTAATTGTAAACCTTGCAACATGATTTCTTGTGTCTATGTATTAACTCTGGAAGATACTTTTCTAATACTGGTTCTTAAATTTAGTAGGTGATTGCTATGCAGTAGTTCAACTGGGCCACAAAATCTCCTCTGCAAATTTAACTTAGGAGATCTTACTGCTTTTTGCGACTGTATAATTATCACTAGGCAATATAATTTTGGAAGAAAGTGAATAAAAAACCTTTCTCACTATCATTTAAAGCTCTGAAATAGTTATTACCAATGTATCTATTAAAATACTTATTGTCCTTGCTTTGAAGTTAGCAATGTTAATAGGTAATAAAATTAAGTTGTAACGAAGAAATTTAGTTTACTAAATTCCTTGAAGGGGAATGCTTTATTCCTGAATGGCACTGTTGATATGGGATATGATTTTCACTTGAAAATCACTATCAGCAATTTGTTCATGAATCTTCACTTAAGATATAAATTTTGGCTACAACTAATTAATTCCAATCTAACAAATACTAATCTTTGCCTGTGAGACTGCAAAAGGCAATGACAAACATTACTGCTATTGATCCCATCACCTGCTACATCCTTAATTCTACAGCTTTTTATACCTGCCAATAATCTCTCTCTCAATACCCAGAGAGAATTTTTTTTTCCTTGAAAAATTCTGCTTCTTTTAAGTGTTGGTTACATCTATAACCAAGAATTGGTCCAGTCCATTGAATATAACTCTGTACACAACAGATTAAATCCATAAAACATTAAACAGAGCTCAACAAAGTACAAAATAAAAGCAACAGTGGAAAATATTATTATTATTATGATAGATAATTTTTGAAAAAACATACTCAAGCAGTTTATGTCTCAATATTGTAATTAACAGAAAATAGACTGTTCCCTCACCAAAGCAGGATTCATTAAAATTATGGAAATAAGCAAAAACTTCACCAAACACATGTGAAGAAATGCCTCTGTAATGCACATGACAGGGACAGCTGACAATGAGTGTCAATTTTTATATCACTGTTCAAAATATTAAGAAATAAGGAGATGCCATTTTGTCAGGCTACTGGCAAAATCTGAAATATTGGACTAAAAAATCCTGATTCTTTTGTGAAAAGATTGAGAAGGAATGTTGATAGAACCTGACAATTTGCAGTAAGCATCTTCCAATCAGAAATGAGTTGCTGCTGTACTATCACGTGGGCGTGTAACAAAAAATGAAGGTAATTGTGAAAATTTCAAACAGAAACAGCCTGTGTAAATTTGAAGATGTGATTTTCTTTCTTGTTGCAGTTGGCTTGTGTTTATTTGACTGTTTAAGTTTGAATCTCAGGTGCACATAATTAAAAATATTTTTTGAATACTTTTAAAATGCTCTTAAATACCTGTTGACAGAGAGCACCTTGTGCTTTTCTCTACAGGTTCGTTGACACAGCACCTCTACATGTTAGACTCCCTCCTTTTTCCATGGAGAGGGCTATCACTGTCTTCACTGCTTGACAACTGAAACAACCACCTTGGTTTTAAATCAAGATTGTTTTTACAAAGGTGATTTTAAAGAGAGATTAATTAGCCATAAAGATGACTTGTCTTCACACAGCTTTAGGCATGGATACAATCTTTATAGACAGAGACACTGAAATACAGCCTATGTATGAAATGAGTCAGCCCTGCTAAAAATGTTTCTATCATCACGGCATAGCAACGGTGCAATTCTTTCACAGACACTCTGGGAACTCTTCCTTGCAATCATGCACCTCTGTTAATTGAAAAGTAATTGTATACAAGGGGAAGTAGTTATGTACCCATGCCCAAACTTCTGTGTTGCCTTGTATCTTTTGTTTATTTCAATCGGCTCCTGAAAAGCTCTTGGTGAGTGTGCTCTCTATTTTGAAAAAAGATTCTATTGAGCAGTCATTGTATTACTGGCAAAAAAATAGAATCGTAAATACCACAGTCATTTGTCTTCTTAAAGGCAGGTTGTTCTGAGATATGACTTGAGTTCTCTCACCTTGAAGCAGCAACACATTTCTTTTCTGCAGTGTGCCACATCCTTCAAAGAAAAAAGAACCCTACTTTCTTTTTTATTGGTTTTACTTTACTCCATGCTTCAGAGAAATATTCTTCTGATAAAACCAGATTATTTTATATTTTCTAGGCAAACAACAATAGAAGAAACAAACACATTCAATATCCTTGCTATATTAAAAGTGGCTGGATTCCCACATTTCTAATACTCCATTCACCAGAGAAAAAAACAGGCGAGTTTGGGTGTGCAGATCTCAGACAATCATGCACTGCATATTCACAAGCATTCCTAAGTATTATTATCCATGCAATTTCAGTGGTACAGATGCAGTGTGGGGAGAAATGTTGAGAAAAGTTTTAGTCCTGTTTCTGCTCAGTAACTCCCAGTGATTACTTTCCTTATAGATGCTCAGTAGGGCACTTTCCCAGAGAGAGGCAGTCTACCATGGGTATAAAACACCAGTGGGAAGAGGAACATGTCACTTGGGACGTGGCAGTGGTATATGTCAATCGTGCTATCATCTAAAGAGGAACTAAAATATCAGGGCATATGCTTTTTGATGGAATGTGCTTGGCCCTTGACAGGGTTTCTCCATGTTGCCTATCTGACATGTTTTGGTTCCTCACACACCAGGGCAGGACCATTTCCAACCTCTACTTAAAATCCACTCAGACTTCCTACTGTGAAGTTGTTTCTGTAACTTCAGCTCCTGCTGGCCTACCACTCCCTGAGCTACCCGGTTTTCTTACAAAGCACTCAACCCAATGATCTCCCAGTGACTGCTGGCTGCCTGCTTCAATGGCCAAGTCCATTCAGACCTCTTATCTCCAGCTTTAGCAAGGACCAGTTCCCAAAAAGCGTTTCTACATTAGGTTTGGCTCAGTTATGAGAGCATCAGAAATTCATTGGAATCCTTCAAGTGGTTTTGCTGCTCTCTTCAGCTTTGGAATACAATCTGAACAGAAGACATTTTGTCTTAAGACAAAATTTAACCCACAGTTTCAGCACACTATTGCAAAAGACTCCAAAGGATCCTTCATCAGCATCCATGCATTGTGGAATTCACCTCCATGCCTGGGAAGAGCTCACTGGCAACTTGGTTCCCATGGAAAGCTTGGCAATTGGCAAGTTTCTGTTCCCCTTGTGGCATTTCATCTCTTTGAATTGCTATAAAAGCTGTGAGTGGATATGAAATGTTCCTGGTTATGCCATGGCCTGTTTCCTATCATATGCTTGCCCAAACGAGCATGAAGCCGAGCTCAGGAAAACATGAAGTTCTGGGATCTTGAGATGATAAGCAATACAAAATAATTCTAAAAATTAATTCTACTGAAAATACATAGTTTGAGGTTTTTTATGTATACACATGTATATAATTAGATGAGTGTGCATGGAAAAACTCCATCAATATAAACCACCTCAGGTCCTTTCAAATGGAAACAAACCTCTTACAGGCCAAACTTAACAAATAAGGGCACTAACTGTTCTTCTACACCAAGCTGCTGAAATCTTAACAGGACACTCGAAAGCACATTCAAACCAAAGATTTCAACTAGCAATGAAAACAGACAGCATGTATCAAAATTTATGATCATGAACATGCCACTCCCTCCCTTACATCATCAATGGTGCAGATCAGTGCAGAGCCATTTTATTAAAATAGCGACAGTCCACCTCTACTCTGGGGTATTAAAACCTCCTTTAGAATCAGACAAAACAAAACCAAGTAGCAGATCACAGTCTAATAATCAGAACAGCATGGACAAGTGATACTGTGTAAACATTCTAGTAGCTGCACAGAAGCAAGTTTATGAATATTTAACTCAGAAAAGGCACAGATGCATAATTTTCCTTTGAAACCTTATTTGCTATATTTCTGTAACAGTTACAAAAATATCCCCGTGCATTGACTGTCACTGTGATATAACTGAAAACTAAGGGATAAGTGCTCCTTTGAGACATGCACATGGTCTCTTCCTCCCCTGTGTATTTGGAGCACTCACTACTGCTGTCAGCAAAGCTCCCACCTTTACCTCAAAACTCCCTCCTCTCATCAGCGAAACGTGTGCAAGAAATGGAGGAAGCTGACAGACAGCATATATTATCCTTCTCCTTTTCTCCTTAATGTTAAATCAGGAAAGATAATGCAGGGGGAGGTTCTAACAGAGCTGCTTGCTAATGACCTTGAGCTGCTCTGTTCTGTAGCGAATTGGGTCTAAAGCACCCTCAAGGTTTGTGAAGCAATGTTGCAGCCAAAGGGACACCTAAGCTAAGAGGTCCCTGCATCCTGAGCACATTCCAATAGTGACTTGGTGTTCCCACCTGTGCTTGGCAGCTCATGAGCAGAAGGGAGAGCACACAGCACAACTGCAACTTGAATATTGAGTGCTACATTTGTAAACATCCTTTCAGATGAAGCTGCAGTTATTATTATAGCACTATCATCCAGAAATGCAACAGGAATTCAAGGTGACCAGATGCCAATAGCTAACAGTTCAGCCAAATATAAAGGAAAAAAAAAATGCTTACAAAGTGGAAGATAAACTTACAGGGTATTTGTACATTTTTTGCCTCAAAGATGTATTTAGTTGTAACAATTAATATGTGCATTACCCTGGTATTAAGGGACATGAAAGAAGAGAAAATCACTGCTTGTGTTAGGACTAAGTATTAAGTGTGAGAAGAATAAGTTGAGAATACAGCTGTATGCTACTGGCATAACTTTTTATTCCCTTGATTCATGCTGTCTTATAGTCCTTATTTTAGAAAAGGTAGTACTTCCACACCTTCAGAAAGGATGTGATCTACACAGGGACTTTTCTGCAAGTCTTGTGTACAGTTTACAACTGGGCTCTGCAAAACGGGATGCTATTGAGTCTTTGATTTAATGAAAACTTAGGAAGTCAATTCAATTCACTGCAGGGACTGCTTTGTTCTTTCATTATGATTCTTTTTTAATGAGAAAGACGATCGCAAGGATAAACTCTATTCCTCTGCATTTTTACACTAATTACATACAAAGCACCATTCTGGCAGAGCGGGACTTATCTCCTTCAGGCAATACAGTTATCATCTTGTAACCACACTTCAAATCTCCCGTATGAATGCTGCAGCTACGTGTGCTGAATGTGGATCCTGCTACCCTGGCTAGCTGCTTGGCTTGATGAATGTTTAAATATTCCATAAATCACAGGGAAACACTGATACTGCATGAAGCAGCAGAGACAACCCTTGCATTCTGCTTACAGCTGTAGGATCAAGGGTGCACTATTTTATCAGGACCATTAACTTTCCTCATTGAAGTGGGAAGGGATGGTTGGTTTTGCAAACAGTACTTGAGATGTTTATGTTCTAACAAGAGCCAGACCCATATACTAACACTACAAAGGACAGTTATCCCTTAATTCTTAAAAAAATCAAGTGTTTGTGATTCAGCTCACATCCTTATGAGACAATTTATTATTTTACATACTGTGAGGCAATCTGGGCTACATAGGGAGCTTCATTACCATCAAATAAAATTACTGAGAACAACATTCACCCCTCTGCAATACCCTGATACTGTGGACTAAGATTCAAAGCTCAACCTGTGTTCATTGCCATGGTATCTGAGCACTCCCAGGGCTGTGCCATACAATACCCTCCTTTCTACCTGCTCAAAAGCCTTGATTCTTTCACCTTCAACATCTGTGCCCCTATCTGAACCTGTGGTACAAATACACCTAATGGCATCTGCAGAGATGGGGAGATCAAGCAGCAAGATGCATGAATGGTACAAACTGCACTTCCTCAGAGCTTCCTCGAGCCTGCCCACTCATCCTTCTAGTGATGAGGTTTATGTTCTCAAACAGGAACTCACAGACTTGTCTTCAGATTAGCACTGTCTTCGAAGGACTGGCAGGGCTCCTGGAAAAATAAGCAAGGAGGGAGCTTCCCAGGCTCAGCAACAAAATCTAAATCCTGATCCAAACATAAATGCTTGCAAATACATGTTGCAGATCTGCCTCAGGTCTCAGGCATAGGTGCTGGCATCACTAAAAAAAAGCATGACAGTTTGAAATGCCACACTGTGATGATTTTTTGATTCTGCTAAATTCCACTAGCTACCTGTGATTCTGCAGCTGTGAGCTGAGTAACTGCAATGTTTCCCATTTTATTGCATCTGTGGTTTCTATTTACGGACTTACTGGCATGAAATGGCCACAGCTGGCTAAATGTTCCTAAAATGAATGTACATTTACCTCCAGGGTAAAACTGCCTTTTTCTCAAGTAGTATACTCAGTATAGACATTGCCTCACAGCAATGATGCAGCATCTTGATGCAAACATGGTTCATCACCCAGGACTTTGGCCTGCCTAAAGCTCAGCATCTCGTTCACGCTCACTGCACTTAGTGCCTGTAAGGTTTGCTCTCATAAAATATGCACCAGTCTTTGAACCATGGTGCAAATCTGAATGTTGTGTCTGGAAGGTACTGGTTGAGGGCATAAACGTGGCAGCCAGAAAGATCACCGGGTCAGAGCTTCCTGATGTGAGAGTGATCTGAACTGCCTGATTTGAATCCCCCAGGGACTCTTCTACAAGGAGAGGTACCTCTAGTGCAACTTTAGAACAAATTCACTCTCTGTGTGGACAAGACCTCCCATTCCCTCATTTAGGTCAAGCGGATGGTAAGAGAACTCCCTTTTTTTTCCTATGCTCTTGTCTGCATCAGCAGGCACAGGGAAAATGAGGTGTTCCTATCCTTGCACACAACGCCCTCTTGCAGCATTTGTCTCTGATGGCACAAAGGATACTTCCTTGAGCACCAAAGCTATTTTGAAAGCAACCTAGTAAAACAAGAGGTCTCTCTGGGTTGAATGAGCTGCATCAGAGATCAAGAGATACTACTACAGAGAATGTTACAGCATGGATGCTTGATTAGGCCAGGCCTTTACTGCTTTGGGGTTATCATGATTGTATTAGTGATTGCATCATTAAACCACGACATACAGTGTTCACGCTTAACTGCTGCCACCTGCATCCTAGAGGAACAGTGCTTTCCAATTTTCAGCTTGTATGTGCTGTGGGATGTGCATGATTTATTCCGATGATACCATGCAAGAGCACAGAATGTGCTGCTTTGGCCAGGATTAAAAAAAGGAAAGATATTCTGTGGGTTTGGACAGCAGGTGCCTAACCTAACAATCAGGAGCATCTCATTGAGAGAAATAACTCTAGAAAGAAAGAGCTGAGGGGCTTTTAGAGCCTTTACCTGCCATTTTATTTGCCCTATGTTAGGGGCCAGGACTCCTCTCTGTAAGTGTTTATTCGTACGTTGTTAAACAGCTGGCAAAGCAAAACACACCTCATGAAAATGAAAACTGACTAAGCCCTGAGATGCCTGGTCCTTTGTGTGGGTGGAAAGGAGCAGCAGGGCCAAAGCAGAAAGCATCTGTCTGCTGGTCAGTGTAACAAGAACAGCTGACAGTGAAAAAACCCCCTGAGAATTAAAAAATACCATCCAACCTCTCTGCTAGGAATAGCCAAACAAATCAAAACAAAAGACAGAGGTCAAGTCTATTGGTTTTAACCCTTTGTACCCCCAACACGGTCTTTTTTTTTTTTTTTACCCTGCCTTTCCAGCTATGTGTAATAATTATACTGTGCTGAAATTGCATCTTTTTTAGTATTATGGATTAAAATGCAAGAAGACTTCATTGGCTGGGAAGGGAAATTTTATGGTTAGAGCAACTATCATAAAGAATAAAATCCCAGGGTCCTGTATGAAAACTATACATACCTGAAAAGTTTGACACCTCTCTGAATTGTTATCACCTACAGAGTAAAATAATGAAGGTTCATTCAGCAGCAGCAGCAGTCAACATTTTATAGCAGGAAATTTTAAAAACTCAATTGAAAGTAGAATGAACATTCAAACACAAACACAATTATTATGTAAATGGAACTGAACAGAAATCTGGCTCTAGTCATACTGGTTTTTTCCAGCTAGCTTGCTGTGGTGTCCATGATTGTGATAGGCAAATCCCAAATACATAACATATCATAATCCTTGCTCCTCTGAGCATGCTATCCAAAACTGAAAATTGCACATTACAAAAAAAGATCTCTGCAATTTGAAGTGCCTGTAAATAGCCAGCATTCTAGTTTCATTTCTCTGAAAGTACAGAATTCCCTCTGAATATGAAAAGGGCTCTTCAAAGCCCAAACAAAAGGACTATTTGGCTGACCATTTTCATAATAAACATATCCCACATGGTTTGGCATCCCTAATTAGAAGCCCAGAGTAATTAGGAGAAAGTGCATTGCAGACAGCAATGTGTAACACAGCAGGGAGATTCTGCAGTGCTGCTATGAGAATACCAAAGACCTGAAGGTCATTATTTTTCACTGGTTCCAAGCCACGCTTGCTGCTGTGTTTCATTTTTACAACCCAGAATGAGCGTGGCCCCTTGCACTGGGAGGACTGTGAGAATCATAGAATCAGAGAATGGTTTGGGTTAGAAAAGGTCTTGAAGATCACCCAGTTCCAACACCCCTGCCACTAGACCAGGTTGCTCAGATCCCCATCCAATCTGGCCTGGAACACTTTTGGGGATGGGGCATCTAAACCTACTTTGTTTCAGTTTAAAGCCATTTCCCCTTGTCCTATCTCTACGTACCTTTGTCAAATGGAAGAGATGGGCCAGCTGGACATGCCTTTCCCTGTGCTTCAAGGGCAATGTCACAGCTTCTTGCAACATCTGCCACATGCTTGCAGGCCAGTGTGTGGGCTGAGTTGTTGCCTTGAGGGACCAAGGACTCCTTCTATCACAGGCAGATAGGACCATAAAGTTGCTTGGCTGCAGCTTTGAACATTTTATTTGACTGGAGGGATAACCAAGCTCTTTGTTTTACAGCAGTGGCGTGAGCATGCTTAGGAAATTGAACAATGATGAAATAGATCTTTTCTAATCAAAATCACTCCCTGTCATCCTCAGTGAAGAGGAAATTCTGATGGGATCGATGCCTTCCCAGAAGATATTTCATCTCAACACATATTGTCCAAAGTATGTGAGAGCGAATATAGCTCGATGAGCTTAAATCATATACTTTCTTTGTTTCCCAGACAAACAAGATTGTTCTTACCGGCAATCGACAAAAAAAAGGTGTTGATATAAAAGAAATTCTGTTATGTTTACCTAAGTTAAGTGCATAATACTACCTTTGTATTAATATACCTGTAGTAGTGGAATGAAATTAAGTAAAAAGAGGCATTTACCGTTTCTGTCATTCAGTAAACAGCTGACAAGCACTGAAAAAAAAGCAATGCCTATATAGCATTCTATTTTCCTTCAAGTGGTTTTGGTCAATTTTGGTGAAGTAGGAGGGATGTTGGGGAGGGGTGCCAGATATCTAAATGGAAATACAAACTTGAATAGCAGACACATCAGGAAATTACATATGGCTGAGATACTAATGGCATAAGCTAACCTGAGCTAGAAATGCATTAAAAAATGATATGCCAGTAACAGGTCTGCAATCTTACCAGTCTCACAGGACTCTCTGGCTTACTCAGGGGCACAGATCACCTCTGATTATATGTCAAATCTAAGACATTACAGTTACTGTAGGGAAAATTCTATTTCCATTGACATACGATACAACCTCATCACTTGGCCTAGAAGCAGAATTCACCCAGACATACAGAGATTCATAAAAAGTGTTTCTGAACTAGCAAATTATTGCCATCCCTAAGTATTGGTGGGCTGAAAATACTTAGTAACTTGTTGCAGTAAAATTCAAGGAACAGCTTGCCATGTGGAGCCCTACTCATGCAGAATCTGGCCCTCAAGGCTTTATGATTCCCGTCTGTTCAGAAGACACTTCCATTGCTCCCTCAGTTCTTGTTTTCCAGAGTAACAAAAAAATAGCAGTTTTGTATTTTTTCTGTTTTTAATGATGTCTAGTAGATGTGCTGTTTTCATTTGTAGCATATGTGACGTGGCTTTTAGAAGTAATTTATTTTTGGTGGCAAGCTGCTGATGCTTGCACCCATGTTGGCTATTAGTAATTAACACCTTCTGGTCCACTATGGACAATTTCCCACTTACTGCTTTTTAAGGTGCTAAAACTAATCTACACCAGCCCTAGGTCCCATAGCTCCATTTCACCCATTTGAGGCTTTTCTGACTGTTAGCCAAGGTTTTTCTTTTCCTCGACTCATAATGACACACAACCCAGTGGATATAGGGAAGTATCCCTACAAGATTTTGTTAAGAAGAATCCTCTGTTGACGAGGAGACTGAGGTGAGATAACACGTGCTAAAACCTTCTCAGAGGTGTTACCACGGACAAATACAAGTTTTGGCTGTGAAAACAGCAGGTGTGAGAGGAAGCTACCTCAAGAGAAGGAACTGAGGATGTCCTTGTTGCCTGTTAAATGTTTGGCGTATCAGCCAGATAAAACATAATGACATTCACTGCCTTATAATGCAGCATTAGCAACATTAATTTTATAGCTTTGTTCTCATACAAAGAAAACTCCTGAAGAACAATATCCAGACCTAAGCACTGGTGCGTTAATGAGCTTTGGATGGGGCACTCTGGTGGATACACACTTGTGGCTACGTGGCTACTGGCATCTCTGCATGTCTGAGTCTGTGCATTCCTAACTGCAAAGAACTTCCACACTCACCTCTTCGGCACCAAAATGAGTTCAACTTAAAATTACGTACAATAAAAAAACTAAACAAAAAACCCCCCCAAAACCAACCAAAAATATCCAGGACAAAAGGAAAATTTTTCTAGATTCCAGATTTATAGTTGCACTTATTCACTTGATAGAAAGGGTAGATGGATTTTTCCACCAGAAAAACCCAAGTTTAGACAAATTCTTCCACTTTTTTATGATCTGTGGCTGACTAGTACCCATGTTTTAAGGCCCATATGAATATCTCACAAGAACAGATCTCCTTCAATGCTCTTGCTGTTTTTATTTCTGTTCATGAGAACAAAATTGCAATGATGATGAAAAGCCTTACATGGACTTCACTGCTTAAAACTATTGAGTCTACTTTTACTCCTTGAAAATTTCCCTTTTTTGTTTGGGATTTTATTTTGTTTTGGTTTGGTTTTGGATTTTTGGGGGTTTCTTTGGTTTTTTTAACATGGAAATGAAGCTTTAAACACTCAGAGATTCTGACACCTTCAGGACTGTGCCTCTTCTGCACTATCTGATGGTATGTGGATTCAATGCAAGGTGACAGTCCTAATCTTTGCATCCATTAGAATGAGTACTGTGAATTTTCAAAATTATTTTGGAAAACAACTCACAATATGAAAATGTAGCGGAGGCTGCTGGTTTCCATGAGCTAACTTTAGCTGCTGGAAGCTCAGCATTCACTGCAGAAGGCTTTAGTCAGAAAAGCTCAGGAACTTTAATCATCTGCTAATGACAATTTTCAGAAACCTGTGCAAATTCCACCTTTTCATTATCACTCAGGGAGTATATATGAACAGTGAGGGACAGCTAAGTCAAAGGGCATCCAGAGTAAATCAACATTTGGAAGAAGCCTCTAAAGAAAGAGGAACTCTTTATGCCTTAGGAAATGATAGCTTTTCAGTCCTACAGTGAATTCAGGGGTTTTTTGACTACATCAAGTGACACCTCCTTAAACAGTACATTGCTGCAAAAATCTCAAGGATTAAGAAAGCAAGGAAAGAAAAAGACAAAGGGATGCAGTTGTTTTTTACTACAAATCAACTTCTGATGGCTTGAATTCTGAAGGAGAAAGAGAATGATTTAAAAGATTTTCAATCTTGCATAGAGAGTAGAAGAACCGTATTTGAAAAAAAAAAAAAAGCCTTCTGATGATGTCAGCACTCAGAAGAGAATCATCCCATATAAAATTAATGTCATTATTATGTGATTTCCATCTGTTAACAAAGCCAAACGATTAGAGCTGCTAGAGAAACTGCCTTAATGGAACAAACATAGATAATGGATTTGAATAAATACACAAGCAAAAAGACAATGTCAGGCTCAGTCACTCAGCAACATTAAATGCCAAGTAAATAAATAGGCTGTGTAGTGCTATACCATCCAGCAGGAATGTTATGCTGAATGCCTGGATCACTGCTACCATGGCTTCTGTAGCCAATTTTGGTTTGGATTTTTTTGGATGAAACCATCTTTTTGGGTTTTTTTGACACCTCTTTTTCCAGACAATTCCATTGGTAGGCTTTACATGTGTTCTAGTTGTTCATACGGTCTGCATTCAAATACCTTCCCCAGCCCTCATCACTTGTCCAGAAAATAATTTCCACATATCCCTAACACTTTCCCATTTACTTCCCAAATCTATCGTATTGGCACAACAGATATCTCTGACAAACTCCCTTTAGTCCACCACTGTATTTTTAAACAGAGTCAGAAAATTGTTTATAAAGTACCTTTTACATACATATTTATATATAGTAAAGCAGAGTACTTGATATACATGTCAATATACATCAGGCATCAAACATTATTCAAAATTAGCCTCTGTAATGCACAGCAGAATGCAGTATCTATATGGGTATACCCTTTCACAAGCCAGCATTTCCAAAAAAGTAAAATCTATTTAAGAGTCATAGGGACTTGCCTTCCACAATATCTAAATCAGTCCGGAGAAGGACATTTCTGGGACAGAACTTGTGAACATCTAGGCAATCCTACACTCAGAATAATTATTTTTAAACACAGTTCTCCAGAAAGCTGCTACTAATAACACATTTTAAACCTTTGGCAGAGCGAAGTATGTGGTGATGTTTCCCCCTACACAAACTGAAATACCAAGACAGTGAAACACTGCCTGAGCAATCTCTCCTTATATAAGAGCCAACATTTCCTTTGCAGATTGGCTTTCATTGCCTCTGAAAAATGTCAGTGGGGACCAATGTTTATAAAACTTATGTTGTAATACGCTTAAGTGCTTTGTGCTGGAGTACAGAGGTATATTTTTGACTGTTCATTTTTTGCATAGAAATTAAGTCCTTGCTGCTTGGGAACACTTTTAACATTGTATCACAAGACTGTATTATGAGTGAAGAACTTCAGCTTCAGGGTTGTTCCCAAAACATTAAAAGATGTAACATCAAAGAACTACCCAAAAATCATTGTTCCTGTAAGAAAACATGAGCTTTTCAGTATGCTGATAAGTGTACCACGGCCTAATACATTTTGTAGTTGTTATCCTCCGCAGAGCCCTACCCTCCTTATGTCAGGAGAACACATGATATTTTTTCTCTTTTATCAACTTCTAACCTACGTGTTCTGTGAAGGTGAATAAATACAATTATTACAAAAAAAAAAAAAAAAAAGAGTGGCTGAGAAATTTACTTAAATGCATTCACTTCCCACACCTCATCTAGACATGAAATCTCAAAGAAGGGAGGGATGTGCAAGAAAGGCACATCCCCCCATATTATACATAGACTGTCAAACAAAGGATCATTAGATATACAGTACAGAAGCACACTATAGTGCATTTCTCATTTTGGAGGTCAGATTGATTACACAGGCCCTGTGGCAAAGCAGTGACAGGGCTGCAGAGCTGCTCTGCCCACACATCACCCCAGAGACAGAGCACCCCGAAATCCTACTTCCCAACAGCTAAAAATTGGCTGCTATTTCTTTCTTTCTAATGAGCGAACTACTGAAGTGCCATGATCAGCAACTAGAACTAGCAAGCTCTTCTTTGCTTGCATCTGAGCTCTCCTTACTCTACATAAAATGTAAAGCATACTAGTATTTCCCAGCAAGGCAAGAACAATCAGAATTCAAAACTACTGGTGTTTCTTTTGGCTTTTAGGTTGCACCCCAGTCCTTGAGATCTCACGATTCATTCTTTGCTAATGAAGATTTGTTGGGATTTTTTTCAGTTAATCCAGTATGTATTTCTAGGTAATGTAAATATGGAACAAATGTTAGCGGGGTATGCGTCTAAATCATATTGCTTGTTATTGTTCTGCAAAAGCCTTTATCCCCACTGTTTTCTACAGAACAGTTTCAGAGAGACACTTACCTTGTCTGACGGCTAGTGTTGTCGTGTAGACCAAGAATAGAAGGATATAATTGAGGAAGCTCTGAAAAACAGGTGTGTTGGCATGGAAATCTTCTGACAGATACTTGCTTGTGAGACCAATGCCACAGATAAGGAGGGAGAGTACCTGGCCAAGTGCCACAGACAGCAAGAGATCCCTGAAAGGAATGAGAATAACAGACATAAAACACTCAGCCTCCTCACTAAGGAAGAAATGCTCATACTCCTCCAGGAATCATGTTCAGCATTTCTGGGACATGGAAGAAACATGATGCTTCAGTCAATGAGGGGACCTGCTGGGTACAGCCAACGTAACATTTCCATTATTTCTGCTCTTATCACGGGCATAAACATTGCGCCAACACAGTAGCTTTTATTCACATGTTAAACAACAGCAGATGGCACGTCTCTACCATTTAATTTTGCATTTCACATTTCACAAAGGATAAATGATAGTTTAAATCAACCAAAATACAACACTGCTTCCTTTGAGCATCCTCCTTAACAGAAAGACCCAGGAGTATCATTCAGACACAGCAGGAAACACAGCTCTTTCAGGACTTAGCAGCCAAAGAGAAAAAGAAGATAAAGGATGTTTCACCATCAAGATGAATGTACATTTCATCATATAAACTATTCCTTCCAACTACTATGCAAATCTCTTTATATTTTCTTTCATCTTTCCCACTGCTTACTCTCTCTTCTGCTTTATGGGAACAGGAGGTTCCAATTTTCCCCTTCCTGTCTCCTGGTTCTTAGAAATGTATTTTCTGGTTTGGCTTCTTGCTTTAATCTGTTCCTCTTATTTTTCATCTCCACTATCCTCTGCATTCTCCTATTACAACCCCATTCTCTTTCCCCACAGGTCTCAAATCCTTTTGTGCGTGTTCTCTGTCTTCCTATAATTTTCTCTTTACTCAAGAAATTGCTATATCTGAAAGACGTTTTCCCTCCAAATATCTCCATTTCTTTTACTCTTCTTGTAGAATTTATTATCTAATCACATAGCCCAACTGAGTACAAAGAATCCTCCTTCTCCAAATTTTGTCACAGTATCTCCTATATCCACAGCACAGGAATATCTGTATTTTTTAAATTACCCTTAAGAGTTTTCCCAGGTTCCCCATATGTCAGTACTCTTGTGCTGACCAGGCCTGCTCCACAGCTACACCTTCCCATGCAGAAGAATGAAATGCAAAAGTGCAGGTCTGGTGGAGAAGTAAGCAAAAACAATGCCAGGGAGAGCAAAAGGGCATCCAAAGGGGCCACCTAGTCTGAGCCCTGCCCACTGCTGCTATTGCTGTCACCAGCCCTCAGAAAAGAGGGTCTGAGCTCCCTAGGGGAAGACACGAAGGAGAGGAGCATGCTCTGCAATGTCTCATTTGAGCCTGGAATGAGGAAAGGGTACTAGGCAATCCTAAGGGAGCAGAGGAAGGAGGGCAGCACCCTGCTCAGCTATAACAGTATTTCATGCGTGTTCTCTGCCAGACAGTAAAAAAAAAAATATTGCTTCAAGGCTGCTTTGCTTTCCCTGACAGATTTCCCTGACCTCAGCTCTGCGTGTTTGGCAGTGATGAGCATCTGTGCTCCCACAACTTGGTAAACTCAAGTGTCAAATTTGTTTCCCTTTTTCTCATAAACAATCCTCCCACTAATGTGTCACGGTGTCAGTCATGGCGTGATTTAACCAAACAGACACTGGAAAGCACAGAAGGCTGGGTAGTTATATTCAGCTAACATACCTCGCTGACAAACAGCCTGACACACAGAGTAAAGAGCAAACTTTATTGTGCTAAACCCTGTGTTTTGATGGGAGACTGGTGGATAAGTAGCAAGTAAGACTCTACCACTGCTACCTCTGCTTGCACATTACTCACTCTACTGTGAAACACAACCATAGGAAACAAACACACTCGACAGAGGTGACATCCAAGCCCATGATGCAAATGCTGCCTACACTGTTGATTCTCAGTTGCTGCTGTTACCTGCTCTGCTGCTAACATGGAATAGGAAATTTGAATTGTGACTGCAATTTAAATCCACATATTAATCTTGCACACTTGTTTACAGTTCTTCATTTAGCTGGACATTTTTTCCAACATCCTTCTGTAATTAAGTTTCATGCAGAGCTCTCCTCTCGCCTACTGCCATTTCTATAGTTTCATTTCATTAGTAAATTAAATGTTTGCAAATCAGTAGCCCGCTTCACATGGAATGCAGGTGTGTCCCTGTATCTCAGCTGTGCCTACGAGTGAAAGTCGTATTATATTCATTGTGGGAACACATCTGCTCTGAAGAGAAGCATCTTGGATCCTGCTTAGATTTACATAAAGCTAAATACATCCTCTCTCAGGAAAGGATTCTCACAATAACATATTTCTTGCTCCCTAGGGCTGTTAGCTTTTGGGAGCCACACTAATCATCACATTTCTTCAGACTGGTCAGAAGTTTGATGAGGTCTTACAAAAGGCGTATTTTTTAGCTCAGCTCTCTATGTTCAGGTGTGTCACCAGACCTAACCAGTCAGTACCGACATTTGTATCAAAAATCCAACCAACAAAACCTGAAAAACACCAGGTAAATTTCAAAGCTGTGTTTGATAGCTGTAGCCCTTGCTGGTATACATTTTGATTCTCTCATTGCCATTTTGGAATTTATAAAACAGACATATTTTTTTCATAGTTGATTCTTTGCCAAGTCATTCAACCACATCTACAAGTGGCAGTTTTCCTAAAGAGTTGATCTCTCTTAATATATATATATATACACACACACACACATAAACATGCTCACACAAACAGCCTGTCCTCAGCTTCTGTATTTTACATTTCATAAACTTATCAACAAGAAAGTAATTCAAATTTTATGGTCTTATTCCTAAAAAGTCATTGAGAATACCTTTCTATGTCTTCTGTCAATTACAAAATATGTCCAAAAGTCCACTCGCTACTGTATTTTTGAAGTCATCAATAACACAAAGGGTAATTGGAGTTCAGTAAATACAAACAGGGACAAGAATCAAGACCGTGAACCTAAACACATCCAAGTCTGCAGGTAAAGGTTGGATCAGTATAATCTCTGTAACTTGAAAGAGCTTTTGAGTAAAAATTGTCTTTCAGACAAAAACAGAATGTAAAAAACGCAGAAATCTATTTTGTGGGAATCCAAGTGCAAGCAGTACCATCAATGTCACTGTCTTTCAAAACACTGACTACGTAAATGATATTGAGGACATATATACTGCTTGTCTCTGGTTTTTGCACACATTTGGCATTTCTAATTATGTAAGAAAACTCATCCTGAAATCAAGCTGTTGTGCTTCTCTTCCAGTCAGTACTTAGCTAAACATTTCACAGTGGATGGATGACACAGAAGGATACAAATCTTTAACTCCTGTTTCATCAGTGCAAAGAGCAGCATGCTAGATGTTTAAGCAGAATTAATTCAAATGCCCATGAAACGCTCAGACTTGAAGCAAAGATGATTCATTTTATAAAATTTAACTACTCCTAAGACTGTTCATTAAACTCTCCTGCCACGCCTAGAAATATGCCCATTACAGACATGAATGACAAGCAGTGGCACAGAATATTTGGTGTGCTCCCCTCCTCTCACCACTGTAGGCTGTGACACACTAACCATTACCATGGAACACAGGTGAAATGAAAAGTAAGAGAAAGCAAATCACAAGATCAATAAAATGCTCATTTTTGCCTTGGCTGAATGGAATAGAACAACTCATCTCTCTCCAAACAGAAAAGTGGAAACAAAGTGTTTAAATTCATTACAATGTCAGCAGCAATACAGAAAAATACAATTTTTTGATAAACCTAATAGCCAGTGTAAGGTGCCTGAACTTTACAAAAAAATGCTGGTAACATCAACTGTATTTCATTTTTTTCCTGCAAACGATGATCTAATAAAAGAGTCTTAACTCCTGAGCCTTTAATATCTGGATAAGAATAATAACATACCCATATTTTTCAGAAGAAGCATCAAGCAAACACTGAAAAGAAGATTTCAATGACTGTGGAAAACCTACTATTTCTTTTAGACAAAGTAATAAGAAACTAACTCAGTGCTGTCATCTCTGGCACTCATAAGTATCTTCCCCAAAAATCATAATACTGTTGAAATATGCAACATGGCTCCTATCTGCAACACTTTCTGTGTTGCTTTTCATATGTTTCACCACGCAAAGACTGGCACAAAGGATGATTTCTTCCCTAAGCCTTTGGTCTATCGTGCTGGCTTCAGTAGCACATTCATTCACTGAGGAAGTAGCATTCATTCATATCTTGAAGAAAGGCTGCGCAGTTTGATGGCCTCCAAACAGAACACCAAAAAAAGAGTCTCACTACAAAAAGCTTTATAAAAGTGAGGGTTTCTGCCTTTCAAGGTCCAATTTCTCTTTAGCTGAGTGCTATTCTATTTCTCTACTTGTATTCTGTTTAAATCAAAATAAAGAAATTCTTCAAAAATCCCACTTTGCCCCACTAATACCAACAGTACCTTCTCAAACCAAGTTAAAACAGGGGAAGATCTTCAGCTTGTAGCTAAACTTTGATCTCACAAATGCATAGAATCATTGAATCATTTAGGCTGGAAAAGGTCATCTAGTCCAACCATTAACCTAAGATCAGATGGGTAATTTGAAGTGAGAAGTAGGTCAGAATTACTCCTAAACCTGCAGGTGTCATGTTGCTAAGTGGGTTTTTCATGGCATACTAACAGAAATTAAAACATACTTCTTTATCGTCTCTTTAGAAGTGGAGCCAGAAGACAAAGCCTCATCTTTACACTGGGAGCCATTTCATTCTGTTTAAATGTCGGGGCTGGTAGCTGCTGTGCATCCTTTTTACTTGTTCCTCCAGGCATATGGAAATTTCTGTCACTTGAGTATCTCCTTCTTTATCAGCCATGACAAAGCCAAACTTCTGAAGGCAGACATTCTCATATCAAAGAACTCTGAAGCTAGTGCTTGGTTCCTAACACATACACACTGGCATAATAAAGTGTATTAAACAGCTACCTGCAGCTTCTCCTGTAATTATTTTTCATGAAATTAAACCATTTAGCTCTGAATACTAGTTCATTCCCATCAGAACACAGAAAAGCTATCCACAGCACAAAATAAAAGCAGTGCAACATTCAGAAGGAGCCACACAATCACGCCTGCTGTATGCTGGAGAATCAGTGACATGAAGAGGGTGGCCAAGTGATTTAAACATTTAGGCCTATTTAACTGACACTAAATCCTGTTTTAAAGCACTCTCTATGTCAGTTTAATTTAATTGCTTTCCCTCCTCTCCTTTGCACTTTATTTGATATCTTTCCATTGATAAGTCCCCACTGCATCAGTTTTAGAGTATCTCAGATGGTAAAGAACAGAGGCTACCGCTACTTTTAATCTCTAGCATGAGGTGGGTTAATCCTTCAGCATGCCACAGGCTCCAGCAGACGAGAGATTGGCAGTCTGTTTCCCGAGCCAAGATTTCACTAGAGGAACACATCTGTAAAAGCTGCTTTATGGCACTGTTCGAAAGGGCCTGCAGGCAGGATCGCGCTTTCTCCGGGACGGTAACGACTGCCACACAAAGTTACCGCTCCAAATGTTCCAAGCGTGTATTTGAAACAAGAAAAAACAGATACACTTCATTCAGAGACTGATGACTGCTATGCCATAGTGAAGTTGATTATGTCTGTCACAGCACTGCGATTTTGCCAAGTTTCTTCACTTGAGTGCATTTTACTGTGTTTCTATAAAAGCGTGAGGAAAAATAAAACAAGGTCTTAAAAACTTCACATTGATTCAAAGTGAGCTGAAGTTATGCCCCTATAGGAACCCAGTCAAATTTATTTAAATGCTTACAGGTGGACGTGGAATCATATTTTAAGATTCTACTTATCTGGTAGAAATATTGACGCGTATTACCATAGAAAAAATAAGAACAGCGCACGTCAAAATCACAAATACTAACTACACTCACCAGCATGGAATGTGACTGTTTTCACTGCAGCAGAGCTCCTGAGTTCCCACACCACCCCCCATTTGAATAGCTGCTTAATGAGGACATGGACATTACTTCCATATTTTGTGGTTCGCACTTAACACTGACATAGGCAGCTTGTGAAAGAATAAATTAACAAGATTTGTTCTGGACAATCAACTGAGCTCTCACTGAAAGCTAAAGCTGCAGATTTTCTAATAGCTTTGAAGCATATGAAGTCTCCTATTAGTCCTTCATTGCTCTGAAATTGATTGCATCTAGAGAACAAGATTCTACACTAATTTTGCATGGAAACTTATCTTTTCTTATTTCCCCTTATTCTGACATGCCTGTTACACAGGGGAGAAATTCTACAAGTTGGCACATGCAACCCTTCCCTGCTCTCTGATTGCACCAAGTATCTTCAGTTAATGCATCAAGGCTGCTGCACACTGCTTTAGAACAACTTACAGAAGCAGTCCCAATATTCTATAATTAAATGTTCACAGCACTAATAGCAACCATGGCACCCAACACATATACTGACAATAACACCATGGGCTGATGTGCCATGTTATTCTATCGGTCAGCTACTCCCATACTCTACATTCTCTGCAATCATTCTAGATGAAATCTCAAGAAAATACAGAGGATTTGTAGGTCTAAAAAAAAGACCCCTTTAATATTTCTGGCAAGGAAGAACAAACCAATATTTTCAGAATATAGGTATCAAGCCATTGCTGAACAGTGAAATACCAAAGTCTGAATCCCAGATAAAGCCATACACTGCATTAAAATACAAACAACACTAATATTAATGTACAAATCAGAGAGTGAAACCCATGCAACACCAAGCCTATCCATCACTTAATTCCTACTGAGTCATTATTTTGAAATCTTCGTTGCATTTAAATGATGTACAGGCTTTGTATTGGATCTCGGCACAAAGGGTGGGTTTTCCACACAGTGAGCTGCAGAGTACCTCAAGCTCCCACTGAGGCTCAAAAGAAATTCACTGTGCCTTAAGCTGGGGGTAGGAGAAGAGATCTGTGCCTTCTTGCTCTCATCATCCTCTCTTGCCACCTCCCCAGCAACTCATCACTTGCACTGCAGCTCAGGATCAAGCTCACAGCTTCTTTCCTCAGCAGGGCTCAGCACCTCAGCAGCATCCAAGGGACAGCCCTGAGGGGCAGCAAAGGGACAGCCAGACCTGGACACACAGCCAGCACTTCCCGAGAGCTGAAGAAGCCCCAGCAGCCACTGCCTTGGCTGGAAGGACACCCTGGGCATGGGGAGAGCTGCCCATGTTTCATATCCTTTGCTTTTTGGCTTTCCTAGTTGCTTTGAGGTTTTTCTATTCAGGACATTAAGGTTCTAATTTGCATTCAAATACAACTGGGCTTGATTTTAAGACCCTTTTGGGGAGATCACTAAAAATCAAGGTGTAGGCACATCTGCCTGAAAGCTGTGGCTGATCAGGCTCTGCTGCTTTTCAGTGACAGCTTGAGGGACCAGCCCAGATTGTTGATGCTGGCTGAAAACAAAACAGAATCGCATTCAGCAAGCCTTGGGAGTCTCTGAAGCAGTTTCTTAAGATGAGCTTTTACCTAACAAATTTCCCAATTCTTGTATATCGCTAATTACAGCAATTCTTGAAAATGGGTTTAATTTACTGTAAGCTTAT
The DNA here is from genome assembly GCA_013400235.1 of Oriolus oriolus. NCBI lineage: Eukaryota > Metazoa > Chordata > Aves > Passeriformes > Corvidae > Oriolus > Oriolus oriolus. The sequence continues at coordinate 393,069 of VXBT01012250.1, read as the reverse complement.
ACCCCAGCTTCACACACATACACACAAACATGCTCAGAGATATGAGTGTGTTTTTACAACACTTTAGTAACTGGGATTTTTTAAAGACTATTCTTACACAGATATAACATATCCCTGCACTTAATAGTTAGCTATATCCTGTTGAGACATCTGCTGCACTGGCTCTAGGTGCAAAGAAGGCACTCCTTCTTTAATTATTACTATTGAATAAGATATATGTTTAAAGATAGCAAAGGAAAGCGTGGCGACCAAACTTCCATGCTATTATCTTGATGGAGTCCGGTGCGAAATCATTACAGGCAAACTGGAGGCAGGGTGTGTGTTTGTGTTAGTGCAATTTGTTTACAGTCAGCTTCATCCTACCAGTGAGCTAAGAAAAAGAGAACATGTTTATCCTGAAAACATGCTTATCCTAAAAACATGCCTAGGTTTTGAAACAGCCATCTGCCTTCCAATTGGCAACTTCCTGGTACTTTTTCAGGTACAAATCACCAGACTTGGAGCCCCAGAGGCTTTTTCTCTTTAAGAATGGTGGTCTCTCCATATACGGTTCTTGGCAACTTCTCAGCCTATACTGGATAGACTGAAAATATTTCAATCTTTCTGATGGAATCACAAGTAAAATTATAGATGACCATGCGATAAAAGAATTGTATTTCAGGTTCTTTTAGCCAAATAAATTGACTGAAGCTAGCTGCAGCCCATAAATTTTTATAAATTTCACTGTCTACCCAAGTATGACTAGAGAAATTAAGATATATAAGTATGTAAATATTTGATCTAGATTGGAATAATAAATGACAGAATTAACTTTCCATATGAGAGCTTACAAAACTAGTTACAAACACCAACTGCTGAATATGGTACTTTTAAACAAGTAACTTCTTCCATCATTATCCAGAAATTAATTCAAGAGTGGTATCTCCGGTCTTAGAAATAGAGTAAGAGACTCAATTATGTATTAAGAGTGAGCTGTAATTTCTCAGGCTAGAAATCCATGTGACAGCTACTGAAAATAACACATTTTTGCCTATGAAATCTAGGCAGTCATTGGGCCACTGATCAGTTATTTTTATGATTCAAGAATAAAGCACACAAATAGATGTGGTTTTGGGATAGTTATTTATCTTTACTCTCTTCTAAATGCACCAGCCTGAGCTTTCAGATGTTGAAAGAAATGAGGATGTGGAAGGACTGATGGCTCTCTGCCTCTTGTAGAAAAGAAATTCACTGTCAAATTTCATTAGCTCCTCTCACTTGCAGTGGTTTTTATGCCTAAGGCTCAGGACATTATAAATACAGTGATGAATATCTTTAGATAGTATGAGAAAGAGTTTCAAAAGTTTCAGTTCAGTTAAGATCATCATTAGCTCCCAGTTTTCTCAGAGGAGCTGAAAGCCTACAGTAATAGACCTGGATGATTCCCAGCATCAAGAAAAATAGCTCACCAGTGCCCAAAGAAGTACAACATCACTTCTTACTGCTCTCTTGCCATTACTGTACAGTGCTAATACAGTTTAAACTGATGGGGGTTTATGGACTCTTACAGCTATTGAGAGACAGTTGATAAAGGATGAGATGAAAAGCATTACAGCTCCTGCTATACCCCTGCCACTGATAAGCCAATCTTGATTGAACAGTCTGATGGAAAACAAGTTTAAATGACTCAAGATTCCTCAAGTGATAGATGCTACTGTAACTTAATTCAGTGTTGTCAGAAACACAGAAGTATGGGCTTGGAGTTCCTAGAAAATAGTATGTATGTGAATCAGGATGATGGATGATTTCAGATTTTTCCTGATGCTCCTGAAAGTGGCAAAAATTGTTTCTGAATTTCTGTCCCCATAAAATTCATAACTCTAAGTATATGCATGTGTGAGTACTGACTGTTCATCTACAATTAGGCAACTAAAAATTATCAGTTACTTGTAAAACTGGAGGTCAAAAAAAGACAGGTATGAATATTGGAAATGCAAAAATGCATCTATGAATACCATGGCTGGCTTTTGGAGAACTAAAACTACTAATTCAATTATTACAAGAGGTAGATTTTTTTTCTATTTTTTTATTATCAGTGCACCTGCAAAATAAATAACAGTGATTTTTCATTCTAGAGAGCATTTAATATCTAATGTAAATGTTAAGTTAAAAATCAGACTTATCTGCCTGGATTCTGCAAAATCTTTTGCTTGGATAAAACTAACTGCATTTAAAACTTCAGAACACAACTTTTTTACTCTCTCTTTTTTTTTTTTTTTTGTGGCAACTCTTGGAAATTGTTCCAGAATTCAAAAAACCCAGCTTCTGTGGGCCACATTTTCTCCCCAAGTAGGCATATGCAATTCCCATAAATCTGCATCTTCTTTACAGGGAGTTCCAACTCCATAATTGACAGGCTTGAAGCATGTAAAAGAAACCTTAAGAAAAACGTCCTTAAGTTGGCCCCCGAATATTGTCCCCTTAATTGCACCCATGGTACAGAAAGACAGAGGATACCCACATTAGCATTTCATCAAGGACAGCACTCAGCCAGCCATTGCACACTTTTCCAAATCTCCATCTACTTCAAAGAAGAGATGCTCATGTGCCTGTGGCTCATTCTAACTTCAGCTCTTCAAGGCTTTGACCTTTTGCTTTTTCCCGTGTGCGGGTTGTATTGCTGCTACCTCATCCTGCAGCCCCTCAAGCAGCAGCAATGCTCAAAGCTGCTTGCTCATGGATATTATGACAAGGACATTAACACAAGGACATTAAAATTTTATGCTTTTTTTTCCCCAACAGTTCTTTAATGCACGGAGGCCAGGATTTTCCTCCTTTGGGCGAGTGTCTTTCTCTATCCTCTTCTTGCCTGTGAAGCCTGTATACTGAGTTTCAGGATGGCACAACTTCATTATGGAGAAACAGAAAACACCTCCACAACAGATCTACCACTAATCTGGTGGCTGAAACACCACAGGAAGCAGAATACATGAAGGTAAGTCCTCAGAACAAGACTTCCAAAGCCACTTAGGCAAACAATTTAAGAGTCTGACTGCTTTACTGAGCTGGGTGTCACCTTCTGGAAGAGAAGTTTGTGCTCCATCTCTAGCGAAATTGCAGAGGCACAGGTGGAGAGTGAATTCCTGGTTTGGGTCAGTAACTCACCCCAGTTACAGCTACAGCAATGAGGGGTTTCAGTAGGCTACACTCTTCCTGGCCCAGCTGGGTCAATTTTGAGTACCCTGCTTACAGGACTTGCATGGTGTTGAGTTTTTTTCTCTGTCTGCTACTGGTCCTTTCTGAAAGCAAGGTCCCTCTAAGGCATTTTGAGCCTAGAATTGACTCAGCAATAACCCAGGAGTGCTCTCACAGGTCCTCTCTGCCTTTCTACTTCTAAGATACAGAAGGGGCTTGCAGGAAAGGAAGCACAGCAAAGCCAGCCTTACAGGGAGGTGGAGTGCAAGGACTTCTCCCTCTCCTTGCTTTTGCTGTTTGTTCAATACACAGCCAAAACTACACAGGAGGTTCAAACTTCTGCATCTGCATTCTTCTGAATTCTGCTTATAATTCAAAAAGAAAAAAGCTATTTTAAGTGGAAATTACAACTGGAGAGAATTCAACTACTGCTAAATGAAAAGTCCAGCAACACTAAGTTCTTCATTTTTAGGCACGAGTGTGGTGGTTCTGGTTTGCTGCTCTACCCTTAGGCTCCAAGATAAATCTCTCCCTTCTTCTCTTCCTTTCAATTTGGTGAAACAGCATGACTGCCTCTGTCAACACTGTAAATTTACTACAGACCTGACACACAATGATGGAACAGGCTCAGCTGAAAAAACGTAAGGGCACTCATCTCATTTTTGCTGTTTTATTAGAGTTCAGAATTGCAAGGTGTTCGAAATAAATAAAAATAAATAAATTGTAAGTGGTCTGGGAAGTCTCCAGCTGCAGATTTTTAGAGAGTCAAGACAGAGAAATTCCTGGCCTACAGGATCCCGCTGCGGTGGCGAATGCATGACTATAGTCACCTATGACCTAAAGAATCAGAATGATGAATCACTTAAATTAAAATGAAATCTGTGAAAAACGGGGAGCTGTAAGGTCCTCTTGAAGGAAATTAACCAAGTGACATTTGCCAGAGCATTGCTCCCTGCCTTCCAGGTTGCTTTATTGCAATTTCTTCACAATAGTAGCATCTGAATTTCAGATATGCAAAAAAAGAAAAGAAAACTCAATTATGTAAAACAGATTTTCTTAGTGGGTACAATTTTACCTCACCAGCACTGAGCTGTGGAGTCATGCAAAGGCAATGAGCAGGCTGTAACCGGGCCACTGAGGGTGTCCTCAGTGTGTGCAGCTGATATGCCATCTCCTCCCCATATACAGGGCAATAGCATTCCAAAACACGCCCTGACCCAGAAGAACATGGATCAAAATTGATGTTCCAGCTGCAGCAAATGAGATAAGCCTCATGTAGCTTTCCCAGTGTATGCTGGGAAGTTAATCAGCACCACGCCACTCTCCTGACAGTGGTGGATACAGAGGAGGCATAGCTCTGTTCTTCCCTTATCCTTCACCCTGTATTATCCCCCTGGTTGTCCTGCATGTAGCGTGTCACCAGTGGCACCTGTATTGGTTCACCCTCACAACACCCCAATCAGAGAGATTCATAGAATATCCTGAGTTGGAAGGGACCCACAAGGATCACTGAGTCCAACTCCTGGCCCAGCACAGGACACCCGAAGAGTCACACCACGTGCCTGGGAGTATTGCCCAAAAGCTTCTTGAACTCTGGCAGACTTGGCGCTGTGACCACTCCCCTGGGGAGCCTGTTCCAGTGCCCAGCCACCCTCTGGTTGAGAGTGGTTGAACACTAATATCTATCTAGTGGTTATCCTAGTAGCTAAGTTAAACTTCCCCTGACACAGGTTCAGTCCATTCTCTGGGGTCCTGACATTGGTCACCAGAGAGAAGAGATCAGTGTCTGCCCCTCTGCTTCCCCTCACAAGGAAGTTGGAACTGCAGTGAGGTTTCCCCTCAGTCTCCTCTTCCCAAGGTTGAACAAACCTCACCCACTCCTCATCAGCTTCCCCTCAAGGCCCTTCACCATCTTCATGTCCCTCCTTTGGATGCTCTATTACAGCTTTACAACCTTCTTGTACTGTGGCACTCAAAACTACACACAGTGCTCGAGGCGAAGCCACACTAGTGCAGAGTGCAGAGTACAACAGGACAATCACCTCCTTCAACCAGCCTGCATGAGGCTCAAACTGCTCTCTCTTATGAAGTGCCTTCCTGTGAAGGCAGCCATGGAGGATCCTGCTTCAGCTTAGGCATCTCTCCAAAAGGATGGCTTCTCAAAACCAGAATAAAAAGTCCATTGGTGTGCAGGGAGGCTTCCTCACAGACCAGCTACTCTTCTTCAGCAGAGGACCTTTTGCCTCCCAGCCATATACAAGTGCGGTCACAACCTTCAGCTGGCAAGTTTATTTTATTTTCCCTCCCAGCATGATTCACATCTGTGCTTGCAGCAAAGAGAGCAGGGGGTCAGTCTGACAGTTGAAATGAAAAGTGTGAGGAAAAATCAGGGATTAAATCATATTCTGTGTAAGCATGACATTTGAGACACTGCTGTAAAGCTTTAGACTGCTACTGTTACAAAAATACATGCATAAACCTACCATTAGCATTAAAAAGATTAGGAAGAATTTCCATGTTATTCAATAGCATTTGCTCTGCAGAAATCACCCCTCTGAAAGGCATCTAAGGCTGTAGTTATAACTGAAGGATAAAATCCCAGTCATAGCTCTCCGTTTCCTTGCCTTTCGGAATTGAAGTTAGCCATTAAATCGGATTTCACTGTAATGATATGCATTAGGTTTTCCATTGATGGCTTTTTGTTCTGCCTAGTAATAGAAATAAGACAAGTTGAGAAAAGCCAGAAATTCCCTCGTAGCTGCATAAGTGAATCAAGTGACACACCCATCATAAACAGTACACAGGCTGGGCTAAGTGCTCATGTTCTTGTGGGCCATCCTTTAACATGACTGTATGCTGTTTTCGGCTTAATTTATGTATGGAAGGGGTTATCTGACAAGTGCCAAGTGGGCCTGTAAAGTACCTAAATGGTTCAGAGGTGAAACAAAATAAACTACCCTTTAATTTACTTCCTTCATTTACTTATGGAATAAACTAACATTTAACTCAGTTCGAGTTAAATTAGTTTGTATAGGTCAAATGGTCCTGTTTGTAAAGCCCAGTTTGAACACATGGATGATCCATGGTTATATCTGAGTTAAGCAGGTGCAACAGGCCATGACAGGGCTCGTTGTCACTAGGAGTGAGCTTTCCTAAGGCCACTGCACTCACCCCTCAGTTCCTCTCATTAAAATTTTGCTGCAGGTCAAAACATCTCAGTGGCCTGCCCAGGCAGGAGCAGGGAAATCCAGAACAAGACAGAAAAGTTGGTGATACTTGTGAAATACCGTGACCATGATTTACCAAACAGGATGTCATTCTGCTTCTTCAGATTCAGTTTGAGAGGAATAAGATGAGTGTGTTTTTACAAACAGACTGTGTGAATCTGCTTGTAGATAGGGCCAGGAACTCATAGATACGGAAGTAACAGAAAAAACTTAGTTCTAGAAGATGTTACTAATCAACCTGGACTGCTGCTCAGCCAAGGCTGTGTTAAATTTCTGAACCTAGAGAAAAAGAACAAAGACTTAATAGAACTAGGAATAGTTTTTTTCTTTCTTTCTTTCAAATAACAAAAGGGGGGTGCATATTAGAGGGGGGCATAGAGTAGACAATTCAGGAAGTCTGTACCTTCCGAGTACCTCAGCCAACGGGGAAAAGGAAGAGGGTGATGCAGCTGGGAACGTAGGATAAAAACAGGGCTGCATCACCCAACAATTTGAGAGACCCCATGGGTCTCTCCTTTTATTCATATAAAGTTACAGGACTCCTCTGTCTCCTTTTTGGACATAAACCTCTGGCATCGTGGATTAATCTTCCTAACTTGTTCTTCATCAAGATTTATTTTCTTGGGAAGACAGATGGAAAGGACATCATAGAAGACTGTTCGCAGATGCAAAAATATCTTTACCCACCAAAACCAAATTTGGCAGGACAATGGCCCTTCAATTATTCAAATGAAATTGATGAGGATGATGTTTTTCCTTGTGAATATTATCCTACTGCTCCCTAAGTCTGATTACTAGGCCAAGTGCCTGGACAGACATCAGAGGGCCTCACGAGGAAATGAACAAAACAGTGGCAGTCACTGAGAAAATGTTGATATCCAATTATGCCACGGTGCTGCTACAGCTTCCTTACTGCATGCATGGGTGGGCAGTACATGGCCCTTCAAACAGGACAGCAATCTGAGATTCAGACACTATTTCTCGCTAGTTTACAGTTTACACTGTTGGGAAGTATCACACTTTACCTGTGTGCGCTGTACGCGAGGCACAGGATATCATCAGTATCATATTAAGGTTATATATAAATATATTTACTAAAAAATCATTTCAAGCTCAACTAATATGATTATGAATATGCAGGCATACTTGAGAGATATCATGGAACCAGATGAGACAGATTAATTTTGTAATTAATTGTGTGCTTGAATTTAATTTATATGCTTTTATTATTTAGTACCTGTGTCAACCACTTAATTTGCCTGCAAATCACTTCCTTATATAATATTAATGAAACATTCTATATTGAAATTCATCAAACTATGGAAATCAGATATTAGGAAGACTCATTATATCATTAATTTATCCTCTTCTAGTTTAAAACAGTTCAAGACCTGTGGCTTCAGAAATCACTCATTCAAGAGAAGTATTTCAGTTCAAGAAAGAGCATTCATAGCAGAATGAACAATGTCTTTTCATAGTCAGAGATCAGAATTAAAAATCCAATTTACACTGTGGAACAAACTACAACAAGACTTTGAGAAGGAAAAAATAACAACAGTAATACTAATTTCAACACAAACCTTCCACAAAGGTCAATGATTTTACAGCTTTGTACAGATGACATTCTGAGAAAATGAAGATCATACTGATTTATGCAATAAGAGACCTACAAATTTGTCTGCACAATCTGCTCAAAACATTTCATGCCCAAAGATGGAGATAGGACTGCTTGGGGTGCTGAGGAGCTGCTGACTGAGCAGAGGGAGAGATCAAATCAATGAGAAACATTAAAGTAATCACTTGTTTAATCTCTGCTAAATTGCTTGCTTAATCTTTGGGTTAGTCTAATGAATGTTTAGGGCATTCCTGAACTACTCAGTTGGGAGGGTGCACTGATGTATTTCAGAAGGAGTGTCTGGAAATTAGAATGGTTAGGAACTGGCACTGCTGCGAGAAGGGGAAGAAATAGCTAAGATGAGAACAACCTGTCTACAGGGTCCTTGAGGGTGATCCTGGGTCTGGCTGGGATCAATTATCTACCTTTATCTCAACTAATGAATTTTTTATCTTACTTTCTCCCCTTGTCCTGCTAAAGTGAAGGAGTGAGAGAGCAGCTTGGTGGGCGCCCTGTCAGCCAGACAAGGGCAATCCACCACAGGAGTGGAGAAGATCTTGTTGCATCTCGTCTCACCTCAAGACACTTCTGCCCTCCCTCTGCCTGCGCCCAACACCAGGAACCTGGAAGGTGTAGCAGCAGCAACCATGCTGAGGCCGCTGCTGAGTTTGTCTCTTACCAGTGTCAAGCAGTTAAAAAAACCCCAGCAACCCTGCACCTTCTGACCCTGTGGCAAACACCTGTTAGGCTTTCTCTTGTGTCTGATTATTTTTGCAAGGTCAGACGGATGAAGCACTTCAGTAATCCAGGATGGCTTGTGGGATGGAAACTATGGTCCTTGGTCCAGAGGTCTTACCTGTGCTTGCAGTGGGGATCAGGAAAAACAGGCAGAGGTCTTTAACTGTGGGATTTTTTCAGCACACCTAGTCCCAGTTCTACCACAGACCTCCCATGGATATTTTCAGCTCTCCCCTGCTCAATTTATTCTCCGATGTTGTCTCTGTTCAGGTCATAGAATCTCGGGGAAAGGACTCCTTTCTATATTAGATGAGCACCTACTGGAAAGCCTTACTTTATGTAGGAAGCAGAACAGGAACGGAGGGGCAACACAAAAATAGTTTCCACAAGAAAACCCAGTGGAAGGTGCCTCCCAGTGTTGGAGGTTTCACCCCTTCTAACTCCTTGTAGGCAAGACCTTCTTATCCTGCAAAAAGTATGTTGCTTTGTCTCTTTGTAACTGCAATTTATCTTTCACTTGGGAAAGCTGAAGCCTTACACTTTGCTTTTTTCCATTTTCAGCAAACCTTTTGTTGTGTGACACCTTTTGGTTCTTTGTAATAAAAATGCTTTCATTGCCTGGATATATTGATTTTCAGTTTCCTGAGGCTTTGTGCTTTTCTCCTACAGTTTCGCTGACACAGCTTAGGCTGAACCTCACAATCCCATTCCCCCTTGCTCCTGACTGAAGAAACAGTTCTCATCAAACTGGATGAAGCCCATCAGGCATTTAAAAATTATGTCCATTCAGCTCCAGCCTCCTCTTTTGTCCACTCTTTTAATCTCTTTCATCTTCCTCCCAGTGTTGCAGGACAGAAATTGAATACAATTTAGACTGGTTTTGTTTTAAAAGCAAATCTCTACCTCGGTGAACTTGTTCTGCAGGTAACTGGCCTGTTGAGAGAGAACAAGGGATAACAGTTTTAAACGAAAATGGGGGAGATTCAGACTAAACACTGGAACAGGTTACCCAGAAAGGTGGTACCAGCTTCATCCCTGGAAACACTCAAGATCAGGCTGGATGTGGCTCTGAGCAACCTGATCTAGTCGAAGATGGCCCTGCTCATTGCAGGTGGGTTGGACTAGATGAGCTTTAAAGGTCCCTTCCAACCCAAAGCATTCTATGATTCTATTTTGTGATGCAATTATAACAGCTGCAACTGTGATCTATACACGTGGGATTGTATAGGCCATTTCTTTTTCTCACAAATATACAGGTACTGGTGTCAGAATGTAACTTGTGGAAGAAATTTACATTGACAAAATTCAATGACGGCAAGTCCAGTTTCACTAGAGGTGAACTTGATGTTATGTCTTTATTTCTTACTTCAATCAATTGAAAAAGGACACAGAGAAAAACAGATTCTTTAGTGAAATCTAAGTCAGGTTGAAGGTCTCAGCAGCCAAACATTTTTCTTGTCATTGTGAATGCCCTGGAGAAAATGGTGACACAAACTGCCAGGCTAAGTGCTTTTTTGTTTTATCATCAAGCAAACAAAAACCAGGTGTAATTTCATACCCAAAGTATGTAAGGTTCACAGTTTGAGAAGAAACTCCCCGAGAAAAAAAACGGTTCTTCATACATCTGCTATCTCCAGATCTATTACTAAAACCCAACATTTTCATATTTTCATATCTCAGATGATTTCCCTGGCTACCTGCTAAGTGAATTCCCTCAAACTCGCCTCACTGCACTTATTATCTCAGAACTTTAATGTTTAATATAATATTTAATGCTTAGATCCCTTTTGAGAAGAGTAAACCATCACAGCATAGATGTAGACAAGACAGAAGGCAAATTTCACTTATTTTTTCATAATTCCTATTTGCTTCTTCCTTAAGAAATCTGTTTCTGAATTTTTTCCAACAAAATTCTTTTCATTCTAATTCTAGCATTCAGGCAGCTTCACATCAAACAGCTAACTCAAGCAGTACAGGGTATTTAGAAAAATACACAGCTTGATAATTTTCATGCTATGATATTATAATTCAAATGGAAACAATCCATTCATGCAATCTCACCTTGGATATCACATACCAAAATATTCTACAGGGCAACTCGAGAACTGAAATCAGCACTTCTTGCACAAAATCCTCTTTCAGAAAGACATCCAGTTTTATTTGACTTCAAGGCATGGGAACCCATCAGATTCCTAATTAAGTTGTTCCAAGGAAAGCTTATTTGAACCTTATTTCTAGCATGACTTTTTGTAGTTACAGCTTTCTACCACCAGGTCACATTATGGCTTTTGTCTGCTACCTGCTGTATGAAAAGAAGTTAAAATGGGAAAAAGAAAAAAAAAAACTATCTACAAACTACAAGTTTAGCTGATAAATCAGAAATAAAGCTCAAAATACATTGAAGAAAAATAACTTTCTCAGGAGAGCTCTATGAGGGACCAGCAGCTGGCTGACCCTGTAACCAGTTGTGCTTGGCACGACCTGGCATCCTGGCTAAGCTGCTTCTGGTTGGGAAGCTACTGCAGAGTGGTTTTTTGCAAACAAAGGTTTTTCCAGTGAAGCTGTCTGTTACAGTGACAGCTAACATGTTTGAAAAGAAAATTAAAACAAATACAATTATTGCAGGTATTCATTGCATTTTCTTTTTTCTCCCTTTTATTTCTTTTTGCATTTGACTAGGTTGAGGTGCGTATAAGTTCCAACAAAAGAACATAGATATAATAAGCTATAATGTCATCAGGGATCCACATGTCCATTTACTTTGACCTCCAGCACAAGACAGACCACAGGACATCTCAAAATTAATGCCTGTTTGAATCAGAGTATGTATTTTAAAAAGGTATCCAATACTGTCCATTGTTCAGCAATGGAGAGACTTCAGACTCTTGACAAGTTGCTCCAGAGATTAATTACCTAACTACTAAAATCTGTGTCTATTATTTCAAGGAGGAATTCATGCTTTCACTCTACCACTGCTTCCTGATGCTCTGTTACCAATTTTTGTTTAACATATACAAAATTCTATCAAGTCACTTTCTAATCTTATTTTTGTTTAATTAAGCAGGCCAAGCCTTTCACTATAAAACATTCTTTCTTTTAGCACTCTTGTGGCTCTCACTTAAAACTTCTCTAGTTTATCACTATTCTTCAGTCTTGAACAATGGAATTGAATGGTGTCCCAAAGCCAGTCATACCATAACCAAGACCTCCTCAATATTCCCTTGTTCACATATCAAAAATCTCATTATCCCTTTTGCATCACACGCCCATAGTAGAGGTCATACCCTGTTAATTCCACACACAGTGTACCAAACTTTTCTGATACTGCTCTCTAGGACAGAGCCAACAATTCCATCAGCATGGTCCACGGTATTTGCTCCTATATATAGTCCTTTTACTTGGCCTCGTACAGACTCCTGCTGCTTTCTTGCATTTTGTCCATAGCAATCAGAGCAGATCACTCTGTACAACAGCTGGTTCTGTTAACTATTACCACACCCCTTTAACTTCGTGTCATCTGCAAATTTTATGTGGAATAATTTTCTCTCATCTTTCGCATCCACTGATAACAATGTAAAATAGCACATAATTCATCATCCTCTGTGCTCGAGAAACACATTTAGGTTTAGAAACTGCCACTATGTCAGTTTTAATACCAACTAATGTGTGTACAATGTTAATTTTGTATCATTCTACTTTCTTAATCAAAATGTTGTGTATTATCAAGTTGAAAAGGCTGAGAGTTAAGTACATTATTTCAAGACTGTCCTTAAACTAGCAACCACCTCAGAAAAGGCACAAAGCTATTTTGACAAAAGGTATTCACCATAAACCCACACTGATTAAAACTAATTACTTTAACCTTTCCTTAATATTTGATTAATCAGATGCCAGGTCTGCTGCAATGTCAGATCAGTGGCAAGGTGATAGGGCAGTGAATATTTGAATCACCTCTTTGGCCTTTAATAAACCAGTATAACAGTAACTTATTTCCTCTTCTCTGGACCTCCTCTCTGCCAACCAGCACCAGCAGCACAGAGCACTCCTCTGGATGCAGATTGCACAATCTTTCTCATTTCCAAGTGTCCAGCTTCTAGATTGTATCTTCCTTAGCTGTTGCTGGAACATAAAGTATTTTGTTGTTGCCATACAATACACCACCTGGATTTCTCATAGAATCCTTCTACTTCTTCGTTTTCTCACTTGAAGCAAAATGAACAAAAAACCTCCCCCCTTCCCTGCAAGGACAGCACAACCACCTACCCCCAAACATAGCAAAACCACTCCTCCTCCTGCTTTCTGCCTCTCCTAGCCTCACATGCCTCCTACAGTCCTCAGCTTTTGCTGCACATCAGTCCCCATCTGCTCTCCTTTTCTTTCACTGGTTATACATTTTAAGTCTTTTTGTTCATTTTTTAATGTAGTCATGAAAGCACAACTGACTGGAAGGTAGAGTATTTTGGGTGCTCTTTTAAGAAACGCTATGAAACACTTTTCAGAAAGACTAAAAAGAAGACGTGAGAAATAGCTAGAGAATGTGCTCAGAGAAATCTATTCAAATGCAAGTAATACAAAGACTGGTGGCATTTCTCAGCTCCATTAAATGTCAGGAAACTTTCAACCTCAAGAAAAAGTCACTGTAGTCCAAATCAAATTTGTCTTACTGTTCTCCCTCTGTCACAATTTTTCACTATATGGACTGAATACTGTTTTCCAAAACATAATTTGCATAGGGATGAATACTTTGCTGTGCTGATTCATAGGGACTGTGCTTTTATAGCTCAGACTTTGAAGTTTTTCAAGATAGGTAAGAATAACCCTTTTTAAATAATTCCCCACAGCATGTAAAGAATGTTATAACTGTGAGAGGGTTATTAGAGTTACACGAGTCTAACTGATCTGTCTCGGTAATAAATCGACTCATTTTCTTTTAGCAAACTAGAGGTTTTGCACCTGGACATGTAAGAAATCTATACCTTTTAAAATCTATTACAAATTGTAAAAATCATCTTTGCAGAAAGAATGAGCACAATTAATTTTTAAATACTGCTTGAGCCATCAGAGAAGGACTTAAAAGGAAATTAATTGCTGGAAAGTTCTTGTGAGGCTCTTCATGACATAGAATGAAATCTTGGTTTCCCTGAGATCAATAAGAGAGAGATCAATGCTGACTATCGAACCACAGGGTTTTAGCTCCTTATTATGGCCTGCATAGCCTTTTGAATTTCACTGTAACAACAGCTGGATTCAAATTAAAATCATTCTCCCTATTGCTCCACTGAAATAATAGCTGTGTTGCTCTTTAGTGATCCAAGGAAACAACCCTTATTGTCACTGTTAAAAATAATGGCACTTTACCAGTAAAAATGTGAGTTGATTCTGGTTTACTTTTTCTCTAAAAATAATGGTTTATACTTTGATTTTGAGAAAGAGTGTGTAGTGAAAACAAAAGCCTAATTTATACACATTTTACTGAGAAAGACACAGAATTGCAGAAATGTTGATTCAAAGGGAGGCCTGGATGTCATCTAGTCCGACCTTCAGCTCTGTCACCACAGTAGATTAGATCAGTCTTAGTTTTGCTTATCCTAGGCTTAAAAACCTCAGTGGATGGATAACCTATAACTTCTCAAGATAACCTGTTCCTGTACTACAGTACCCTCCTGGCAAACAATTGTTCCCTAATGTCAAGCCCAAACCTGCCAGGCCACAATTTGTTCTACTGTGGCTTTTCATGTTGGAGTGATTCAATGTACTGGAACCAAATATAAGGCCCAGTGTGACAGGACACTGCTTGCCATACCCTCCTTCATAAGTGAGTGGGAATTAAAAAGCACTCAGGCTGTCAGCAGAAAGTGGTTGGCTTCTCAGTGGCTTTTTCCATGATTCAGCAGTGTGTAGTTAGCGTGAATAATGCAAAGGCCATCAGTCCGTATTTCCACAACAGCCATGTCGAAGCACTACGTTCCCCTGTCAGTGCAAGTCAAGGCTGCCCTATGGGCAGGGTGCAGGGCTGGGCTCTGTTTTTGTTCTAAAATGGCTCAAAAGACTGACAGCTGTTTTCTTTCACTTGTACTTCCGTGAATAATACCAATTCTTTTCACATGCAAGGCAGAATGCTACAGCTGTGTCATCTTTTGAAACACAGGTATGTGCTGTCCATAGTCCCAAATGCAACTTATATCCCACTTGCCCCACTCATGTAAATAAATGCTGTTGATGTAAGTGAATAAATATGGCCTTATACATGCCTTATTCTCTGCTTTCATCACTCTTAGTTCAGTTTGCTGGCATGCACTAAAGGAAAGAAATAGCATGCCAAGATGTGGAAACCCATAATCTTGATAAAGAGGATGTTGTTCAGCTTCCATGGGAAGTTTAGCTGATGGAAAGAGATGAGAAAAAAGCTTCTTTATTCCCACTTTTTTTCTTTTTTAAGAACTGTGTCCGCTACATGGATACACAAGACTAGCAGAAAACAGTGGAAAAAAAAAAAAGAAAAATAGCAAAGAGATGAACCAAAGGATGCCCATGCAAATCTTACAGAGCTATCATTTAGAATGTAATTAAAATTCTTTATATTCCTGATTTCAGCAATCCCAGGAAGTAAACTTCCCCTCCTAACACTCTCAGCTTTTTGAAATGCTACATAAACACACAAAGAATGTGTCACTGTAGCCTGGGTTGATAGGCCTTCCCCAGCCATTGCTGTATTTTGTCCTCCATTTGTACTAAGTGTGCTTATCTGGTCAGCCCCGAGCTGAACTACGACCACAAAACCAGATATGATTGCAGGGCAACTTAAATAAATAATAAAGCTTTATTTCTCTTAGGAAAAGGTGTTGAAAATGAAGGCAACAAACATTATGAAAGGGTATAAAAATGGATGTGATAAAAAGGGGACTGAATCATCTGTGCCTCATCACTTTCAGGAAAAATCTCTAGCACTAGGGGAGGATGAAGTCTAAATGGGCATATCCCTGTCCTCCTGGGTTATCAGTTCCAACCCTTTTTTCAATTCAGAGACTTCATCCTCCACTTCATGAGCATCATTGTGAAAGGGGCCGTGATCCACATTTTCTAAAGACAAATAACACATTCCTGCCTTCCTTTATTCTCTTGACATTGGGTTTTCTAAAGGCAAACATGAAGTGACTTAGCAGACATAGTGAAAAAGATAATTGATTAACCATGTCCTGGATGAATTACCAGCAGCAATGAGTGAAACCCACCTGCATGTAAAAAGTCTATAACACGGCTGGACTTTTTAAGTGTGATTTGAATGGTGCTAAGGCTTTCTTTGTTTAGCTTTTCAAATGGATGCTCTAGTCCACCTTAGAAAAAGTGAACAGACTTGGGAGAAAATTGCCACTTGGCACCTTGTGAGAATTTGATAATTAGCAAATGAAACTGAAATACTCCCTAAATGATGTGAATCCTACGCAGCCATGAAGTCCTCTTCTTTTGGGGAGCAACAATAGCTCTTTGTGTGGAACGCAGCAATATTTCAATGAACAAAACTATGAATTTTCCTTTTGCTCTTGGTGAAAGGTAATGATTTTGCTGGATGAATAAGCTTTTGACATTTTAATGCTTAAGAGAAGGAAGTATTTGCATATAGTGTTCTGCCCCCATTTTCTCCCTGGTTTATGCTAAGCTCTGGCTGTCCCCCTCCTCAGGCTTTTCTCAGCACTCTCCCCTTGCCTCACCAAAGTCAGTTTTCCCATGTTGTGATCAGCTCAAAGCACAGCTTTCTGGTCTGAAAAGGAAATCTTTCCACTTAGGAAAAAGGATGGTAATTATGTTAAATGAATGTTAACGTCTTGCTAATGAATGCATTGCATCTCTCCTAAACATTTCTGGAAAAAGAAGCAAGCAAAGAAACAAAAAATAATCAGACATGCCATTCATTTACCAGAAGTATTAATTACAAGTAATTAGAAAAAGTGACTCATTTTTGAAGTATATAAGGTTCCTAAAAGGAAATATAAAGATTTCAGCAAGAGCTGAATAGATATATCTGTATCAAGTGGATAATCATGTGCAAAAATACAATATTACATACACAAAAGCTTTAATTTTGAAGGAAAAAAAATCCAGTTATGACTTTTAAATTTCCACTGATGGTAACTGACAGTTGCCATAAATTTTATCAGCATCAGATTCTTTTCACTGTCCAAGATCTAGTTTGCATTTATGTTGACTCATTTACTATTGGATCTTGTCCACCCTTGTTAGACTAAAGATTTCCCCACCACTTATTTCCTGCCATTTAGGTCTCCACTTACAGATAGCCCCTAGGAGAGTTATCTTTTCTCTCTAAGGCTTCTTTCTTCCAGCAAGCATCAGGTACAACAGTGAATTAAGAAAAAGCTTTTTTTTGGTCTCTTTGAATACTGTTCTAAACTCTCACAGAATTTTAGTAAAATTTCCTACATTGAGACTGTGAATTTCCACAGTAATTGAATCTAGGTAAAAGTTAAACGGAATGGAACAAATTCATCAAACCTCTCCCTTTAATATTTTCCAGTCTCTCTTTTGATTCTTTTCTGAGTCACCTTCACCATACCAAAAGCCTGGCTGAGCCATGGCTCAGCTCCCAGCAGGTCACTGTGGCTCTGGGACACACAGAGCCTGGCCTGTTTTACCAGTACCACCATATGCCCCAGGAAACTCCAGATGTGCCCATCCCCTATGGTGTTCAATCAGCAGGCACACCTTATCTCCTGTTTTTTTTACTGCCAGATCTCCCTAATACTAGGGCCCACATAATTTCCCAGTTTGCAAGTATAATGTTTTTTACTCCACTGAAACACAAAATACTTTCAGCAACAGCAGATGAAAACATATGTACATATTAATCACTTCACCTTGTTAAAATCCTTTCACATTAATCATCTATAATATGAAAATTCACAGCTATTGAACAGCACTGGGCAGCACCACAAAATCAGGCAGGAGAGAAAATGTCTGGCCACGCATAACAGGAACTATAGGGGAACTCAGCTGGAGAAGCTGCTGTGCAGGATGGGACATTCCCTCTTGCCTCAGCCCATGTGTCTTTTTCAACGACAGAGGTGGTTGCAGCATCCCAAAAGGTGGCACCGAGGTGCCCCTACTTACACATTCCAATGAATGTTTAATGGCTATTCTCCCTTTACTGAATCTTTAACGTCAGTATGTACAGCATAAACCAGAGAGCAGGAGCAAAGCTGTCAGGCTACTTTAATCTGTTCTGCATGGTAATGTTTTCAATACCCACCAAAAAAGTAAGAGTTTATGTTCTAGTATTGTCGTACTTAAACTCCTGTCTTCAGGAGAGAAAAACAAATGAGGGGACTGAGGGGAAAATGCACTTACAAAACAAATTGGATACTCAATTAATTTATTATAAGACACTGTTACAGCATCATTTTGCTCTGAATGCGATACCAACAGAAAAAATCACTGCCTGGCACTGCAAAGGGGAAGTGGGAGATCCTTTTATTGGTTCTGCAATTCCTTGGGGCTTTATTCACCGTGTGAAGGACTTTCTTTGAAATGGGATCGCTCTTTTCCTCAGAGGTCCTGGTGGGAATCGTAAGGCTTTTTTTACAGAATTGCAGGATGAATTCCCAAAAGTGCTAGAGAGGGCTCAGAAAATGCAGTGGGGTTCTTAAAATACACATATAGCAAGACTCTATATATATTCATTGTACACTCATATGCACAAACATGGGAATGTGGAAAATAGTGAATAATGTCAAATGCAAAAAGGAGGGAAACGCAAAAATGAGTATTTTCTATTACTTACTGTAAGCTCACTATTTATTTCATAGAAATGTTTTGTATTTTAAATCCAGCACGTTCTTCCAAACCATATTATATTGAGATGTATGAGAGCCAGCCAACCCGGTTACTGATAGTGTTGCTGGGCTTGGCACTGTGACTTCCATTTGGAAACATTTATTCTATTGTGACTGCTCAGACAGAATGGAAAGACATTATCTGACATGAAGAAATATATCTACATTTGATCCTCAATAAATTTGAAGGAATAGGGTTTCTCTTCATGGTTCATTGCCTTTATCTGGGAGGTTGATTTTCGTACATGCAGTTTTATTTGCTCAGCAGTTTATGATGAAAGAAACATGTTAAACCATCACTACAGAAAGACTGCACACAGTCCCTGAAAGGCTTCTCCTGTCAAATGCTCTGTCCCAGAGGAGGAATGAAGTCTGCACAATGATGATTTGCTTTTGAGTCTCACTACATAAAGCGACTCTTTTTTGATAATTTTACCAGTATCAAACTACATGCTTTAAAATAATTTCCAAACCCCACATGTTTTTGATGAGAAATCAAAGAAGTTTATTAATTTATGAATAAACTTGGCTGTCAATGCTCCCATCTTCCTACAACCATCCCTACATGTTGCACAGGGACAGTGCTTTGAGATCACATAAACATCTCTGGGCTTTTGTCAGCTAAAACACCATTAGTTCCCTACTTGCTTCCATGTTGCTACCCCACAGCTTACTTGTCTTCCCCACTATCAAAGCTTGGCTGCTTTAAAGTTCTGCACTCGAAACCCCAGAGACATTAATTACATGTATATGCTATCAATAATATTATATTCTACCTTTTTGACCACTGTGTATCAAGTTCTCTCCATTATGCTAACATAATCTCCCTGCTAATGTTGCTGTGGGTTTTTTTCCCCAATCTTTTACAATCTCTGGATTTGTTTGGTCATGTCTCTCTGCTTGGTATCAAAAATAATATATATGTGTATGTATTTATATACATATATATAAATCCAATTTATTTGCCCATGTTTTGCACTCCAAATCTCATTATTAAAAAGACACAAATCTCTATTCATACTGAGACCAGAAAATAAAACCCAAACTAACTAAACATAGAAGAAAAAGTAACTCTTAGCTGAAATATACCAATAGGCCAAACTATGATTTGAAAACTTCAACTTAAAAATTAGAACTATTTTATGGACAAAAAAAAATTATGTTAATTTCAGAATCTGGAGAAAAGGATTGTGATACATGTTATGTGTAGTTCACACGCTGAAAAAATACAGCTTTTCTCCACGGCACCCTCAGGACAGTTCAGGGATGGTTTTCAGTGGACAACAACAGTGCACTCACACTGTTGGCTAGCACAGCTCTGAAAGATTTGGTGCTTTTTTCCACAGTTTATACACTCTAACACTGTAGGCCAGGTCGTTAAGCTTCATGTAAGTGATCCACTCCATTAGGTCCACTGAGATATCTCAATTTCAACCAACTTGAAAATTACACTCTTTCTTACTTTTGTTGACATAGCAAGTGGCCTTGAAAGGCATCATTTATACCCTGAGCACAGAACAGATGAGCGTAATGATACTTCTTTCATGCACTGCAAATGTGTGTGTGCCCTGAAGGACTCTCAGGTGGCTCTGGACATTAGCAAGTGTACATTTCCTGAACTCCATATCAAGTCCCCTATTTGTTAAGGGCAACCTTTGTGTCTCTGGTGTCATCCACTCCTGTTTAGAATGGAAAAGCTTGAACAAAATCAGAATTTTTTTTTTTTCCGTAAGAAGGGAGAACAATTTCCATGGTGTCCTGTCCTATCAGCAAGTGTTGAAACTCTGCATTAAGCCACAGAGGCTCTGCTGTTACAGTGGGGCAGACATTGCCTAACAAAGCAGGAGTAATGCTCTCAGCAGGGCAGCTGAGGGTCTTGGGAGAAACCCTGTGGGTCAGAAAGTTTAAGGTGCTGAATGCAGTAAGGATGCTGCAGGGCCTCCAGGTCAGCTCTAAGGAATGATATTTGTATGTCTAATAAGCAAGATGAGTCAAAACTGACTGGTCTTTTTCAACCTACTCAAGTCCTAGTCTACTTCCCACTCAGCTCACGTGAAGTTGGTCACCCATCTCCTTGTCAATCTTCAAAGCTCTCTTAGGAAACCTGAGTTCTGCATATAGGTATTCCCTGATTTACTAGTTGCCCATCTGCCTTCTCAAAGTCAAAGGCTGGAACACGCATTTATGGTGTGACAGACTGGAGTATCATCAGCTTTGCTGCACCTTCTTTCCTGACCATGGGCTTCTATTATGCCATATTGATACTGCAATCAAAGGCACACACAGCAAAAACTACAGTGTGAATGCGTGTTTGGGTATTCCTTTGGGTACTTTAAAATTTCAGTCACAGGTACGGTTGGGGGATTTCTAATTTCACATTTTTAAGATTCCTTTTAATGTGATCACTGTAACTTTTCCTCTCCCCAGGTGGCATTTCATGTACTGCTCTGTTCTTAGCAAAAATAAATTTTTTTTCTCCTTCTTTGTAAATACATATCTCAACCTGACACATATGCTGGGAAACAGAACTGCCTTTTTATTATCCACCCTCCAAAACAATGTGCTTTCTCCTTTTTCTTATTAATAAAACTTGGAAATGAAGACTTAAGAGATGATATGGAAGAATAACATAAAAGACGAATTGAATAGCAAGAGATTTAAGATTTTGTCTTGTATAGCTGCTATATTACACAATAAATTCTATTTGTATATCCAGAGCACTACACGGAGAGACACAAAAAAAAATCTGCAGCTTGAAATATACTTGAGAGGCAAGAAGTAAGACTGAACCCTGGAAATTCAGTGTTCTGATTACAGTGAATAGTAGCCTCATTTAACTCACTGTTTAATTACCATTTTGAAGTCTCTGCCCTTTATTTTTAGTGTGAGTGGTCAGCCTGCTTTAGAAGCCGAGCACCAACATTATTCTTTTCTCTATCCCTTTATATATCTAAATTGAGAATTAATTCTATGTTCATCCTGCTGCTTCTTTCGACTCATTCATAGCTGATATAATTAAGCAATAATACATGGCAGAAAAATACCTGTGGGTATCAATATCATACCACAAATAGCAGGATAAGATATTACATTTTAACCATCCAAGAATTGCTGCAATTGTCCAGAGATAGTTTGAATTTCCTGTTCTATTATTAGGAAGAGGAATCTAACAGACATTGAAGAAATTAGGAAGACTGGAAGGTTTGTGCCATATACTTTCACAATGGGTAGAGATGGATGGGTCAGCTTCTATGGGAGGTAATGGGTGGCCTGCTTTTCAGTTGTGCCCAGCTTAGCCTCTCAGAAATTCCTGCTGAAATCCTCTGCTTCCACCTTCTCTGAGAAGTTCACTGGAAAGCCTCAAACTGAGCAGATGAGGCTGAAGGCATCCACAAAGGCAAGTGCTGAACTCCGACCACCTACTTCAGCCAGAGCACTAATGATGAGAAGTCAAGAGCGTCACAGGACACAGCGCTTCAGTTAACCTTTCATTAAAGGTTCACCCTGGTCTTCCCTCATTGTCCCCAACAGCAGGTTTGCAGATTCATCACTAGACAACACTAAGAATGCTGTGGGCACAGAGTCATGGCTCACAGCCAAGGGGCCATGAACTATTCATCCATGAATTATTTGCAACTGTGTAGAGAAAACTAGCTGGGCTTGGATCCAGACTGAAGATGGTGGGAGGCATGTAAGTGCTGAACAGGAGCTCCACATGCACCTGTGGACTGCCAGGCTTGTGTTTCTGCAGGCTATTGCTACATGGGAGGGAGGGCACGACTGCTGCCCAGGGGCACTGGGGGTCCCCAGAGGCAGGTAGGCAGGCTTGTGTGTGGAGAAACAGGAGCATTCCTGCCTGTGATGGGTCACCAGGCAATAACACAACTTTACGAAAAGGAAGTCAGGTGAGAAAATTTCCTTCTGGCCAACTCATGGTGACAGCAAGCCCAGAGTGATTTGGCTTACAAAAGGGAAGAGGTGGATGGGCAGGAAAGGCCTGGGGTGCGTGGCCTGACCTCTGTTATTTGTAGGAGAGCAGATATCAGTTTCAGTCCATGAACTGCTCTCATTTTCGAAGCACAACCATTGAGCAACCCTAAAACATGCCACTGTACAAGTAACTACAGAGAGCAGGCATTTGTCACTGGTCATTTATTTTATGACTAACTAAAACACAGCAACAGCACAGGCACCAAGTCTTCTCAGACCAAAATTTTATCATGTTTATTCTCATACAAAACCCTTACTCCTCCCCTTTGCTTCAGTTTCTGCTGGAAGCAGCTGCTTTTCACAAATACCACCCTACTTCTAGTTTAGCATTACATCAGGCTTTTTATTGCCTTTTGAACATATCTACTGTTAAGTTTCTAAAGCCCAAACTATCAGAGGTCCCAAGATTCATGGCCATTGCCACTACTCAGAAAGAGCTCCAGAAGTGCCTGCTGTATGTATTTCCATGGTTGTGTTGTACAGGCGTGGGATGAAAAGGGACCCACTCCCCCACCCGGCAGTCTTCACTGCATCTACAGCAGCTCTGACACTTGCAACTTGACAGCCTCATCTACTCACCGAGACAGTTGGATTTTCTTTTTTCAAAGGAATACTTTGCAATAGCACAGAAGATGGCATTTGTCAACACCAAGATAAAATATCCTGATGATGAGCCAGATTGTGCTCAGGCATTCATACTAGCCAGAAGACAAGAAATGGGGGAAGAAAACCTTAAGAAATCACTCAAGAGACATTTCTTTTCAGAATCTCATAGCCAAATCAACCTACAGCAGTCATCACTGCAGAAATGCTTGCTGTAGGCCCAGGCTCTGACTTTAAATTAAAATTTTCAAAATAAACAGCAAATACCACTTAACACGAGAAGCATAATTTTCAGTGTAGGGGAAAAACATTATACGTTAATTTGAATTTAGAAAGCAAACCTCATGTTTCTCAAATCCAATAGGAGTTGGCCAAATATACTTGAATAAGGACTACCAAGCTGATCATTTGCAACACATGGACCAAAACCAGTTTAGCACAGATTGAAGGAAACCCTGAGCAGCTGTAGACAAGCTTAGATTTGTTCCAGCCGAATCTTGAAAAAACACTTGCCGTCCTTCCATATTATGTGAGTTAGCACTATACAGATAGTGCCATATACATATAGTGCCAAGATACGTGCAATGCATGATGTTTTATCTTTGGCAATTTGGGGACAATTGCCCCAGCACATAAAGAAAAGCTAGTAAGGGAAAATAAAGAAGAAGGAGATAAGGCAGCCCTGGTTGTTTTCAGTCCACCAACATTTCTCAACAGGGTTAGCAGGAGAGAAAAGGAAAGGGAAAATTAGGGGGGAAGTAGAATAGGAAAAAGCCTTACAAAGGCGTCATGGTGTCCTCCCACTATTTTAGGGAGGATGCAGACAGTTCTGCTTCCAGCAGCAGCACAGCCCTACCCATGAGCCATGGAGCTACAGCTTAGCTGCTTGCAGTACACCAGCACCCAACAGAACAGCAGATGTCATGCAGAGTGTAAAAACTTCAAAAGTCCCTGACTGACAGAAAACAGCAGGGATACAATGTCTAGCACAAGGACAGTGAAATCGAGATTAACTAGAAAGGGAACATCCCGGGCTTCTGAAAGGGGATTAGTCCTAACTGACTGGACACATTGGTCCTGAGAATCATAGCAGGCTGTCACCAGGCACACCAAAAGCTATAACATGTAGGTGCATTGCCCTTGGCAGGTGCCATCAGTCAAGTAAACAACAACAGAGACAAAGAAACCGCAGGTGACAGCACAGCCAACAGGCGCTGGGCACATCCCTAGCAGAACTCCTGCTGTGCCACCACATGTTAGGGCTCTGTGGTTTCCTCACTGTGGTACAGCAGCTGAACCTTGCTTTCAAGACTGTCCTGCGAACAATGCACATTGCTGGGTTAATGAACAGGAGAACTGCATGAACTGTGCTTCTGTCCTGCCCTATCCTCCTGCCTAAACAACTGCCGAGTCAAGCTCCCATGCTCTTTGCTCTCACAGCGCTTCATAGGTCAGCTAAATTCAGGCTAGTGATGCGTGCTCTGTTCTTAATTCAATCCAATCCACACAACAGCTACAGTGTATCTGTGAGTAGACTCTTCACTATGCTTCTGGTGTCTTTCTGTGGCTCTGATGGTGACCAGGAACCACCTCAGCTGCACATCTCTGTAGGAGCACTCCTTAAGAACAGACAATTTCTCTGCTCAGTGGTACTCTACTGGCTCTTGACCTCTGCTGCTGTTCCCATCAGTGTCAATACAGTCTGTTCAAACCCACTGGCTCTCCACTCCTTTCTATTGTTATCACACTGCTTTCACTTCATTAATGCTGAAAGACTTTGTCCAAGTTTTCATAAACAAAAGCCAGGGGACAATCACATCAGTTATGGATCAAATAATAGAGAGCATAAATGGCATTACTCATCCAGCAACAGTGGAGAAGCATCAGATTATGCTAACAGAGAATTTGGTTCTTTGTATGAAATTTTCTCATAACTGTAACACATTTCATCTGTCCATATTTTAGTAGGTTTTGATTTGGACTCTCATTGCATTGTATAAACAGACAGCACTGTAATCTGCAATCTCCTTACAGTTCAAATCCTAACTTTCCAGACACAGAAGATTAATTTCACAGAAGTAAGAGAAATGTTCTTTCTGAGCACTTCTGTCTCGCACCTTTTTCCTTTTTTTAGATGCTATTCAAACAGCTATTTCATCTACCCTAATATGTACAATGCCTTTACACAATGAAGAAGAGGACTAGGAAGAGTGAATAAAATAGCCAAGTAAGAAGGCATTTAAAAGGAAGCCTAGAAGTCATCAGGCAATGCACAATTGGAAAGATAATGTAAATAGCTGCATTTTTGCTACCCAAGAGAGGGGTCTTTTCCCACCCCTCTCAGATGCCCTTGACATGTGGCTTCTTCTGTTAGGTCCCATTTTCACAGCTCAGCAAGCACCTCCCACTTGTGCTCTCTCTGGCCTTAGCCCTGCTGGTGCAGTGCACATTGCAGCCCTACCTTACACCTGACCTTCTCAGATTCGCCAATGGCTTAGGCAGATGGAATAAAAAATTACCATGATTGGACTGCTTCCTTGTTGAAATCATGAGTGGGTTATTATTAAGAAAAGCATGTTGGTTTGGTTTCTTTAATGATGAAAACTTACCTCATCTTACTCACTTAGTAAGAGAAAATACGCCTGAGGTAGACACAAGAAATGGAAAGGAGGTGCAGAATGTGTGCAGCAGCTGGTGCTTACACCTGGAGGCAGCAGGAAAAGTCTTGCACAAAAATTAGCATCCAGCACCACTAAATTTTTTCATCCTAGCTAACTGCAGTCAAAAGCAATGTACAGACAGCTGCAGATGCTTCAAGTACAGGCTTCAGATAGAAAAGATAACTATGAAGTGAAGTTGTGCAGATGCTGAAAACAATTTCTCCAAGAGCTATTGATAACTGAGTTCTTTTTGCAGCACTGTGGCTGTTTTTCTGTCTGAGAAATTGAAGGATTTTACCTTTGATCTCAAGCAGAGCTTTAAAAAAATTCAATTCACAACCATTGTAACTTTTAAAATTTGTTTCTACCAGATAATCAACTGTGCAGCTAGTATCATCAAATATTTTCCATCTTATAAATAAATACTTACAGTGTTGCTATTGCAATACCCAATCTGATGATAGCCAAAGGGATTATAAAGAACTCAAAAGAAATCCATCATTTACTATAAAATCCTCTTTTTTAAAAAAATAATCCTTTAATACAAAGACAAAGAAAGAAAATAAACTGGGTCTTATCTCCTCTGCTTCCAGAAGCAAAGCACACCTTCAAGTCTATCTTAGCCAGCCTGGATAAAGAGGCACTTCCCCAAAGCACCCACCGCATCCCCACTCCATCTAGAAGAAATTCTCCCATGGATCATCCGTGATCAGATGAATGAGATGTGTACAGACAAGAGAAACAGATGTGGGTAATCTTTTTTAGAGCATTCTCTGTCTTGAGAAAATAGATTCTTAACTATATCTTACAGCCCAGGGAAATAACACTTTTAAAAGCAATATTCAGTTTGGGCTCCATTTTTTTTATTCCTGTCAGAAAGGAAGGAAGGCCATGTACATCAGGGTTGTTGAAAAATGGATTTGCAGGAGCAGTGTGAAAGGATCAGAAATGTTTAGCAGCTTGGTAGATAAAGCAGTATTTTGAAAAGTAAGAGACATTTGGACAAGTCTCATCATGGAGAGTAAAGACTGAATTAAATTTCTAAAATAAAACTATCTAGCAGATTATCCCAATTGAATTAATGTACTGTTTTGTGACACATGAAGCTAATTTTTTGACAAACTTATTATTCCCTTCCTCTTCAGTGTTAGGCAGCTCTGATTTGCATGCTTAAGAATCTTGAGTCTTCAGACCCAGAATCAATGGGATTTGAAGGCTTCATCCAGTACCTACAAGCTGTACAAGTGTGCTAATACACTGGAAAGGAAAATGAATAAGCATGTGGTTGATTTTCCATGCTGCTAGGAGGGGACTTTAAGTCCCACTTCCTTAGGGCAAAATCCAAGGTTTTCCAGTACTTCCGAAAAAGGATTTTCTTGACCTATTCTCATTAATGAGAGATAATTTGGAAACTGAAGGTTTCTAGGGTCAATCCTTCTCAGACCCCTACGATGGAAGGATTATCATTGACTTCAGTAAGATCAAAATAAAGTCTTCCATTGATAAAAATGTATTTATTCTATGGGAATTTCTGTTTATCTAGAACATTCACCTACATTTTTATACATGAAAAACCATCCAGCCACAAAACAGTTCTCAATATTAATAAGATGTGACCTGTTCTTTGCTATGAAAATGCAACACAGCATACACACAACACAGGATACATGTGTGCACATGAACGTGCATTTTTGCTGCTCAAAATGAGCACACAAGGTCCCTACACAAATAAGCGCATTGTGACACCCATCAGGATTACTTCACCATGCAAGAACCAAAACATCACATGGAAATAGACTTTCACTTGTACCTAACAGTGACTCCTCAAATTTCTTATTTGCATCGCTGTCCTTTTTGGTGTCTCCTTGGTCAAGAGTGCTGACCCAGGACTGCTCAGTTATTCACCTTTGCCATTTCACATGCTGATTTTGTTCCTTGTATGTGAAGAAAAGAGCGGAATGTGGCATTGCACTGACTTTTGTGGCCAGACTCTGTGACATGCCTGTTTGGCACCCAGTGCATTTCAGTTCAGGGAGGGACAGGCGTGCTGTTGCTGTGACCGAGATTCTGGGTGCCCGGACATTTATCCTCTGTCAGTTTAAACACCTACAATGTCTTTGGCTCATCAGCAGTTTCTGCCACCAGGAACACTGACAATACCCACTCTTCTCTGTACATGCCTGAACTAGATGATGCCTTTCATTTCTCCCTACACCAGAATCTTGCATTTGGATAATTGAATGCTCATGAGCAAAAGACAACAGCAGCTTGTAGTGTTCTGAGTTGCCCTAAAACTTGAAACTCTCTACTCCACTCAAGAGAACAGAGAAGGAGAAGAATAGATAGGCTCCCAGCTCCAGAGATTCCTCAGTGACACCCAGCTCAGCCAGGGGGCCACTGGACATCTGTAATTCTGCCCACTGTGCACTAGATGCCACTGCACTGATTGTTTTTAGCAGACAAAGAGCCATTGCCTTTCCTCTGGCACCCACACTCCACCTATTAAGAGGCTACTGATTACCACTGGCTTCAAAGTTCCACACACTTAGTCTAGCAAAACTCCCAGCACTCAAGACAGGGCTACCTTTGTTGTGCAGATGGCAAACTGGGGTACAGAGACTACAGCATGATTTAGCCATGGGTTGGGTATGCAAGGCTGACAGAGCATGGACTGCAGCAGCAGCACCTGCACTCACCACCAGAGTGAAGTCCCAGTGAGCAGATTTCTGCCTCTCTCTCCCTCTGCCACTTTTGCAGCCAGGTACAGATGAGGAGATCAACAAGGAGGCAGGGTGGAGCAGATGGAGCACAATGGTCACAGTAGTGGCACCAACAATGTAACCCAGCTAATAGCAAATGAATCCCACACTGCACAGAGGTTTCCACAGCCAGTCTCAGTTTCTCAACCTCCTATTGCCTGCTCAAAGTCCTAGACATCTTCCCAGAAGCCACCTCCACAGGTCTCACAGCCAGGCATCCTCTTGCCTCTGGGCACATCTCCACTTGCCTTCAACAGCAAAACGTTCTGGTGATGAGGAAGGAGAGGCATCAGGAGAGATTTCCTAAGAAGGCTAGAAAAATCTGCTTCACTCAAGGTTTATAGGAGGGAGTTAAAGGCAGCAGAAAATGGTGCCCCCAGATTCTGACACACCCCACAACCCTTCCTTTCCAATCTGCCCCTCCCCCTTCCCCCCCCGCTTCCAATTTCAAAGCAGCTGTAAGGTCTGGGATAAGGAAGAGCTACTGCAACTGCTAGTGGCTCCACAAAGCAGCTGAGGTGTTGAGGACCTCTGCAGTAAATGAGCTCTTTCAGTGTTACTTGCCTTTGATTCTGAGAAGGGATAAACAGATCATCAAGGGACATCAGTTGTTCCTCTTCTACAGATTTCCTGACAGGACACTGTCTGACCCAGACACAGCAGCTTCTCACAGATGCCTCACAGCAATCCCAGATGCCTTCCACACTCTCCCTCCCACCTGCCACATTGGACTTTTACATGAACCTACTCAGGAAAGATATCATTAGCCTTGTGCATCTCCTTGTCCTATGCCTGACACAGTCAGTGATGGAGCATGTTCACCACCTGCTAAAGTTTGTGCAACACCTGATTAATAAACTGTCACGTAGCTCACTGGAAACAGCTGTTTACAGCTGTGGGGACAGGGTGCCACCGGTACTCAGAGGGCATCTCCCGCAGCAAGAGTGGGTGAGCCGTGGCACAGCTGTACAAATGTTAAACCTTGCCTTCTACTTTGCCCCTCCCAAGGCAATCTAAACTCTTGCTTTGGGGACAGGCCAGCAAACACGGCTGTCATTACCTCAGTGCCAAGAAATACGGCAGCAGTCCAGCATCAGCTGTGAGCATTTGCACACACCTGCAAGGCTTTTTTATATTTGCTCTGCCAACTGAGCTCATTTGCAAATTCTTTTTCTATGGCACATTTTACTGTCTTGCAGGAGCTGAGCAAATGAAATTAGGGACTCTGACAGAAGGAGGCTTCATCTCTAGGCTAAGCTGTATGAAATAGGAAACAACCAAAGTCTAAATTGAGGTCTTCCTCGAGGTCTAAATCAATTAACCACAAGGTCTGTCAAACTTAGAGCTATGTCAAAAAAGATTCAGCAATGATAAGTACTTGAGTCAGCCGTTTCTTGCCCGAACAGTGAGTTTTTAAGACGTACTTTCACGGCCCTGGTAATCTGCAGTTCTGTTTTTGTTCTTTTTTATTTCTGCTCAACAGCTGAAAAGTCTTGATTTTCTTTGCTGTGTGAATTTTAAAGTTTACCCTCTCTTGGGCAGCCACTGGGCAGGTCTCTGTAGTGGAAAGCAGCTTGCTCCCAGAGGTTTCCAAAGGCTGAGGAACAGTGTAACACAGCCATCCATGCTAGCCTAGACCTGGGCAGCCACAAGACCTAGGACTGTGCTGCAGGTGGGTGAACAAGCCTCGCTGCTAATCAGACACAGTCCAGTGGCCCCTCCTTATCGCCCATAGTTCTTCAGTCTGGTGTAATCAGTCACTCATTGCCCTCACTGCTGCATTTCCACACCGATCCTGCACGTAGGTTCTTCCCATGGGGCCTCCCAAACGTCCCCCTTCCCTCCCGAGCCCACTGGAGCCAGCAGTCATGTGCCGGAGCCAAGCTCACTGTGTCGAGACGTGCTCATCCAGCCCAGCAGTGAGAAGAGCCACGACAGGTGCAGGATTCCTGAGCTGTCACTTTCAGCCCACACTGGCCTGGGTTGTGCAACAACTTCCATTAGTGCTATATAGAATCACAGAATTATTTAGGTTGGAAAAGACCTTTAAGATCATTGAGTCCAACTTTAAGTCAGCACTGCCAAGTCCACCACTAGACCATGTCCCTAAGCTCCAAACCTACACGTTTTTTAAATACCTTCAGGGAGGTACAATTCCCTGGGCAGCCTTCTCCAATGCTTGACAAGTCTTTCCATGAAAAAATTTTTCCGAATATCCAATCTAAACCTTCCCTGGTGCAAGCTGAATCTCCTTTCAGGTAGCTGTACAGAGTGATAAGGTTCTCCTTTTCTTCAGGCTAAACAACCCAAGCTCCCTCAGCTGCTTCTAAGACCCGTGCTCTAGACCCTTCACTAGTTTTGTTGCCCTTTTTTGGGCACTCTCAGTGTCTTCCTTGTAGTAAGGGGCCAAAACCTCAGCATTGTCACAACAAGATTTACATTTGCACTCTGGAATAACTACTGTGTAACTGGTATTTTTTTATTATGATTATTAAAGTTTTTACTTGGGTGATATTTGTTTATTTTATGAATTAGCATATCTTGCATAGCTGATGGCAAGCATTGCTGTCGCAGGTTTACCTTGCTGCCAGGTAAATAATTGTCTAAATGAGATTTATAGAAACTCTCCCACATAGTAATCCTAAACATGCAAGTGTCACTCCATGAAAGCTCTCTCTTGCTCTTTGCTTGTAGGTTACCTGTGTGCGCACACCCATCTGGCACTCAGGTCATAAAGAGCCCTTGCTGCTGAACAGGGAATTGTGGAAAAAAATACAAAGCAGCCTGTGGGAATGCATGTAGTATTTTGTAAATCTACAGAAGAAAGAAGGCAAAGAAAACTGGGAAAGCCTGCAGGCAAATACTCTTAAACGAAACAGAGCAAGAGAGAGAGTAGTTACTAGAACAATAAAGCTTTCCTTATTCAACAGTATTTCTAACACCAGCATCCAAATTATGAATTTTACCACCCAAAACCAGAGTGACACATTTAGTGGGTCATTGCTTTGAACCCTCTTGTAAAATCTACAATTCCAAACACAAATCACTCTCATCCTGGATTCCAGAGCTCAAAATAGATTCAATCCAAGATTTCAAATGGCAGTATACCAGTGCTGCTCTAAATATCTGACATGATTCAATGTCTTTTGTAGTGCAACCAGCTCCTACAGAAGTTTTACTCCGTGTTTTACTGCACTGCAATGCTTTCAGTCAGTGTGTCTTATCCAAGCTCTGGCAACCGCCCATCACTCACATTTGAAAAAAAAAGCTACAAATGCCAACTGGTAGGCTTTGTATAAACCTTTGGTTCCCAGCTGTAATGCGTTTTAGGCATGGAAATTATTTGGAGCCCGGGCCAAACAGAATAGCCTCTCACCTTCTTCTCAATCACCGTTTCAACAAGAGAGCGAGCACCAGAAAATGCTGCAAGCACTTCTGTGCTATTTCAAACCTGACTCAGCTTCTAACAGCTCAGTTAGGACCAGAAAGCCAGTATCAGTCAACCAGAAGAAATACCAGCATGGACTTCAGTAGCTCCCTCCAGCAGGTCTCTGATGTACTGGACTTTGGTTTATTCACATTCTGCAGCCCAGCAAGGGCATGGAAATTACCATGTATGAATCCATGTGGACATGCAGGCTTGGGAACCTCTTGTAATACTTGCATTTAGGTTCTTGTCCTGGTTCTGGACACAACAGGGTTAATTTCTGTAGTAGCCAGGTTATTCTGTATCACCTCATGTCATTGCCTGGAGCAGGGGAAAAACTCTCTTTGGGGAAGAAGGGGTTCCTCTCAGTTGAGTAAGCATGGTGGAAGGACCCATCTGGACCAAGCATGACTGAGGCTCAGGAGGAAAGCGAAGTCCTCTCAGATGAGACGTCTGTGGTGGCCAGATCACAGGGCAATGTAATACTCCTTTGCAAAAACACTTCTGAAGAAGAGACCAATTTTCTAAGCTATAGCCTGCAATGCCCACAGTTTCAACAAGACTTTTGAGGTACTGCAAGAACAGTTTTGACAATTCCATCACTCACTGTAATTTTATTTGCTGATTGATCCATTTAGAGCCTAGAGTTACTTCTCTAAGGACTGGCTGTACTGTGGTCTTCTCTTTTTTAACATCCCTCTTGCTTTTTTTTTTTCCTGTCATCATTTAAGTGAACACACTTGAAGAACAAGCCTTCTAGACTGCTGAACTTGAAGAGAGCTTTTGCACAACCACTTCACCTAAAAGAAAGGAAAGACAAGGACTGACAACATAAAAATAAAAAAAAAACCAAAAACCAAAAAACCACCATACCAAATAGAAAACCCAACTCCTGATGACATCAGTGAAATTCAGCTGAGAGCTTTAAGAATCCTAGATTTCATCCGTCAGTGCTCTTTTTAACTCAGGGCAATGCAGACGTGTATTACTAAAAAGTGCCTGTTTTATTGACATGGGCCAAAAGTGAACTAGAAGTCATCTTTCCAAATAAGACTTATATAGGAGTACATTCATTCAGACACAAAATTAATTAAGTTACATCAAAATTATGTACATTGTAGAACAACTCCACTTCCGCCCTGAGAAATGCAACACAGCTCTTTTCTTCTGGCCAAGTATGTTGTGTAAAGAAGAAATGCATGTCTGTATGTAGGTCCAAGTTCACCACGATATGCTGGTACGTGCTTGAAGAGATTATAGTACATTAGAAAATCTTCTAATTAGACTGCAGAGGCTTCATGCAACCCAGCAAATGTACAAATGAATATGTGTTATAAATGTACATGCACACACACAAACACATACACTCTGTTAGCTGGTGTTCACCTGCCAATGCTCTTTGCACACCTAATTATAGCATTAGTCATCTTAACGTTTTCATTACTCTTTCTAGTGCATGCTGGGCTGCAGTCATCTAAGTCATACAGCTCCTATAGGAAAAATGTGTTTTATGGGTCCACTGTCTCCAGTGTACAGTTTAATAATGTTAAAAAGATATCAACATAAAATTAATGACTAAATTTTTCATGAAGGGAGCATTACATTCCCACCTAATTGTGGTTTAAGCAGTTATTTCTTTATTATTACTATAGTGCTGAAACTGATGTTCAGTAGCCCGCTGTATGATCCGATGGAGAATCCAAATGACTGTTAGTGCTAATGACAAATATCCTTAGAGAATAAATATCTTCTGGACACTGTGCCAGGTCTAATCTCACTGATTGTATTTCAGCTAGTGTAATGAAACCTTTTCTGGCGGTGTGTGAAAGAAAACTATTAAATAAGACTTCACTTACTTTTCTGTGTCAAAGGAAATATTTTCAGGCTCTGCAGCTTCAAATCACTACAAAGTGGAAACTTCCTAACTGATGCTGGGCTTCAATGCCAACATAGCTGGCATCAAAAATCCAGCACATTTACCCTCATGCAACTGCACAAGCAGTCAAGAGCAGCGTGCTGCCATGAACCATGGCTGGCTTCACTGCAGTTCTCCCTTCCACCAAAGGGCAGAATAGTCTGCTCTCAGCACAATACAGAAAAGCCAGAATGATCTAAGAGAGAAAACAGTGTTATGACTCGTTCTGAAATGCACATGGCAAATGTTTTACAATTCTTCTGCATTCAGTCTAATGAATTTGAAGCTATTTCAGATATCCACGTTACCTATGTTCTGTCATGCATAATCCAACAGTGAGTATTAGTTATATAAAGGGAGAAAATATTTTGCTTTTCTTTCTCTTGCCTCCCATTCCCTTCCGTAAAGTGCAGGAAGAGCTGGCCCAACAGTCTGAAGAAACAAGTCTTGCATCTCTCAAGAAGAGGCACAGCTTGGAAAGCATGTGCACAACCTCCCCCATACAGTCAGACCAGGGTGCTTCTGCTCCAGAGGGATGCAGATATCCCCTTTTCATCTCCTCATCCTTTCCCAGGAAAGTGGTTTCCAACCCCCTTAGCTACCGCAGTTTCAGTTCCTCCACACATCCTTACCTATGTTTTACTTTTACTGCTCATTCCTGTATGTCTAAAATGTACCCTTCCCCGCCTCCACTGCTCACATAGCATATGCTCCCATTTATGCCTCTTTCCAAATGTGAGTTCTGTGACCTTCTAGCCTTTCTAATTTTCACATCCTACCTAAGTTATTCATAAAAATAGATTTTCTTCATAGACATCTTACTTGCCTTTTGCTTTGCTCACATTACCTCTTCTTTCTTCACTGATCGTACTCCTCATCTTAAAATACTCTTCTTAAAACACTGAATATATGTTCTAAACACTCCTTTTTCCATCAAGGCTTTTTTGCTCCCTGCCACACAGATAGGGACGCTGTCTTACAACTTTGTTCTGCATGTTTTTCCTGCTGCAATCAGTGTCTTTGGTGCTGATTTGCACAAGTTACTTTAATCCACTATCTGTTTTGTCTTAGAATTGCTCAGCCTCCATCTTCCCTAATGACCGCAAAGTCCTAGGTGACTGGCAGCTCAATCATCCTGTTCTAGCTTCTCTAGGTGTAGTACAAGAAAAAAAATGCAGAAAAAAGCTATTCCTACACAGGAACTTGCAAAGATTTACCACCTAGTTTACCATGTACAAAGCCTGTGATTTGCCACTTATATTTGTAAACAGCCCTAATGTTTTTCAGGACAATATGACAAGTATTTCCTCCAAATTTGCATTGTGTATGATGACTTAGAGATGCTTGTGAACAGAGTGACACCTCCCACTCTTTTTGTTAAATATTTGCTTGTATGTGACTCATTTTAATTCATAACATTTCTCCACACTGATATTTACACTTTTTCCACAACTGTCTTAATCACAGTAATTTATTTCAAAGGTTTGGCCCAGCTTAACATTGTCTGTGATCCAATCTTGCAAGGATACAGAAACCCTTTACCCAATGGGCTGCCCAGAGAGGTGCTGGAGTCACTGTCCCTGGAAGTGTTTAAGAAAAGACTGGATGGGGCACTCAGTGCCGTGGTCTGGTTGACAAGGTGGTGTTAGGTCATAGGTTGGACTCTGTGATCTCAAAGGTCTTTTCAACCTAGTTAATTATGTGATTCCGTGATTTTTTTTCCAAATGGGCAACACTGTACCAATTAATAGCTACCCATTCATAGAAGGGTTTATGTAGTTCTGGCATTAGGAACAAAACAGAATGTTTTTAACTGAATAAAATGAGCTCATTTACTTTATCAAAGTGCCAGAGTTAACACCAGTGCCCTTAAATTGGCAAAAAGACACACACCGTAACCATGTTCAGGAAAAGCTGACTCAAGGAGCAAAAAAATCTTTTCCCTCCAGTTTAAGTTGAACTCTTTCCACTGACTTGACTGTACTGGGCTGGACTGTACAGCTCACTGGAGGCTGAAGAAAGAAGGTGCCTATCATGCCTGACATGCACAGTTAAAAACCTGAGGAATGGGCAGTGATGTTTAACTGAGTGTACAGTCCCATTCAAAAAATGGGCTAAAGTCTTGCTTCATATTTTTCAGTTTTCAAAATGAGCATTTTTTAATATCAGAATTCCCAAGGCATTGGAGAAATCAGCCATTGTTCATGTTTTTAAATTATATTATAAAAACAAAAATATTTTTGTGGCCAATTCAGGATGCTTCAGCCAGGCCATAAAACAAAAGGTGCCCTAGGCTATTCCTCTGTCTAACAGATCATTTGCTTTGTGTAGGATACTTCTTCACAGCAGGGAGCACATAGCCCAGATCCCCTTTAATTCTTCTTGACTAAACCCAAAGACAGCCCTTGCTCTGTGACAGAGCCACAGGAAGTAGAAATCATTGCAGAGCACAAGTGATAATGATCTAGCATCTTAGTGGTGGAGATGTCACACTGGTACCCAGTCTCCAAATGTCCCTCTGCCACTTGCCATAAGCATGTATTCCTACAATAAAATCAAAGACTTTTAAGCCCCATCAGAGCACTTGAAAAGGTGGCAAAAGCTGGCAAGACTGCCCACAAATTTTATGGGGTCCACAGGACAAACAGCGACTGTAAAATGATAGTTAAAATATCAATAAGGAATAAGGACAAGGATTTCCCCTGTAAATCAGATATACACACTGCCAGCCTGGTCTGAGTTCTGACCTAAGGGTCAAGTTTTTGGGAGTGGCTTAGTATCACAACCCAGTTCTTCCACTGAGACAAAAGAACAAACTCTGCAGTGATCAATGTTTCCACACTACCTACTGCAACGTTACTTAACTGCTGAGGACTTAAGGACTTAAGTAAAGTGGAATAAAAAAGCCTCTGGACTTCTGACAGACTTGTGCCCATGGATGCAGGAAACAGCTTAGCCATGGACTTTAAAACAAGCAAAATGAGAAAAAAAAATTAATGAAAACCAGAGATGACACTTCTTCTGCACCTCTTCAACACCTCTTCTATCCATGGGGGAAGCAACCAGAAGATATTAAAGGGTGTTTACTGACAGTGTGAAACAGCTCTGAATTTTAAAAAATATACATATTTTTAAAACATTTCCCCCAAACCTTAAACTTCCAAGAGTTCCACTTATGTTCAGGATATTGCAGACAATTCAACATTTCCTACATTTCCCATCCAGTCATCAGAGCAGTAGAATAGGAAACCAGCACAGCCATGTCCCCTGACAGACTAAAAAAATATTTTCTACGCAATCAGTTAGCAACAGCTCTAGTGAGACTAGTTTTTCTCCATCTTATACCAAACAATCTCTGCTCCTAGAAGTTCAGACAGCAACTGCAAATTTTCTTTGCCACACAAGCAAGCCTCCACCAGCAATGCCTGTCTGATCCGAAAGGGTACCATAATTAATCAGAACAAAAGCATATCAGGCCAGCTGACAGCAAGGCAGGAAGAAAGAGTAATGTCCCAACCATGAAATAACACAGCAACAAATTTTATGTATGGTTTCATTTGTTAAAGTCCCTTTTCTTGCTGACATTTAGACCTTTTTCTCTAGTTTAATTTCTTATAACATGAGAGTATGTCTTGAAATTTCAAGGTCAAGTGTAATGCCTTCTACATATATTCCTTTTGCTGGTTTCAACTTGCAAAATTTCTCTACTGAAAGAATACAATTACACCAGTACAGGTTATCCCCTTTTTTGTATGCTAAAGTACATAACCCATTCACTTCTAGTGGTGTAGCTGAACTCATACAAAGGCAACAAAAAGATTTTAATGGTATCCATATTATATATTACGGCCACAAACTTAATTTTGTAATCACAATGTAAAGGAATAAATTGCAACCTTTTCTTTTAAACCAGAACTGTTTATATGGTTAGACAAAACCTCTCAAAGCAGTTAACTATATCAGAAAGAACTGGATAATTAGCTTGGAAAAAATACTTCCAAACAAAACTGTTGTGCACAGTAACTTCTCTTCCATAGTTATTAGAAAGATGGGAGAGGGAGGAGCTGGGTGGACACTGTTTCTAGATCTGGCTGGTCTCCTGTGCTGCACAGCCAAGAAAAAAAGATGAGCTTCAGAGAAGTGACCTGGAAGAAAATCATCCTTAGGCTTCCTGTTTCTAAGGGCCAAATAACACCACATCTCCTGTCAGGGGTGAAGTGTGCTGGGCTCTGACACATTTTTGCTCAAGGCCAAGTGTCTGACTCCCCAGGAAGGACCACCACCTCCTCTGCACCTGCATCCACACACACACACACACGTGGGGCCAGCACGGACCAGCGCTCCCAGCACCTCTGCTCTGCAGCCCCACAGCCAGACCCCACTGGGAACACAGGCTGTGACCTTACATTTGTAAAACACATACCCTGATGTGATGCTAGGGCACTTAAAAGGTACCAAACACAACTTACTATCCAGGGGAAGTTTTTCTGAAGTTTTCCTCTTCTGCAAATAATGTCTTTGAGATTTTATTTGTGCATGTCTTCACGCTGAAGTAATTTTCCTGTAGAACGGTGCCTGTTCACTCCTTGGTGACTTTTTTTTAAAAATCTCAAGTTAATTGACTGCCAATTAACTGAGGCTATTTAGAAAAACAAGTCAGAACTCTCCCTAAACATTTGTAATGGACTGCAAATATTTGCAGTCTGACTTAATCTGATCCCTAAGGTAAACTAGAAACATTAGTAGTATACATTTTAAGATTGCTCCAATTCATGGTTGACAGACAGGTTTTCACTTTCTGGAGAAGCTCAGCATTAAGTTGGTTTGCCCTTTGGCTTTTTAAACTGTGGGGGTTTTTTTGTAAAAACACCAGAAAGAAGCTTCTGAAGTTCCAGCTCTGGGCCCACTTCTACACAGCTTCCTCTAAATAAATTTTTCATTTTAAAAGTTCTGGAATTTAACTACAATAGATCCCTTAACTACCCAAAGATAATTCTGAGGATCTTAAATACTAAACAAAAAAAAAAACAACCAACATTGTGCATCTGAGTAGTGTGAGATACAGGGAGCAATTTTAGGATTACCCATAAACCAGAATACATTATGTATATAAACAATCACAGAAGTATTTCGTAATTTGTGTTACTTGATTATATGCAACCTGCAGTAACTGATTTTGAACCCACATTCCAGTGCTCTCTACAATTTAATAATGTCAAAGCATGGATATATGCAATCTCTTGTTTCATCAGCATTTATACTCAGTCTACATGGATGTTTACTTGACTGGAGAGAGACATCATGTATACTGCAGTAATCAACTTCTCTCAAGTTACAGACTAGAATTGCAAGAAATTCTTTCTCCATCCTGACATGAACAGATTCTTTCATCATGAAAGTAAATCTAAAAGGGTTCATACCAATTTTTGTTTCCTTTTTTTAAATCAAAAGTCTCTCTCTTCAGCTCTACCTAATGTATAAAGTAGCTGTTTTCAAGCTGAGAAACACAACTGCCTTCATGAACACAGTAAGTGGTCAGATGAATAATCAGAGTTAACTGTGACTTCCCGATGTGGGTGAGATCTATCTTACCTTTATGATATCTAAATGTAGTAATTTAAAACTTCAGTAGCTAGTTAAAGATTGCTGCTCAAGTGCTTTCTCTTTATACAAACACGCGTGTATTCCCATCCATATAAAGTAGTTGATGAGATGGATCATGAAGGAAACAGAGAAGGATTTTCAGAGAACAGATAGTTACTCACCTTTGCATACGACTGTTTCCCTGAATCTCAAGACTGTGATGTGCACTTTGATTAAATGAGGATTATTTCCAGTGACTTCCAAGGTAGCAATAAAGAAATCTCTATGTTTACACTGAAGCTCACCAAAATGCAGCTAGATTTAATACATTGTTTAGATTAACCTACTACTGGTTGCTTTGAGTTGGTGAAGTGATAGAAACACATAACACTAAGAATAGTATGTATAAGAATAATTAGACCAAATTTCTTAATGGGTATAATCTAAGCATCTGCACTCCCAAACGTTTTAGTTTTAAGTTTCCTACTAATTCTAGCCTTATGCTGTTACTGATATGCTCATACACAGAATGATCAGAGGATATATTTAAAACGTGCAAACTATTAGTAAAACATCCATTTCAAGCCCAGTTAGTCTTCCCAACAAGAGATTATACATTTTCCCTTCACATTTCATGTACTGTAGTCACTTGACAACCAAATCATACAAGCTCCTCAGGGCTGTTTAAGATTTACATTCACATGTAGCTTATAAATGTGTTGCCCATTTTAGCCAATAATGTAGAGGAATGACTTTTCAGAGTCTGGAATATTTTCTTGCTGGCCCATTTGGTTGCAGCAACGCATAACCAAACTTCTCACTTTCTGACAATCCAGGCTTTCTGTTAGCAAAGCTTTGGAGTTCCATGAAAACCAGCACCAGCAGCTGAAGAATGCTGGTGGAATGTGCTTTCAACAAACCAAAAGACAGACGGAGAAACAGGATGCCAAGGCTGATGGTAAATATCCGCCTCCTATGACAACATAACTGCTTGCTGTGTTGAAGATCCTCCTGAAGACAGGAGAACTGTAGAGAGAACCTCAGATATGGGTGGTTGGAAGAAACAAGCAGACTAAGGTGTTTAACACCTGCTGCACAGGGGCTTTTTAATCCTACAATACATCTTGGAAGATTTAGCCTACACGTTTTGGGACCATGGCTTTGATGAAGCCGATGCTGTGATAGTCTCTGGAGTTTTCAGGATAACACCCACAAGGCTGACAAGATCCCAAAATTCATAATCAAGTCCTTCCCTGTTGGCAGCACAGACAATAATGGCAGCAGTGGCTCTACCAACATGCACTCACACCTACTGTAGCAGCCGTGGAACCTGAAAGCACTTGTGGGGTCCTGTGACTTCTCCTTACACTATTAACGCAACAAAGCTTTTTTGACTCTGCAGAAAAAGTCATCAAAACCCGTGGCAGAGAAGTTTGCTTCAAGCTGCTTCAGCATCTTGAAAGACCACAGCAGTTTCAGTTTTGAATTGTAAAGACAATACAGACATGCCATTTTTTTTTAAAGTGAGAACATCTGGAGATGTCCAATAATTATGCTTTTCCTGGTGATGAGCATAAGGTTAAGTGGCACAGCTTAACAGCGGATATGAGCAATTCGTGCAGCTTGTCAGAATTGTGCATCCAATTGAACAACAGACAATGTGTGGGGAAGATCTTAAATACACCTTTTATATCTTACTAGTTTCACAATGGCATTTAAGAAGCTCTTCTTTGTGCAACCCCAAATGCTCTTCTCCTAGAAGGAGTCCATACCCCCGGAAGTGAACCTCAGCTGCTGGGTGATGTCAGGAGAGGCGCTCCCCGTGACTCCCAGTGGTGGGTGCCACCCCAGCAGCATGCACACTAGCAAGGAAGTGCCATCCACCCAGAATAAGCCAGTGAAACAAACAGCAAGTGGGAAAATGAAGGAGCCAGCAGACCCTCAACACCTTTGTCAGGAAGGAGATGTGTGACAGTTGCTGTAGATGAGCAATTCCTATTCGTAAATCACGGTAGAAAAATCCATTTTTGTGAACCCAGGAAGAGGAAACCCAACACAAAATAACTTGAGGAAACCTGTAATAAATTTTGAGTGCACATGAGCTCATAATCCAAAAGAACTAAACTGATTTTAAAAAAAAAGGCAGTTAAGGAAAACACAAACACAGCTCTAATGAAAAAATAGGTTGCACGATCCATTACCCTCAAAAAAAAATAAACAGAAGGGCTGTCAGCATGTCTAAGATATCAGCAGCTTCCCTGCATTAAACCTAATTGCTGTGCATTAGTGATTCCAGGTGATGCACAGATAATGGATCCTTCAGTCAGGCTGGAGCAGAGGTGGATTCCAGGCACCTACTTAAACTCCCCTTCGGTAATGGATAACATCAGCCTTACCCCGTACAAGCCAGGTCAAACCATACTGGTGGCAAATAAATAGAATTTCTGTGTGTTCTTTGAATTTTAAGATGCGAACCCCCTTCACCAATGCTTGGCCAATGGAGCAACTGGAAATATTTTCATAAGTGCTGGTTGACAGCTCATGAATTGATCAGGTGAGTGGATGAGACAGCCCTTCCTTCTGAGTTTGCAAGTGTGGGGTGGGTTTCTAGACTTTGCATACTCATGTACACACAATAAATTTACCTCTGAAATAGTATTAATGAACTTAGTTTAAATATTTATTAATAATCAATCCACACTAATGAACAACGTACAGCAAAGACCTGCTCATCTCAAATTTTGATTCTGCTCCTCTGTGCATCTGGAGAGTATTAGTTCAGGAAATTATTCCAGCACATGATTAAATCCCTCTGAAGTGAAAAGAATGTAAGTGTAAGCTTAAAGTTAAGTGGATACTTATGGAGCCTTCCTAGACAAGGGAGTGCAATTAGGGCCACAATCTTTAACTGTATATT
Organism: Oriolus oriolus; assembly: GCA_013400235.1. Lineage (NCBI taxonomy): Eukaryota > Metazoa > Chordata > Aves > Passeriformes > Corvidae > Oriolus > Oriolus oriolus. The sequence continues at coordinate 350,616 of VXBT01012250.1, read as the reverse complement.
ATGACCCTATATTCCTCCAGTGTTATGATATTTCTTAAAGGCTGATAAGCATCTGTATCACATACACTCTTTGGCTGGAGTCAAGCGTAACTCATGAAAGTAATTTTGTTTCATACTAAATTTTACTTGCAAGTCCTTCTCTAAATTAATCAAAATTAAAGTGTCAGTGCATGTTGGTTGCACACAGAGACCATTTTGGCTCACACCCCCTGAATTATCACAGCTTTACAGAGAGGATTCGAAGACCTAACTGTCAGCCCCTCTGAACTGGGAAATTCTGCTGTCAAAAGACCTGTGGATACCCCACTCCCAAAAGAAATGCCAACTGGATCCACAGTGCAACAGCTTGTGTAGTACCAGTGCTTCTTCCCAGAGACTTTGAATGCCTGCAAGCAGTTTTCTGTAATCTGCCCTTTTTTCACGCTAGTTTTTGATTCCTGCTACCTCACCTATGGCACATATCTCTCCTGGCCTCTGTTTTAGAAAGCTGATTTCCATTCTATTTCACCCCAAACTCCTATCATCTCAGAATAAATGATCTTCCTCAGAACAACAGTATCCTGCAAGACCTGCATTCGCGCATATATGTACACACACACACACACATATATAACTCAAAAAAAAAAAATAACACAAGAACCAAAAGATGCCACTCAAGTGGATCAGTGCTATTTTTGTAATCTGCCTTTTGCACAGCAAGATGATTAATTTCTATTTGTGGAATCAAAGCAACTGGCTGATTAACAAAGAAACTCAGTACATTAAGGGAAGAGGAGACCATACAAGTCAGTCCTTGAACTTGACCTGTTGCTGTGACCAGCCAAGAGGAACGGAGGGATGTTTCTAGGTACCCAGTGGTCACCAAGATACTGTTACTCAGATTGGAGGCAGCAGGATTCTCAAGCATGGTATGGCTTTCAGACCAGTAGGAACAGGGATGCTTTCCCAGGATACTGACCACTGGTGGGTTCACAAGAAAAAACACCTTTCTTGAGCATCTGACCTAACCTTTACTTCTTTGGCTGAAGCTATTTAAAGACCAAAGAAAACAAAGAAAGATGAGAAAAGAACATGCCCTGCCACCATTCATCTTACTCAGGAGCTACTATCAGGCTTAACTAATAAGCATCATCAGCTCCAAACATTAACTTCTGTATCTTCCAGCAAAAGCTTTTAACTGCTCATAAAATGGAGGCAGAGTACAGGTTACTTGTAAAGAATCCTTCCCTTAGGCACCCCCTTCTCACCTCCAGGCAGGTCTTGGACCAGACCCAAGAGCAGGACTAGTTTGGGGCTGCTCTTTTATGCTGCAGTCATGCATAAATAGGGGCCAGATACAAAGGCAGCATTGTATCAGCTTTGTTGGGGAGGTTGTAGCCTCGCTTTCCTCCTCCAAGTCATCCTCCCGAGGCAGGCAGCTCACGTAGGAACACCGTGTTACGGATGGAGTATTTTTAAAGTTCCAAAAATAATTCCTGTGAAGAGTGAGAAATTGCGTTTGAATCCCGACAGAGCAACAGACAGGCTGAAGCTGGATGGAGGACACGAAGATCAGAGACAGAGCAGTCACGACAATGCTGCTGAATATCAGAAGACCTAGACAAGGTAGAATATCTGCAGTCTGGGAGAGAAGGAGGGGGTTTTTTTTCTTTCCTACACAAGGCTAAAAAAGAGAAAAAAATAGCAGAGGAGTCTTGATAATCACAGATTTCTGAGTTACATCTGCACTGAAAGCACACTGAAGAAGTGCTAACTTTTTTGATTAAGTCTTCAAAGCCTGCTTATAAAGAGGTTTGAGGACAAAGAACACTGCTGTTAAATAAAAGGCAATCAAGCCTATCAGAGAGGTACACCCAAGGCATTTCATATAAACATCCCAAAAGGCATATACTCAAAACTTAGAGATTACTTTGGAAAATTTTTGAAAAATACTACTCACACTTGAGCAGATAAATTGGAGAGCTGCAGACCACACTCTAAAGAGCTGCTAGGCTCAGATCCCCACTGGTGGCTCCAAAGTTGTTTGCAGGTTTGGTAATGTTGACAGCAACCTTCCTCAAATTGCACGTTCTGGAGTTCATGCTCCCATTATATTTTCATTGCAGTGAAATTGAATTAAAACTGATCAAACAATAGCTGAGGATTACAGAATATTTTAAGAGGATGTTCTTTCACTTTGAGCTAAAATGAAGCATTGCCAAGGGCTGGCAGAAAAACAGCAAAGAAGGAACATGATTAAAAAGGGAAGCACTATTACAAAGACAAATGGCACATTCTGCATGTCGGCTATTTAAGATACTTACAGACCTTGTGAAAATAATGCACTGAGCTACTGAAATGGTGGTTTTGGGCAGGCATATGAGATTACAGAAAGGCACTGGGCCTGTTAAAGTGGGAAAACCCTTTTCCTCTAGGCAAGGAAAATTAGAGAAAGGCTTTGTACCATGCAATGCTGCCAATCCATCAGGGCAGAGAAAGAAACCATCCCAAACAGCAGCTCTCACCGAGGTGTCAGGGGCAACACGTCTTCACGCTTCACTCCCCCTCTTAATTCTCGCTGGCGTGACCCATATGCCGAGTCCCCATCTGTGCTACCATTGCACCATCCTGTTTCCCCTGTACTGGGTGGGAAGTGAAAAAAGAGCAAGAGCTGGTCCAAAGGGCTAGAAACCTCTCTCACGGCAAAAAGTAACAAGCAGAAGCAGCTTGTTTTATTTCCCTGCTTTTTTGTAGGGCTGTGAAAATTAAAAAATGTATTAAAAAGAATATAGGATTTTCCAATAATCCTTTAAAAAAGTTCATTAACACCTTGACTAACAGCTCTGCTCATGGTAATTTTTTTTGGGTGACAAATCCTAACAGCATTTAAGTATTATTTGACCTTGTCTTTTTTTCTGTTTGCTGGTACATGTAAACCTGAAAATCAGGGTGCCATTTGGATCAGGCAATAGGCCTGGTGGAAAATCATGGAACTAGGCTTTCAGAAGAAAATTGTGCTGAGTGCAACCCAAGTGTTTCTAATGGGATGTCCAGGTGGCAGCACTGACCTGCCCCTGAGGGGGATGCCCAAGCAGGCAGTGCCACCTCAGCAACCAGCTGGGATGGACGGCAGAGAGCAGAGCTGGAAACCGCTGCACCACACTCTGGCCCGGCTGTACTGTAGCCAACATCTCATCACTTATTAAGATAAAGAAAACCTATTTAGCTGACATTTGCTTTGTGTGCCATTAAGCCAGACTCTGCCTTTGCCCACGCTTGCCCAGTTGGCACGTATGTTAATGCACAAAAGAGTACAGACAGGCACCCACACTGCAGCAGCCTTTCCTGGGGTTTCGAAAAGGAGCTGGGCCTGGCACAGCCACCCCAGGTCCTGCTTTATTCCAACTGTAAATGGCTTTTGCAGCGTGCCCAACTGGCACGTCCTTTAAAGTTGCGACAGGGGGTGGGATGGGGGGTGCTGGCTTTTCTAACTGAATTAATTGGTTCTGAAGAAGCCAAATTTGCAATTCAGAGAGCCAGACTTGCGTTAAACTGCAGCCTGGACAAGGGAAGCGGGAGGCAAGCAGCCTTTCCCACACCTTCTCCCGGCACCATTCGATGCCAGGCAGAGGCAGGAGGCCAGCCAGGGTGAACGCTGCTCCTGCCAACCCAGGTGGCAGCTCAGCACCACCCAGGATGACACTTTCTGTCATACATACAGCTCTCCTGCAGCAACCAGGCTGCTGTCACACCTACTCTCTGGCCACCAGACCTATAACAGCTGCCTAATTACAACCTTCTTTGGTCATTACTGCTTTAAACCAAGAATTCAGAGGAGGAGGACAGATTGAATTACTACCTCCTTGAACTAGACTGCCTTCAACTAATATTGTTAAAGCCTTATGTGAAATAATACAGGATGAATTGTGAACCTCTTTATTGGTTTCTGGGTAGACAGCTTTAAATGCTAATCTGAGCTAATTAAATTACTTAACTTCATTTGCCTCTGCCAGTGGACCATGTGATAGGGTAACTTTGGAAGACAGTGCTCTTGAAGGCTGTGGCTCGTATCCTTTACGCCAGGGCAATGTTAATCACCAGAAAATGTAATTACCTCATTGTTGCTATACTCATCTGTATGAAATAAAATGAACTCCAGCAACAGGAAGACATAAAATATCCTATATTCTTGAATAATGACAAGAATTGCTATGTAACCTCCTCTGAACACTGAAATCTTGGTTATTAGGTAAAGCTTATTGCACAAGAGGAACATGTTTATAACCAAACTAATATTTAATATATTTATTAAAAAGTCTACCAGGCATCTCCACATCCCAGAGAAGTATCCAGGTGAACATTTGCTGTAGCTGTCTCAAAATTTCTAAAGGTCCTTGCCAAGAACAAACACCAGCATAGAATTCCTCCCTGCAGGAAGACCTCTCACACTCCCAATTATTGCACAAAATATTTTTCACACCTCCACTGCACATCTGGACAAGCTGAGGCAGAGACACGAAATCCCTTCTCCCTAGCTTTTGATAGAAAGGCTATAAGACTCTGGGCTGAGGTCTCTCATGAGATCTCGGACCCTGTTTTTCTTGCACTTTTCTTCCACGTAACACTGCTTTCCTTCTGCTGATCAACACCATGTTCCGAGCCTGAAGGCTGTAGTGTCACTGGCCAGCTGTGCCTGCCGGTTGCTTTCATCTCTTCTACCTAGTGGGGCTGTCATTTGAACTAGAGCAGCACAGCTGAAGCACCACCAACACTACTCCGCATCGATACTGGTAGGACAATGCCTCTGGATGATGACTCTGTTGAAGTCAGGAACAGGAGTCATGCACAGATCTTCAGCCAAAAAGCGTAATTTGAAAACACTAGGTGATTGGCCACTGACATTCATCATACTCAGTTTCCATCTCTGGCAACTGCCTGCTCAAGAAAACACCTTGCCATTGCCACCTGGCACATTGGTTGTACCAGTTACAACAGCACAACTTATTATTCACATAGCAGGGGGGTTCAGTCTGTCCATCTTTGCCGGGGCCAGCAGCAGCTTCTCAAGAGCGCCTGCTTTCTCTCTTTACTTTTTTTTTGTCTGGTTGGTTTGGTTTTTTTGCTTAACATGAGCATTTGTTCACACTGGTCCCTTTTCCCAAATGTGGCATTTTTCACACAGTGGTTTTTCATTCAGCTGTCCTCTCAGCTTCTCCTGCACACTGCTGAGCCTGGCTCCAGCTGGGCTTGCTCATTCATTCAGCCTGTCCAGTGTCCATCACAATAACTCTCACCTTCACTGTAATCTCATAGACCCTCCACAGCCTTGCCTCTGTTAAACAACTGCCCACAATGTGAAACACTGAGGCCTCAAGCTCTGCAAACGAGATTAGCACCTGTCCTTTCCCACACCAACAGCAGGATTTGTGATGCTCTGACTCCATCAGTTTAAGAAAGTGATGCAGAACCCTCCTGCTACTTTCTCTTTACCCATCCAACTCCAGCGTCTAATTACAACTCTACATTACATGGCAGCCAGGAAAGAAAGTGCACACATCCAGGTAGTTCAAGATGGAGAAAACTTGTGCTGGAAACAAGACTCAGTGAATCCAGAGGAAGCAACACCCTCCGTTGGCACAGCCTGGAACTCTCACCAGTTATTGCACAGCAGTGGGGCTCTGTCATAGCCTGCAAGTGATGGCCTGGCAGTGACATTTCTATTCAAAGTACATGAAAACATAGTCCTCTGAAAAGGAATAGATAGATATATGTGTGTATATTTGTATATATGCATGTACAATCCGTAGCTTTCCCTTTCGGCCATTTTAGGAGGGCATGGAATTTTCACAGTACATTTCCTGTGGAGAGAAACAGGAAAAGCACTGAAGAGTTGTTACTTTGTGGTATCTTACTAGCCAAGAAGATAGTGAAAAAACCTCTTTCTGATAATACGTCACCACGGGGCACTTTTAATCAAGAGCAAACCAACTAAAATATTCAGCTTGGATTAAAAAAATACACTTTTGCCTTAAATATGCAATCAATCAAAGCGACACAATTACCTGGCCTGAATTAAAACACTTGGTGATTTGTACCTCAAACGCAGACAACTCCAGAAATACAATTATCCTGTTAATATTCAGAACTAAAGCAAAATGCTTCTGAACACTTAATAAATCTTCAGATGGAAAATTTAACATTCAGTAACACGTTATATTGGTTTTGCTCCCAGACGTATAAGTACCAATTTGTCTCTTCAAAAAGAAAGGCAAGACTGACAGCATTTCTTAATCGAGTCGGCAGCTTTGCCAAAACACTCCACACCACTTCTTAATACAGGGTGAGGGCAGAGCCGGGGAACCTTCTTCAGGCAGAAACAGTTGTGCCAGCCCAACTTCGAATGGATAGTATGCACTGGAGAAATCCCAAAATCATCACAATCTTTTGAGGACAGAGCAAAGATTTGAAGACCTGGTGCTATTCTGTTCACATACAAGGATATTGGCCAAAGCAGGTTAAGGCAGCTTGGCTTGTTTTTCAGTGATATTATCAAGTTGCAGAAGAGAGTTTCATGCATTAAGGTACTAGTGAGATATACGCTAATTGTTTCAAGTGTGGTACATAGCTTTTTTTCTCCATTATTTCTTCTTGTTATGAATTACAAAATACAATAGTAACTGTTAGAAATAGTTGTAATTATGGTAAAAAGACACATTCTTGCTTTCACCATTGAATTAACCAAATGCTCGCTCTCTGTCAACTAGAAACGAAAACATGATCATGCAGAGTACTAATCAGTATTAATAGAGAGATTAACTGTACTTAAATCACTAAGCTCAGTGTAAATGTTAACTTCAGTTACATGCCATGGACCATACATCACTGTCACAGCAAAACAGCCAGTTTGCAAGCCGCAGACTAGAAGATAATGAACCAAATATCATTGTGATTGGATACAGCCCTTGGCCAGAACACATCCATTTTAGATCAGCAGTGGGGTTTTAACTGAGAGCATTTGAGCAAGTTCTTTTTCACATTTCAGAGAGTGGTTTGGGTTGAAAAAGCCTTTAAAGATCATCTAGCTCCAATCCCCCTGCCATGGGCAGGGACACCTTGCACTATACCAGCTTGCTCAAAGCCCCACCCAGCCTGGGTTTGGACACTTCCAGGGATGGGGCATCCACAGCTGCTCTGGGCAGCCTGTGTCATTTGTAAATTAAAATTGTAACACTTGATTGTAGCAGCAATCACAAGATGTCTCTGCTTCTACAGCAAGACTGTACTCCTGAAGGAATAACAATCCCAGATGATGAGACATCGAAGTGAATTTGTCACATTTTAAAATGTTCTTTAGAGTGAAACCTTAGCAGGAAGGGCTTTGTTCACTGAGGAGTACTTGTCCATCATCATGTTCTGCCTCTAATGAGTGCACACAGATTCTCAAGTGGTGGCAGGCAGGCAAACCAAAGGGAAGGTAGAGCATAACACACCTGTACGTCACATCCGTACCAAACCATTTCTGAGTAAAAGCCAAAACTTCATTTCAACAGCTGCCAGTTCTAGAAAGTGAGAAAGGGGGTAAGAGTCTTGGCTGCAGATGAAAATGAGTCAACTCCATGCATCAGTCCCAGGAAGCTGGGGACAGATATCTGCTTCATCCTGAAGGGATCAAACAAGACACTAGGCTACTATCTCACAGCAGCAATGCTGTGACATGATTTACATCATGATGCTACAGCTGAGAGCAAAAACTGTCTCAGTACTAGGATGTAAGTCAAACCTAGGAAGTGGTAAAGAGATTTACAAAACATAAAGCATTTGACAAACACCCAAGTTGACAGGAAGGATGCAGGGAAGGGGAATCCCAGACTATTAGAAAACCTTTTTCTCTGAGTGTACAAAATTTCTAAATATCCAAAAATATGATCAACATGTCTTCCTTGAGAAGGATAAGAGGTCATGCACTATACACCATGAAGTTTCATTGGACAACCTTAGTTACCATTTAACACACTAAAATATGACTTTGGATTAGAGTTCAGATTTGAAATTAGCAATTTAGCTGAGCTGTAGAAAGAACATGATCTTAAAATGCTTAGATAGCAGCTTTAGAGCTGTAGCAAAGTCTTCTTGGATGAAGAATTTTTGGTGTGTTAAAATAATATTTAGCATGTAAAGAGCTAAGTTGATAACCTTTGCAAAGGTATAGTTTATTTAATAAGAGATGTTGTAATCCAGTGCTTTTGCACACATATACTTATGTAAAGTAATAATCCTCTCCAAATTTAATCCAGAATTATAACAATGTAATCTTTTAACTAATGGATCTGGGATAAAATAAATGTTTGTGAGGTAGAAATGCAGAAATAGTACTTACCCAAGCCACTCAAATGCTAAATAAATTTAAAAGAAAACCCCAAACAACCAGGAGATAAGAAGAGAGAAGCCAGTACCAGGGTTAAGCATGGGAGGAAAAGGTGGTGGTGTTTTTGTGAGAGGCAGTGCTGTGGCTAGTTTTGGAATGCTGTGCATCGTTGTGCTTCATATCTTAGAATCACAGAATGGTTTGGGTTGGAAGGGACTTTAAAAATGATCTACTTGCTAACCTCATGTCATGGGCAGGGACACTCTTCACTAGACAAGGCTACTCAAAGCCCTGTCCAACCTTGCCTTGAACACTCTCAGGGATGGGGCATGCACAGCTTCTCTGGGCAACCTTTTCCAGTGCCTCTCCACCCTCACAGTCAAGAATTCCTTTTTTAGTATCTAATCTAAACTTACCTTCTTTCAGTTTAAAGCCATTACACCCCTTCTCCTATCTCTCTACGTGCCCTTGTATAAAGTCCCTCTCCAGCTCTCTTGCAGCCCCTTTTAGGTACTGGAAGGTGCTATGAGGTCCCATCAGAGCCTTCTCTCTCCCAGGATAAATAACCCCAACTCTCTCAGCCTGTCTCCATAGGAGAGGCGTTCCAGTCCTCTGATCATTTTTGTGGCTCTCCTCTGGACTCTTTCCAGCAGTTCTGCATCCTTCTTTATGTTGGGGGCCCCAGAGCTGGATGCACCACTCCAGGTGGGTTCCCACAAGAGCAGAAGGGCACAATCCCCTCCCTCGACCTGCTGGCCACGTCTCCCTTGATGCCTTCCCTTGATCCCTTCTCCAAAGACTCAGAAAGTGCAGAAAAGGCTGCCTAATAAAAAGCCAGTAAAAAGGCTACAGATCTTGGAAAACACCTCATTGTGAAAGCGTAATTGGTTTAGTATAAAAAAAAACCTGATTATACTCTATAAATGCTCTTATAAAAAGAGACTATTCCCTGGCAAATTATTCTTTAATTAAGTTGAGAAAATGCGGAGAAAAGCCAGATAAATTGATCCTAGCTGCTGAGGCAAACAGCTGAGGAAGATGCCACATTTTCCATCTATGTTGCCTTCAAGGCTAAGCTGGGCACCCTTCTGGAAGGCATGCCTGACTCCAAATCAAATTTGTGCTATCACAAAGAGGAAACTCAGCAAATTTTCTGTCATGAGTTTCAACTCATGCTCACTGGCATGACTTTATATCTTACAGCTATTCTGGGTTGAGCCCCTCTTCACCCGAGCAGACACCACGGGTGTGCCTCCCTGAAGACTGGCAGCGGAGACTCGTCCTTGGCTGTCACACTTCTCACCAGCAAAAGCACAGAGCAGCCAAGACAGAGTTAAATGAATTAATCAGATTAAGAGAAACCAACCAGAAAACAGCAGCTTTGTAACTTTTCAAAGGCTTTTCAAATGAATTTTTTTTTTTAGTGGCCATGATACATCATCTTTTAGGGTGAAAACAGAAAGGTCAACAGCTCACAACACAAATTCTTTATAATAATTGACCAAGAGCATCTAAATCCTTCTCTTGGACAAATTCACAGATGCAAAATTTATCTCAAATACAGGCCTCTTTCACATTTTCTTATACATTTTGTCTTGTATATTTTTATTCTTTCATGGGTATGGATTACCAAAGCTAGTCACAGTATGGAAAACATTTCTATTCAACTTTTTAAAAACATTAAAGCAAATTTCACTCTCAACATCTGAATACTTTTATTCAAAATTGTTCAGAATTTTTCTTTACAGTCTTCCTCTTACAATTATTTGACTTTTTTTTAAACGACAACCATTATTAATAATTGCAATAATTTCTATGGATAAGAAAGAAGCTGGAAGTCTTAGATTTCAGGCAAGGTAGTTGTTGTTCTGCATCAAAGATATTACAGTCTTATACTGCTGGTCTAATTGCCTTCACTCCTTTCTGTTCTGCTCTCTGCTATAATAGCTCTATGCTTCATCGACCTTCCCTTATTTTCATAAACTGTACCAGCCATTTACCTTTATTTGCTCCTCTATTGCTACATTAAAACAATTCCAGAAGATTAACTATCAAAGCACAGGCTGCCTTTGCAGAAGTCATGCTATTTTGACCTCGTCTTACCAAGATTTTCCAGCTGCTTGATAGCAGTATTTTCTTTTTCTTTTTCAGTTTAATCAGTTTGCCAGATACTGAGACAGGGCACGCCAGTTCATAATACCCTGGATCACCTTCAGTGCCCATAAAAAATACAAACACCAGTGTGCTCCTTGCCAGTGCTTCAATACACATTGTTTTAATCAGAAATAACACAGTTTCCTGAGTCAGCAGCAATGTTCCCCAAAGTGTATTTTGCCAAATGCGGCACAGAGGCCAGGCTGCTGCTGCTACTGCTGCTGCTCCGTGTGTCTGTAGCAAACAGTACATCAACAGTTATGGAGAAAGACAGCACGAAGAAACCAAGGCTGGTCCTGACAGAGCACCCAGAACAGGAGCAACACTGGCAACAGAGCTTGGGCAGGCACCTGCCTGTGGTTGACTGCACTGTGCTGTGCACAAGCCCTCAGGGGACAGCCAGGGTGATGCTGCTCTGTGTGGTCCAGAGAGTTAAAGGAGTTGTTGCTGTCATGTTTCATAATGTACTTTTCTTTAGAACTGAGCAAGGAGTATGAGCCACACATAACTATGCAGAAATCTTTGGACAGTGGTGCTTTCACACTGATCATTGAAACTTCAGTGTCTTATCAAAATGTGGGCAGAAAATTCCTGCTTGTCATTTTTAGAAGCTTCTAAAAATAAGCCGTGGGTATGGACAAGTCAGATCTACAGAAAGAACGGATGCCTGTCGGTCACGACTGAGCCCACCAGACACCACGCCATGGCATCTGCTCAGCACTACCTGCAAAAGGCAATGTGGAAAACCCATCTGAGCAATTAATACTTGCTAAGTTTGTAAGAGCTTGTCAAGAAAGTTAAAGGCATCTGCAAAACCAAAAAAAGCTACTACTCTTTTCAACGTCAAAAAAAACCACAGGTAAAGCATGGCAGGTTTAACAAAAAATTTATCCAAAGCCATTTTCTTTCCTAACTTGGTGAGAAAACAAAATATTATTCTGTAGCAGTCCTGAAATGTCCTTTTTTTTCCCAAATGAGTAAGCTAACTCACAAAAGAAGAAATTATTCATAGATTATTATTTTTAAAAATTTGAGTGTGTGACGGCCTTGCCATGTTTCAAGTCTCTAGTCCAGACCCTAGAAGTACAAGACATTTTAATAACTTTAAAATATTTTTTTTCTAAATCAATTCTAATATAAAGCTGAATGGCTTTTGTAGAAGTCAAGCAAGCAGATGACTCTCTCAAGAACTCCCTCTTATCCCCAGATTTAGCTCCCACAGACAGAGGCAGTCAGATGGGAAGACTTCAGCCCATTTGGTCAGAAGTTACAGCCTAGCAGAGACAACCAGCTTCAAACTGACACCATTAGGTAATATCAATGACAATTATGATGAACAGTGAGATACAAAAAAACCCAAACAAACCCACACGTTTATATGACAGTGGTTTAGGTACTGAATTGCACAAACCCACAATGTACCCCAATGCACTGAGCAGCTGTAAGGGATCTCTCACCTGACACACCTGTCACACAGTATTTTCTGCAGCCATTAGAAACTGGCATACTAGACAATCATCCAAAGATTATTATAAGGGTATGGCAAAAATATTTCTGAAAGCAGCTCTTCTTAAAGTTATCAAGTTAATAATTCTTTTATGCCAAAAAATCCCCAAGAATCTAAATCAACAAACAAATGTTATTCTTTCAGGGCATGTTCACAGATGGATGCTATAGAGGCTATGCAGATAAGAATTAACAAATTAATATGGTTAATTAAAACTTCTCATTTACTTTATATTCATAACTTTTAAAGATGGTTTAATTTATTCTTCCTTCACTTGTTCTTTTTTTAAGACTTCGGAGTAAAATGCTGACCTCTAAGAGATGTGCCACAGCAGGTTTGTTAACATCCTTCTTCACAAAGCCTGTGTAATGCCCAACTGATTTTAGCAGTGTGAGGTGTACAACTAAATACACAACAGCTCAGTAAAATCAAGTGATGAACAAATGCACATTTATATTGTCAGGTGTCTAATATGTAAATGCATTTATTAACTGGACTCCATAATCTGCTAATAGTATGCAGTCATTAATGATGCAATCACTGGGAAAAAATAGATATTAGTCTGTGAAATAATCAGCTGCTTCAGAGCATTTCAGATTAATGCACTCAAACTCCTCTAAAACCTTCCAAACAAAAAAAAAAACCCCAAAACCCAAACCTGAATTTCTGTGTGCCTAAGAGTATATATTTGCCACAGCTTTATTTAATTGAAGCAAAGAAGTGAGATATATTCATTCCATTAGAAAAACGTACCAAATATCTTCCTCACCAATGTCTTAAGATGACTGAAAAGTCTCATTTTGAAAAGCATGGTTTTTCAGACACATTTTTTATCCACCACTCTGGACCATTACTAAGCTGCAAGTGTAAAGTGATGCCATAGCAGCTATACAGACCCGGGAAGAACCTGGTGAAAAAATGTTCAGCTGAGCTGATTTAAGCCTACAATTTACACTTCAAGTGTAAAGTATCTGTATCAGTAACAGGGGTACAGGCTATGCTTATAAGCCTGTTCAGATACCTGCCTACCCTGAAAAACCCTCCTTTCTATAGTGTCTGGTTATAAGAGAATTAAAACCTCACCACACATCCAGAACAAAGCAAGGCACAGAGCAGATATTGACCTTAATTGTCAAAAAAATGGCACTAGCAAGGAGAGGGAAAAGGTCACTGGGGCATTATGCCCTCTCCTCGTGGCTCTCCTAATCAATGTGATGGAAATACAGTATGAACAAGTTCAGGAAGTACATTTTTTTCAAGGCGGCACCTAGAAAAGTGATGTAATTTTCTCTTCGTAATTACAGCATCTGCACTGCAGACTTATAAAAGTTACAATATCAAACGTGAAACTACAGTGAACCTTGTGATTTATGTTCTCATCTGAGTACCAGAAACTGCACAAGCATGTAATTATTTGTCTGAATTGGAGAAACACATGTCAGGAGGCAGGAGTGGAGAAAAGGAGGAGTCTTTGGGGAAGGAGTGCATACCAACCATCAGAGCCTTTCTCCTACTAAGGGAGAAACAAATTTCCTGATGGATTTGAGTGGTAGTATCTAGAACATCAAAAAAAAATAAAAATCAGAATCTCCATCCTACAACTTGGATTTATCCTCTCCAGCTTATGTGAACATCTCAGAAGACCGCACTTTGAAAACTTCCTTTGCCACTGCTTACATGAAAATTACTATAAAGGTGTTGTGTTTAAGAGACAGGTAAAGTTATTTATTCTCATAACTTGTTTTTACTGCAAATGTTCTTGTTCTGTGCAGAGAACACATGGCTTGTTTTTTGTAGAGCTCAAGCTAATTTCTTGTACATGTTAAGAATCTGCTTCAAAGCAGTAATGCTTTCAGGTGGGCTATATGGGAAAGATGACAAAAGTCTCATGATACTGCAGACTGTTTCACATATTAGGTTTTAAAGCACTAGTGTAGTCCTGGCACTCTTTTACTGTGAGCTGGGAAAGTACCAGTATTCATCAAAACACAGCAGGAGTCAGTTCTAAAGCCAGGTGCCTGACATTTAATCTGCCAATAAAATGCTGCCGGTGCACAGTGTTTAGGGCAGCCAGGTTAGCCAATAAAGAGCCCTTTTCATCCTCTACTGTCTGTAACTACCGCATTCCCGTCAGGAGCAAGCAGAGCAGCCCCTGTCCTGCACATGCAGCAGGGCAAATAGCACAGGGTAAATTTAGCAAAGAAAACCCAGTTTAAAAGGAATCACCTGCATCAGAAAACCTATTAAAGAAAACAGATTATTGCAACAGATCAACAAACATCACACGTAATTAAGTGCAACTCTTCATGGCCATTAATTCAAATCTTTAGCAAAGCAGTTGCTTAATAGCACTTGCCAGCAGACATAGAAAAGGGAATGAGGAGGCAGAAAACAGCAGACAAACACAGTTTGGCTATGCTCCAAATGTGGTGTATGTAGGAGGGTTCTGGCTCTGCTTCCTGAGATGATCACTGCACACCTTTTCCTGCTTTCTGCAGTGTACAAGGCTGGCTGCAGAAGTGAGCTTCAGTGAGCCAAGACAGAGAGCAAGAGACTTAAAAATGAAAGCACAGAATATAGATAAAAAGGGGGGAAAAAAGAAAAATACAACATTCAAGAATTTTGTCAAATCTTTTACAGCCCCACCCTCTAAACACAAGGTAGACAGAATTAGTCTACTGCAGCCAAGAGAAACCAAGTGTAGAATAACCATATATGTCTAACGAATTTTAGTATTTTTTGGACCACTGAATACAGGAGCTTTCAAGGACATAATGAAATTACAGCATTCAATTTATCCATTAACACTGCTTTTTGCAAGAGGGACCCAGAAATCTGCTTTTGAACTATGCAGTAAAACATGAGTCACTTGAGATGCTAACATGAGAGCTGAAAGAACTCTGGAGAAACCAGACTAAAGCATTACATTGCCTTGCACAGTGGGCAGAAATCTATGGCACAAAAACATGTGGAATGCACCAGGAGTGAAAAATCTGGTAAGCCAGAAGATCTAGCTGATCAGCAAACTAACAAGCGTCTGTTGATTCTCTCATGAATCCTTTTAACAGAACACAGTGAAAACTCCTCATCCTATGCCCAGGGAAGGTGCCCCTGCTCACAAGGCTCACTAAGGCCATCTTCCATATTCTTTCCTTTCACCCTCAAGCAAGATTGAACTCTTGGGTCAGTAAGGCGTTATGGGTTTCAGTCTTGCTCTTGTTGACATCTAGCTGCGGTAGAAGAGCTGTGCAGGCAGTATTACTCCCAGTCTTGAGAAAATTAGTTAACTAATTAACCTCTTTTACAGTCTTTCAAATTTAATCTTAAAACCACCTAAATTCTCATTAGTCTAAAGAGCCAGATGTATTGAGCTCCTGGGACCTAATGCAGTTTGGCAGCCTGCAGAGAGCTGAAGGCAGACTCCAGTGGAGGTGGAGACACGAATGTATCATCTACCATTTTTCATGAAAACATAAATCACAATTTCACCGATTTTCAATTCAAGGAGGACTAGGTAGCAGGAGAGGAAAAAGATGTCCCACAAAGGAAGGCAGGCAAACAAACAAATGAATATTTTAAACCTTACAGAGAACAAGTGCCCAAGTATCCTCACATCACATGAAAAGTCTTTCTTCAATGCCCTTGTATCACTTTCATGAAAATTTGTCCTGCCTCTTAGTTACTGTCCTGAGTAACAACCTGAACAGCAATCCCTGTGTAGGCTTTCCATCAAAGCACTACACTCAAGTATTTTTTCCTCCAGTTGACAACATGAGTGACAAGAACAGTAGCAAGGCTCTGCATGTATCAGTAATTTGATTCCTGAGGAGTCAGCAATCCATCACACAAGTCTTTGGCTGAGCCCCCCCAAAAAGCTGCATAATCTATTTCAGTGACACCTCACGCTGAACAGCTTAGCACAGGTTCCAACATAGCACCAGTTGTCTTTGCCAACTTCCATCACGCTTGGCATTTTATGGATGCTCCTCTGAAAGTAATCAGTCAAAAAAATGTGATAAATAGGTAAGGAATCTCACTACAGTAATCAGGGCCAAAAAAATTCATGGAAGTTGTACTTCTGGCCTTCAGGAAGATATAGCTTCTCCAAAAAAGTTATTTTAAGTGCGTAGCCAGCGGGAGTCAGGAGCTTATCAGGTCATGCAGAATCTGCCACCAGCAGAATACACACTTTTATGCAAAGAAAAATTGATACTGCCTTAGAATGCAGTATATGAAAAAATTACTTGGTAATGGATGGGCCCTGAGAATGAGAAGGCAGAGTGAGAAATTTGTTGCCTGGAGGAGGCCAAAACTGGGAATGCTCTGCTGCTCTGAGAGAGAATGACAAATCTCACAACAAGGACGAGCGCCATCACTTGCTCTAGCGCTCTGCTGTTCTTAACATGAAAACTAATTCTGCACTAGGTCCACTGATAGAAAGAATACCTTACAAAGACATTTTTCAAGTCTTTTACATGCTTATTTACTTCTAGCCAGTCTACAGGAAACACCATTATGAAGATGATAAATAAAAAGAAAAAGAATTCAAAGCTTAGGAAGCAGCAACATTCTGAGTTGGATACCAATCCTATGCAACCTTAACAGTGGACACTTTCTGTTCTCAAGCATTTCACTATGGAAACTCGACATTTTCTTGATAAAGGAAAGATTTTCATTGGACTGTCTTTTAATTCCTGTACAATAGCAATGGAAATATACACTATATATAGAAAGAAGTATTTTGAGAAAGTCTTAGCAGAATCAGAACCTTGATTTCTATTTTTTTTTTTAAATCACTATACCACTTTCCCTATTTCATAGGCAAAAAGAACATTTTATATACAAGTAGTCAAAAGGATGCTTCTAAGCTGTCATTGGAGTTCCTCCATCACGATCCATCAGTTTTAGCAGATAATCTCTATTTCCATCACAGCTTCCCTGCAGCTTGGCTGATTTTGTCAGGCATGTGACAGAGACTTCATTTATGCACATTTTTATGTAAAGCGATATCTGTGTACCCATTTAAAGCTTGAGGAATGGAAGTGTCCTGTAACTTAACAGGTAACAGTCCCACCATCTAGGTCCACCCAGATGAAAGCGGGAATTCAAAATTTTCTCTCTGACATAGTGGGAGAATGGAAGTTTTCCATCCCAGCTGATCTATGGCTAATCTTTGTCTCTTTCAATTTCATCTGAGTGACTGGAATAAAAATGCAAATCAGACTTTCACTATTACTTTCAGTAGGCATGGCATTTACAAAGAAATTTCCATTAGGGGCTCCTAGTCATGTACTGATAATTTCAAAAATAAATCCATTTCAGATTTAAAATTTCCATGGTCCATTTCTTCTCAACGTTGTATGCCTTACTTGAAAATCTGTACAGTTAAGAGGGTGGACGTTTTTTCAAGCCTTTAATACGTGCTAAATAAACGATAACCATATTTTCAAGCTATCAATCTCCTGACTTCTGACACTTGGCATACTGAGGCTTTCTCCTCAAAATCAAAGCTGTTAATCTTGCTACAGTCATGTGACTGAACAAGGAACAGAAGAGTCCAGACACATCTCCTTCTCCCTGTGCCCTGGGGCTTGCACTGCCTCCACACACGACTGCCAGCACCTGCCCTACAACAGCGTCATGGATCCATCTGCTAGCCCCACCCTGGAAAAAGACAAATGACTGCATCAAAGACCAGCAACTGCACATTTAAAGAGTTCAAACAGTCAAATCACCTGAAATAATTTGATTATGTCATTTTTATCCCTAACGTAAGTTAATTAAAAAGGAGTAAGGTTGTGCGCTATTTCTTTTTCCAATATCCTACTTTTTGAATGTAGAATTGACAACACTTGAGTTTGGCGTTTTTTCAGTCTTGCTCTTCTCATTAACTATACATCTTAACATTGCACTACATTTTACACAGTTTAAAAATACTGTAAAATGAGACAATGTTAACACTGTTGCTGGACTCTTACTTTCTGGTGTTTAGTGATCTGTCTTTTTGCATCAGTGTTACGTTTACAGTTTAGTATCACTACTGCTTTGAGCCTGACCTGAGCAGGTCCAGCTCAGTACCTGGTTCTTGTAGAAACAGCCTGTTTTCTGACCACTGACTGATGCTGAGCATTCCTGAGCGAATGCTCAGCCATCAGCACAATAGGCCTTCAGCCCAGACTGTGAGGAAATTTATGCATCTAAATTTAAATGTATGTCTTCTTGCACTGGCACTATTCTCATACAGGTAAACATATACAAGATCAAGACCAAGGGCAGGAAACCTCTCTTTTGAGGAAAATCACGAGCTGACACCACCATTAACTACTTTTGTTAAGATTTTTTTTCAGTAAATGACAAAGTAAGCAATGTTTTCACAAAATCCTTAACAGAGCCATGTGGGAACCAATTTATACTTGAAATAGGATTTGCTTATTATTTCCAATATATTTATGAAATTTATTTAAGAATACAGTTAAAAACTAAACTTTTGAAAACATGCTACAGCAATAGTTTGCAATCAAAAGAGTATGTCAGGCATTAAATGAGGGTTATATAAAGCAGGTGCATCAGTTGTAGAAGAAAAGTATTGATAAAGTAAAAGGGTACACAGTAGTGTTAGGACAGCATGAAATGCAAGTGGATTTATATCGAAAATATAGAATATAAACTATGTTTCTGAGATTGCACAAGAAAAAGATAAGAAGGTCTCCTGCATATAAGCGGGTAATGAAAAGAACAAAATCAAATCTATTTCAGATAATGGATTCAATTGTTATAGTCATCTGGTGCCCAGCCTACAGAAGATGTGTCATTTTATTTCAAAGCCTGAAAATCTTTTCATGGAAAAGATTATTCTGGGAGGTATTGAAAAACACCTGGAAGACAAAACAGTCATCAGTCACAGCCAGCACAATTTCATGAGGGGAAGTCCTGCTTGCCAAACCTGATTTCCTTCAGTGACGGGGTAACTCACCTAGTTGATCAAGGAAACCCAGTTGATGTAATCTTTTTGGACTTCAGTTAAGCTTTCAACACTCTCAGAGTATCCTTCTGTACAAAATGCCCAGCACACGTCTGGATAAACACAATATGCCATGGGTGAGCAACTGGCTCACCAGCCAGGCACAAAGGGCTATAGGGAATGTGGTGACATCAGGCTGGTGACCTGTTACTGATGGGGTTCCACAGGGCTCCATTCTCAGCCCTGTGCTCTACAACGTCTTCATAAATGACTTAGACACAGGACTGGAAAGGATACTAAGTGTACTGATGACACTAAATTGGGAGGAGCTGTAAACTTCTTCAAAGGCAAAGGGGCCCTGCAGAGAGACCTCAACAAATCAGAGAGATGGGCAATCACCAACTGTATGAAGTTTAAGATGGGCAAGTGCTGGATTCCACACCTGGGATGAGGCAACCCTGATTGCGTGTATGGACTGGGGAATGAGATAACCTTTATAATGAGATTAATTCCTGCTACCTGCAAGCAATTTTGGAAGTAACATGTATCCCATTTTGAAGGGGGCAAAACAAGGAACAGCCACCAAAATGCAGAGAACAAGAGAAACATCACAGAAGTAGAGTCCAGAAAAAAACCTTTCAATTTGCAATGCTGCCAATTAGTGCAAAAAGAGCAAGTCCTCCTCAGTATCCATAGAGATAGTAACAGCAGTCTATATCCTGAGAATGAAGTGAGGAGAGTGATTGTAAGACCAAAAAGGTGTAAAAGTTCAATAAAAGTGCTCAGTATTTGACACTGGCTGTCAGTCAGGAGAAAGGAGCCTCGCCACTGCCACGAGGGCAGCAAACCTTCTGTGGAAAAGTCATCCTGCATAAAGGAGTCAGACTCTCAAGAAAGCCACTGCTTTCAGCAGAAAAACAAAACCGAGAGCCCTCTAGTCATTCCTTGAAGATTTGCGACAAACATATGGACTTGCATGTGCTCGCTTGAATTGTGAATCTTACTTGAATGTGTAGATTGAGTGTCTCCAGATTTTTATGAAACGCCATCATTTTAAGCCTAAGAATAAACAATCTGGGCTCTTTTCCAGAAGATTTAAATTGTTTATTTTTTGTAAGAAGGAGAGCCTCCTTCAGGAGAAATCAGTCTTGGCCGCCATATCCACAGGCAAACCTTGTTAGAGGAATTTATGCCAAGCCAAACAACTTTAACCCACCATGGATCCAGGTATTTTACTAGAGAAAATTAGATTTGCTGGAACTATATTAAATATCTTCACTGACTAGAAATCATCCAGCACTGAGCAGAGGTTAACAAAACCCAAATCTAAACTTCAACACAACTTGTGAATCTCTATAAAAAGTACAGCCATTCTCACCTGTGACTCAAGAAGAGATTCTGTCAATGAGAGTCTCCTGTGGTCTCAAGCAGATAACTCATGCCCCTGAACAGGGGTCAGACTCAAGTCACTATGTTTAAAACAGGACTTTTCCTTCTTTTCACATGAACTGTTTCAGGCTGACAGGTTTGCAGCCAGCCACACCACAGTGCTTCCTAACAAGCGGCCAGCCCTGCAAAGCACTGCATCCATGGCTGTTTGGTGCCATCAGCAGGGGTGGTGGCTGGAACCAAACTCCTGCCACTGAAATTGATATCTGCTTCTAAATCATAATTTGCAGATCCATATGATATGACTCACTGAATACTTGCTAAGATATTATCAGCATTAATGAAAACCAGAGAGGCACACAGACACAGATCTAAGCATTGTATGAGATCCAGTTATCCTCTACACATAGGGGTGGGTAACTACTTGTAAGGCTACCCTTCCACTAGGCATCCTTCTGCACTCTGCCAACAATAAAGCTTCTGGAAACCTGCATATTGCTTTAAGTCCCATTACCATAAATAAATTTATTTTACTTTCAAAATTTGCATAATCTTCTTTCTATTTATTCTTTCCAGTATTGGAAAGGAACTTGACACTACAAGCTCTTAGCAATTCTGAAAGACTACTCAGAAATGCTATTGCATCATATATTTCAGTAGCATTAATTCAAAAAATTTTACCAGTAGCCCAGTAAAATGCTCAAAAGCAAAGTTTTTTGGGGTTTGGGTTTTGTTGGTTTTTGTTTTTTCACTTAGACTTGTCCTCTTTTTTGTTTTTGACAAAACCGCAATCTGCTCAACTGTTTCTTTAATTCTTTCACCGGTGTCTCCTCCAGTAACTACTGATGCTCTCTGACTTTGCCTACAAAAGTATGTTGCTAGCTTTCTGTATGTGAAGAAGTTAGAGGAAGAACACCTTTAATTAAAGGGGAGACTATTCTCTTTTTCAAGGAAAGTAGAAAAAAAAAGTCAAACAACCTTCCACAAAAACTAATAGAGAACAACATTAACATTACTAGCACTCTGAGAAAACTTGAGGAAGGGTAAAGAAGAATGTATAAAGAAGGCCTGAGGAATGGCAGAGAAAAGTGGCGAGAACATTAAAACAAAACAGGTTTTTTTAATAACTAAAGTTATTCTCTTTTTCCTTTGCCGACTATTGCATAGTATCTGTATCATTAAAAGTATTAAGTGCCTTATGATAGAGTCCATGAATTTTCCACACAAGTAAGATACTCCAATACACAGAAAGTAAGGAAATCATTTAATGTACTCCTAGGAAAATGTGGAAAGTGACTGTGAGCCATGGGATTTTAAGGGGAGCGATATGTTATCCCCTTTTTTGCCAACACAGCTATTGTATGAAAACATCTACATAAACTGCAATCATATTTCCAATAAACAGACAGAAGACAGCCATCACTGGGTCAAAGAGTATAAATTAGCTTTACGCAGTCTAAGCTGTAAAGCTGAAAAGCCAAATGCTTAACATCATGTCTCCCCAAAGCGACATTTAGTTCATCGTTCCCATCTTCATTTGCTAGCTCCATATGCTGGCTCTCACTTTCCAGATTTCTCACGTTCACCACTTCACGAGCAACGTCTATAAGCACACACTGAAATCAGTCTGATGAAAAACCCTGAGTAGCTGCATTCATGCAATGACTTCAGCCCAAATGGAAAACTAAGCGATGGCCTCGAAACTCAGAGATGCAATGGAAAGGCAGGAGAGCTGAGATGGGTGGCACTGCATTTAGGGAACACAGGTCAGTGTCTACCTGGTGACAAAACAGTGATTTCTTCCAAGGTATGGGGTCACCCTCCCATCCTTGCACACTACATGGTATGTGGGAGAAACCTGTGTCAGCTGCAAAGCTCACACCTGGCAAAAGTACTTCCAAATCCGACAAAACGAAAATGTAAAACTTTTCTCCTAACTCAGATTCGGTGATTTTCAGAACTAAACAACGAAACCACAATAGTGAGGATATCTTAAAAGGTTGATTTGTCACTAGTGTCTTTATTTTATTTGGAAGCAAAAAGACACAAGGGTCTCCCCAAAGTTTTTGAGTCCATCTATGAAGGGACCTTCTGAATTTCATTGATGTTCAGTTTCATCCAGGTTCCTGAATTACCTCCACAGTTTTGAAGCGTACTCAGAAGACAGAACAGATCGTATCAATTGAGAAAGATTGTATCAATTTCAATACTTCCTCTTTTTTTCAGTTTCATCATAAATAAACAGGACACTTAAGTCTTTATGTTGCATAGGAAGATCCCAACTAAAATGAAGTCAAGTCTGAGGTGCTACAGCCAATAAAAGCCTGTCTAGTGGCTGCATGAAAGTAAGATTGCATCCTGGATGGTTGGGTTTGCCTGATGTAGGATTGCTGCTTATGGAAGGACTCTTAGAAGCAGAGTGATACTGCTGTGACACAACACCTACCTTTCATTTAAAGAAAGTGATTAGACAGAAATTTCATACACGTAAAAGCTGCTTCAAAACTCACTGCAATATTAAAAATGCTCTTTTTGCCTAATTCTAGCATGTTGCACTTTATTATTCATGGGCATCAATGCTCTTTTTCAATGTTCTATCGACTGAAAGTCCAAGCAATCATAAAGGAAACTCTAATTTTGATTTGTGTGTTGTGGATATAACCAGTTTTCATTTTCATTTCAGCCCTTTGACTTAGTGACAGAAAAAAGCATCGTTCTGCAGAAAATGGAATAAAACAAAATAAAACTTGTTAAAAATGACGAGACTCCAAATTCTCTACCTGTAGCACACTGCAACAAAATGAAGTGATTGTAATGGCAGAGGGGAAAAAAACCCCACCACTAAACACACAAAGGAAAAAAAAAAAGCCAACTCCATGTAAGAGAAGCAAACTTTGAGAAAAATGTTTCAGATCTGCACCATAAGATTAAAGATCTGCAGTGAACCTAACTGCCACAGCAATCCCACGCACCAAACTGATGTAGCACTCCAGGCAAAGGAGGAGCAGTCCTGCTGTTTAAGCACAGACAGCTGAATGCCAAAGGCCTGTTTTCAGACAGTATCTGGTGGGCTTCCTTATTCCCCTGGGGTACATTATCAGGGGTGCTTCAACAGGTTATGCAGCATCCCTTCCCACCTCCCAGCTCTTAGAAAAGGGGAAAGGGCAACTAGCACTGCTGTCGCAATCCAAGGAGTGCAACCATGAACCACCACGCTCCAGATCAGTGTTGTTGCTCATATGAAAGCTTACCAAATCTGACTCAGCCTTAAGGGCAGTCTTAGACCTAGGGTAAGTACAAAACTCTTTTCTCTAAATAACTCACCCTCAGAATAGTTTCTCACCCACCTCTGCCTTCCTATTTCCTTAAATTTATTCCTTATTTCCTTCACCTGCCTTTGCTTTCCTTAAATTTCTCTTTACAAGCTGTAGATCCTGCTGCAAGTGCAAATATATCCCATATAATATTACACTTGGACGAAGGATGCTACAGAGTCCTAGGGGCCCTTGCTACAGCATCTTGCTTGAGGTACTGCTGTAGATAACCCTAAAGATTCAGAAGACTTGTTCAGACTAGTCCCAGTTGCACAAAGTAACATTATGGCTCGTGTAGTAATTAAACAGAATAGAATTCAGTACAGCAGGGATCTAAAATGCTCACAGTTTTGAAGATGTCCATGCAAACACAAGCATAACACGTGC
The DNA here is from genome assembly GCA_013400235.1 of Oriolus oriolus. Classification (NCBI taxonomy): domain Eukaryota; kingdom Metazoa; phylum Chordata; class Aves; order Passeriformes; family Corvidae; genus Oriolus; species Oriolus oriolus. The sequence goes on along the minus strand of VXBT01012250.1, from coordinate 326,560 downwards.
ACTGAACACATGCCAGGGAGAAGGAAAGGTCCCCCTTGGATGGTGAGGGCAGAACTTGCACAGCTGCAAACCTGACAGTCACTGGTATGAAGCCAAAGCAGCAGCACGCTGATCAACCGACAAAGTAAACCAAACTTTCCCTCCCCCCAAAACTGCAAGGGAGTGATGAAGCACTACTGCAACCTTGGCTGGCTCTCCTAGAAACATGAGCAGCAGCCTCCAGAAATCCAGTAATGTGCTGGCAGCAGCATGGGCATCAGCCAAATCAGCCTGAGAGCGAGGAGCCCCTGCCTGGGCACAGGATGGAGTGTGAGGGACCACTCTGTCCTCCCTTTCAGCCCTAACACACCTTAGAAATGGGAGTGATGGGCGTGCAGGATACTGACAGCACAACTGAAAAGGTTCATCTAATAAGTTCATAATATTCCCATTTCCAGCCTTTTTTCCTTTTTTTTTTTTAATCTGTCACAACAGCACAATTATCCTTAAGAATCTTTTGCCTTATGAACTCTACAAATTATTTTTAACACTTACTATCTACAAAAGCAAAATGATTCTTTCCTGTCTATTTGCATATCCTTTTAAAGTGATAAAACCTTTCTTAACAGGCCTTCAACACACAATAAATGGAAAAGACAGTCAGGCTTAAGTAGTAGCTATTACTCTTTCCTAAAGCATCTGGATCCTGTTTGTTTAGAAAAGTCATGCCAAGAAAGGGATCTGAGGGGGAACAACAGGGAACCCCAAAACATACAAAAACACTACTACACGGATGCTTTTCATTTGTTGAAAAATAACGGGGGTAGTACAAGATCCAATTAGCTGTTCTAAGATCCCAGCTTTATTTCCCTTGATTCTGAAAACATTTGGCTAGGTTTTAAAAGATTTTCCTACAGGAGGCAAAATCTTTCATATGAATATTGGACTGCTTATATCCCCACTGAGCTTGCCAAAATAATACAGCAAGGCATTGCAAGGTTCAATATGCCCTCCATGGCTGAGCTGAGCTCCTGTTAGACAGATACTTGAAAGACAAAAACCAAGGGAATAAAATGAGAAGATGTACTAACAATGCTAACAGGAGTCAGCAGATGGATTAGCTTCACAAGGTGGGACTAGCGTACAACAGTGAAAAGATGAAACATCTTGTTCTCCAGCCTTGAAAATACCTTTCAAGATGACATGACAGGAACTGTAATGGTAACTTCTCTTTTATATGTGTGTATATATCAACACAGGAAAAGTCAAAGAAGCAGGGCTTCATAGATGACCTGAAAAAATTTCCAAACCTTGTGTGGGAAAACAGCCTAAAAACAAAGCAAGAAACGGGGAACTAAGGAATAACTGAATGAGACAGCAATATAGGAAAGACAAGGAAAACAAGGTAGAAGTTGTTCCCCATTCCCTCAACCTTAAAAAAACATGTCTTAAACCTTTTAACATATCTCTATTTCAAAATTATTTATGTTGCATCAAAAACTATCTATCTACATCAGCCCCATATACGTATATATGTCCAGTCAACAAACAGGGCTTGGTTCACTCAAACTGGCTGCTAAATTAACAAGGCAGCTCCAAAACTGGCAACTAGAAGTTGCCCTCAGCAAGTGGTGCTCCCCTGGCTGGTGCTGCACTGGTGTCTCCCCACTCCTTCCACCAGCCTTGGCAAGGACTCCTTGGCAAGCAGCACCGGAAACCGAGGTGGTGGCAGCAGACCCTGGCTGACCTCCTGCCCAGCCCATCTTCACTCCAGCCAGCTTGTCCTCGTGGCCTGACCCCAAACCCTGCCCATACTGCCATGCCTTCTTTTCCCTCCCAAGCCAACTAGTATTTGTTTGGCTGGCCATCCCTATATTAAGGAGTAGTTTGAAGAAAAAAGATTTACTTCCCTCTACTGTAAAAATTTCCACAGCAGCTCATCTTCAACTGCAACCTTCCCCACACTAAGAGGCAGTAAACGAAAGGCTGTGGTCCTGTTACAGGCAGCTATACTCCACACCCTCTGGAGAGGTTTGGGCTATAAAGAAACAATTACTACCTTTCGATCATGTTGAATGACTCTCAGGATAATAAACAGAAGTCCCTGCTAGAAATATCAAAGAACTTCCTTACTATTTACTGTGGGTATAAACGTAGAATGGATAGGAAACTGTTCCAAGACCAGGAGGATATAAAGGCTTCTGCTGTAGAGACAATGTCAAGATTTTTGAAAAAGACAACCCCAAACACAAAAGAGACAAATGTGACAGACAGACAAAGAGGTCTTCCAAGGGTGATTCAGAGCAAAACCTTAACTCAAAGCATTATTTCACTTTCTACCCCACGCAGCACAAGCAGAAACTGCAGCCCAAAAGGGGTGACTCTGCTCCTTCCTCTCACCCTCCTTCCTGCACCTGGAGCTGGCACTCTTGCAGCTGTGACACAGCTCAGACCCCACCAGCTCACCCAGCTGAACCCTATGCAGCAAGACAGGGAGCAGGGTTTTTTTTCCTGGGCACCTGCTTGCTCCGAAACAAGGAAGCTGGTTAGATTTACAGTCTTTTACCTAATGAAGTATTTTTCTTTTAAGCATTTTTGTTAAGAAAATGTCAGAGAAAGATATTTAAACAACTACTTGGTTTTGCTTTGAAATGAGAAACTTGAAAACAGATCTTCTCTCACAGTTTTGGTTTCTGCAAATCAGCAGTTTCAGACGGAAAAAAAACTCCGGCTGGAAAATTCCTGACAAAGTTTATTTCAATTGTGCAGCCATGCAGTTAGTGGCTGCACAAATACTTTATCTGAACTGCAGCACCGATTTGTTTCATAGTTTTTTCAGCCACATGCTGAGAGGTTTGATAATTTATTACTTAAGAAAAACCCTATTGACTTACAAGTAAGGATTAAGTGGTATTTCAGCATCCTTAGTTGCCAAGGTTACTGTTGTCTTTGCTGTCAGAACTGGAGAGCAGCTGAAGTACTCTCTCCATCCCCCAAACCAATCCAAAACAAATCTTGCCAAATAAATGAAATGCATCAGTGATCCATGGATAAGCACATGCTTCTCCGATATAGAACCACCTCTTCAGAGCTCCTTGTCCCACTATGAACAAACCTAATTCTAATCAAGTGCTGGTGTCATGAGGCAGCAGAACTTAGTCAAGCAATGAAATGGAGAAAATTAGTTGTATTAACAACTAATGTACACGTGAGTTTCACATAATCCTGCACAACTAGAACTGAAAGGGCACTGGAGCAGAAACAACAACGTTGATTGATGTCTGACCTGGCATATTTAAACAAAGAGAACTACTTTACTGATCCCCATACTCTATTATTATTGCATTAAGAAAGTAGAGAAAAGCAAGCCAAAAAAATAGCACGAGGTAGAAAAACAGTGTCTCGTATGACCTTTTTGTGTACAAAGCCTTGAAAACTTCTATTAAGGTCACACAATCAATATACTATTATTGACAGCATAGTCTTGGCAGTTTTATGCTCTCACTGAATGAGACCAGTCTAAGTCAACTTTTCCATTACTGGCTCTTTAGTACTTAGGATTTTGTGTCTAAGAACATTTGCCTACATCTTAAAAATCCTAGATATTATCTTCTCTATTGCCTTGGCTGAGATGTTCTGCAACAGTAAACAGAAATGGCAAGGCTCAGCAAGTCAACAGCTAATGACATACAAGGAAAATGCAGGAGAGAAGCAGCACATTGTGCTCCTCTGCTGCCCCAGGAATGCCTGAAAGCAGAGCAGCAACCCACCCTGTTCCCTCAACACACATCCTGCTTGCACAGAGAGGAAAGTTAGCCATCAGACAAGGTTGATGAGGTTCAGAGAATGCACAGAACACAGTGTCTTCTATGCACCACTTATGCAGCAATCCAAACTTGAAGAAAAACAGGAAGACGGTTTCAGCAATGAAAGAAAGTAAGATAAATGTGGCCATTAAGTAGCTCTCTCCCAGCAGCTCTATATAACTTTTGTACGTTGTTGTCTAAGCTAATCTTCATGATTGGTGCTTAAAACTATTCTAGCATCACTTACATGGCTGTAATTAGGACTTCTTTTTCAGGTCATCATTTCTGCTCCTTCAGACTCAGCCAGATCCACTTACATCCACTTAGTTACACGTAACTTATGCCACTTCAGCTGTCGGCTCTGAATCCGGCACGGTAACTTGCCTGCTTGTGCATTTAAATTGTGCTTGGCCTTCAATTTTGCAGTGCAACTAGCCACTTGTTCCTTGCTGTGGCTCACACGTCTCTCATTTCTTCTTAGACTACAACAGCTCCAGCAAAACAACATAAAAAGGGTTGATTTCAAGCACTTCAGGCAATGAGTACCTTCTACAGAAGAGCACTAAAATAACACCACTGGACTAGAATAATGCCACTTCCACATTAGGGCTAACACAAAAAGCCTACTGTTGATGAATGATAGAAATGTAATTAGTAGGAGTTCACAGCACTGTTTAAATCACTATTATTTAGAAGAGCCCTCTATACTTGCTGTTGGGCTTTTGACACACTCTGAATTTGAGAATCGGTAGTAACCAAAGGAAGAGTGTCCCAGAGGAGCTCACGAGCATCGTATGAAATCAGAGGGATGTCATTAGTTGATAACACACCAGGCCTTGCTGCTGCTGTGAGCTCTGGCAGCCAGCAAGGTAGGTTTATGACCTGGAGCTTTGTAGCATGCTGGGAAGGGAGGAGGGGGCGAGGGGAGTTGTGCTCCAAAGGAGCGCTGCCATTTCTGTTCCTGCTTTACAAGGCTGTTGAAGAGGTGTTGCTACACTGCCAGGCATCCCCAGTATGGGCCGGTACCATGGCAGGTGTCAAATTCCTTCCGTGCCAGCTGAGAACACACACACATCTCTGAGCAGTATTGCTGTTCTTTGTATCTTTTCCAGTCTCCTGTTTTTCTATTTATTGTGATGACAGCTACAGATGCTGACAATCTTTCCAACAGTATTAATTAAAGGTGATAATTATAAAATCTTCAGGAAAGTTCCTGAGCTAAAACTTGACAGTAACTCACAAAGATTCTGCATCCAGAGTTAAAGAAAGGTAGAGGAAAAAAAAATGAAGTCACCAGGGTAAACAAAAGAATATTCCAGAAGTTAGTGACGTAGTCAGACTCATTCTAGCATTTCGTTAACCACACACCTTTGGTAACACAAACACAAATCATAACTCTAAGTTGCCATTAAAACTGAGGTGAATACTAGATTTCTTTTATGTCTTCCGGCAATTTCTCTGCTTGTGCATTTAATCTTTTCATATTCAAAATGTGCTTCATCTTTCCAATACAGTGCTTCTGAACTGCCAATCACTCTGACATTGATTTTCTTTTTTTTTTTTCCCTAAAGCTAGGCTGGAATTTTACAGGCCTCTACTTGGTATAAGGAGCGTTACTTTGGTTTTTTTATCTTTCTGTCACATCAGGGTAGTTCTTTTACTTTACTAATTAATCTGCTTCTACTTTACACCACAGCATACATACATTAAAATAAACTCATAACTGAAAGCAGAAATTTTGAGGGTTTAGTCCTTACAAAGCAGCCTACAGAATAAAAACTCACATTCTCTAAGGAATATGAGTCTGGCAGTTCCAGCACTATTTTGAATATTTTATTTCTTTTTTCTTCAGGGAGTTTATTTTCTATTCTCTTGAGACCCAGCATACAACCCCCAAAAAAGTCTTCCCTATAACCCTCAAAATTGGAATAAAAGAAATTATTCTATTTCTCTGAGGTTTTTAACAGCCTTTGATCCTATTGGTTATGCAATGTTCACATTTTACTCTGCTGGGATATACAGCATAAGAAATATTTCTGCACTCCACCCGCTTTCCCCAAAGAAAGGATTCGGCACAATGCAAAGGTGGAACAGCAGGACCATGGGACAGCACCCACAGACCCTCCTCTGTTTGCCACCTGCATCAGATCACAAGAGAAAAAAGTTAGGTTTAGAGCAATGAGCAATATATGTTTTTTTGTTAGAACTTGCTGCTTGACTTTCCAAATGCCTTCTTAGGGATCTTGGGCAAAAGACAGTTACATGCCAAAGAGATAATGGACCAAGAGATGAGGCATCTTAGTGGAATAGGGAAGCCAACATAAAACACTACTGAATGAGAAAGTATATGCTTACACAATTATTGAGTTTGAAATCCTACTTACTATTCCTAAATCTCCAAGCTACAATGACAGTGTCTCTTTTTAAAAATTTTATAACTGAGTGAATTGATACAAAATCTCCAGTTATCACAGCATTTGTAACAGCCCATGAAACAGAGCGCTCATAGTGTTCCCGTCCTCCCTGTTCTGACAGATGGGTGGGCACTGCAGAGGAACATTGTGTCAGGAAAGCACAATGAGTCCTCCACGGATTTGACTGACCACACACCAAAATCTCAGGATGAGGATGTAAAGTTCTGCAGTTCAAAAAAACCTGAAGGCAAAGCTGGTTTTAATTAAACTGACATATTTTAGACGGTTATGCAAGATAAATTGAAACAAGGGATTTCAGAAAAAGGCCTGCACTTCTTTACTTATGGCAAATTTAATATGAATGACTTTCTTAGCACCCTGGAAGCTCAAACTGTTGATAGGAAAGGTGATTTTCTGGGAAATTGCATGCAAAAAGGATAATTATATGACATCTCACCCAATATGACCTTGAGAATCAGGAGCCATGAATCAGTTTAACACTGCCCTGTTCAGCTTTTTTTTTAAAGTTCTTTCTGGTATGTCATATACGGAAAAATTGGCACCTGAACAGGCATCAGAGTCTCCCAAATTGGGGATTAGAGTGAGCTCATCCCATCATGGTAAGAACTAGTCTTTGTTCTCAGTGTGACATCTTGCATTAACAGAAGATCATTTTCTCACAATCACCGCCATTCATCTGGAGTGCAACGGGGTCTGCATCGAACAACTCCTCATTGAATTGCAGAAAACAGGGAAATAACTGCCGAGTTTTCCCGGTTACGCTATTGATATTTAAGTACCATCCTCTGTGGGGACGTAACAGCTTAACTCCAAAGAGGCCGTGACCTATTTCCATGATTACTGCTGCACTCATGAACAAATGGTTTCTAAAAGGATATAGCCACAACACAAAACTCTGGAGAAAGATGGACACCCCCAATATCGGGGTGGGTTAGACAAAAAACGCAGCTCAAAAAGATGTGTTGCTTTTTTAAATCTGTGCTGAACAACAAAGCAGATGTTTGTGTACACAACAGCAAACAAATACTTTCGTATTGATCCTGCGTTTTAGCTCTGAACCCTCTTGGCTCTGAAGCTATTCTAGCAGCATCTTAGGTTTGGAGGAGGTGAAAGGGTAAAGATCTGAAAACACATATATTGTCCACATGCACAGCCCTACCATGGCTGTAGAGAGCAATAAAAGAATATTCGTCAAATAACACGTCAAATATTTCCTTTTCACGTGACAATGTCTGCAGTGCCGTATCTGCTTCACTAATGAAAGCTTAAATCATGGACAAAAATCTCATTTTCATTGAGAACATGCCTTTTCATCCTATTTGGCACCAGGGATGGCAGGACTGAAAGGTCAACAAGATCACAGAAGCCTATGAATGAACTTAAAATAGCACTTGAGCTCATTCAAGCTCTGAGACCCTTGTTTTACCTGAAACAAGCATCCAACTTGCTTTCTTCATGAAAACACAGTTACATGATGCAATTCTCCATCTTTAAGAAATCATGCTCAGTCTCTCATCGCTGCAGACTGCATTTGAACAGTACTAGGTGGGAACCCGGTTCAGTCATCTATGTGAAAAGCCACTCTCTCTCTCGAGAGCACACATATGGAAAAACCCTTGGATTACTAAAAATTTGCAAGTTTAACGTGAGGAAGCAGAGGCCTCTGTGCTTCTAGTCAGCTAACAGATAAGATATTGCTACGTGAAAGATTTGCCCAAAACAACAGAAGTGGTTCTACCTCTGTACATGACAGAGATCAGACCTTCTCCACAGGGTCCTTAATGATCATTTGCCAGGTGAATGTCACAAAAGTGCAACCAAGTCCAGCTTTTGCCAGGTGAATGTCACAAAAGTGCCACCCAGTCCCGCAGGGAGGGAAACTCTTCACAACACATGATCTTTAAGAAACTCATTATATCAGTTTCTTTCCCTTTAATTGCCATGTAGATTTCCAAAGCAATTTACGTCCACAAAAATTTTAAAGGAATGGACACTAACCATTTAAATATATGATATAAAAAGAATTTAACCTTTCTGACTTCAGCCCTGCAGAAGTGTCTCACCTAAGATTTGCATCTGTGCATGCTCTATAGCTCATGGATAAGGCAAGTATCTCCAGGGGGTTATTAATCTCATGTCTTGCATAGCTGTATCCATCACCTACAGAGGAAAATCCTGGCTCCCCACAGATCTCATTGACTTGACCAGATAGTCCATTGGCACTTTAAAAGCCTTTCCTGGGGAAAGCATTACTAGGACTGCTGTGTTCCCCAAGATGCTGTGGTCCTGTTGAATCAGTACTTTCCAAAGAAAAAGTAGTTTGTGAAAATATAAAACCAGCTCCCCTCACTTAGGCCTTTCTTGCCAAGGAACTAAATCAGCAAACCTCTACAAATAGTTTTTTCAAGTAAAACAATTCTTAAAGGGTATTAACAGTTCAGAGACAATTCCCTCTAGTCAAGCATTGCAACCACCAGCCTCTATCCACTGCTGATCTTCTCTGCATCCCAGACAAAAAAGCCATGCTCAAAAAGCAGCAGCAACTTCTTTGCAAAGTGCCCTGCAACAATTCCCAGCCTGTGGATTAATACACTTACAGGTTATTCTGCACAGCTAACCAAAATGCTCCTTGGGTCATTTACTGGCTAAAAAAAAAAATCAGAAAGTTTGGAAGAAAGTCCTTAGCAACTTTCTCTTGCTGGTAATGGATTAGTTTCAAAGAAAACCAAAGAACATGCAATTTCTATGTTAATCAGTGGAGATCTGTAGCTGGCAAACCCTGGAACAAGGTGCGTGAAGAAGCTGTGGATTCTCTTGCAGACCTTTTGATCTGAACTGCACCAGGCCATGAGCCACCTGCTACTGCTTTGAAATCAGTCTGACTTCAAGCAGGAGGTTGGACTACAGACTGTCAGAGGTCCCTTTCAAAATAATGTTTCCATGATCCTATAAGGTCTTCCAAAATGGATTTATATTTTTTTGATACACATTGCCCAAACTGAGTTTGTCGTGGTGGATGAAGCAGCCAACATTATATATAAAAGTACTTGCTTAAGTTAACTGCTTTGCCCTCACCTCTATTTACACTTAAAATTTTCCATTGCTTCAGAGTGGTGGTGGTTGTATATTAAAAGGCATTTCAATATATGAGAATTGGAAGCTTTAAATTTTTTTTAACCCATAGAACTTCAGAAATGTGCAAGAAAATGTATTTCTTTGAGCTTTTCTGTTTGACTATTACATTTGACTCAAGGATAGAGAGCTTAAGTAAATATACATCTGATGAATGTATGCATATTGTAAATTTTCTGAGACAGGTCTGTTTCGTCTGCATTTGTACTACGAAGCCCTGACTCTTCTGGACCCTACAGGAGTTATTGTAACACAAGAGTTAAATAACATCCCAAATATTCCACCCTGGTCACACTGAAGCCGACAGTTTTCAGCAAGGGTTGTGGAAGGCTTCAAGATTTCTGATTTGTAGTAAGTCTATTCAGAGCTGCGTATGATCTCATCTCTTTGTGCTCTTTCTCTGCAATCAAGATAAAAAGCATAAGCACATACATGTTCTTAACCTAGAATAAGTCAGTGAAGCTGAGCAGTTCAAGCTTCCTCCCCTGTTTTTTAAGTAACCAAAAATCAACAACTAGACATTGTTCTTGGTTACTCTTTTGGGCTCCCATGTTCTGGGATGTTTTCTCACTAAATGTCAGACTAGGGATAGACAACTACACATGAGCTATACTAAAACACCCTTGAAATTCAGTGGTGATAAAGAAGTACTTTTAAGGAACAATTTATTAATTTTTTTTCCTTCCCATTTGCAGTGGGTTGACACTGGTTGGATGAAATGCACCAATCCCACAGATGTCTTCTCTGCACCAACTATATGGAATAGTCCAGACACGAGCTCAGGTTTAGGTGTTTACCGCTATGCTGATCTTTCCCAACACTTCTGCTAGTCTTAAAACACACCTCTCAGCGTTACCCTTCCCAGCAGATTTTTCTAATATAACAACTGTTTCTCAGCTCAGAAATGTGACAAAAAAAGACCTTCCAAGAGTGGCTGGGACAGAGAAGTTTTGGATGATTTTGCAGTATGCTGGCATACAAGAGTACGATTTTCCATACTTATTGACACTTATTCCCATGCTGCCTGAACTTGCAATTGATTGTACTTTCTAGAAATCATCAGCCACACAGAGGGAAAAGAAAGAAGAACTTGAAATCATAAATGATTTGACAACACCAATGCCTCACTGTCATGAAATGGGAATCTCTTAAGCATTTTTCTGACCTAGTTTTCCTATTCCTGATGTGAATTACCAGACTGCAGACAACCTTTGTGACCCTGGACTCAGAATCAAGGGATAATCCCTAAATGTTACGAAGACTGGTGCCTCTGGGTGTCCATCTCTACATGTGGAAACAGGGACAGACTTTCATGAACCATAAAAACTGGGGTGTCTGAAATCAGTTTTCTTGTGTAATCTTAGAGCATAGCCCGCTTACCTTCTTGGCACATTTGTATGCCAAAATTTCCTCATTGTACCAAACAGAAAATGCTCTTGATTCTATTCTTGCCTCATTCATTCCCTTTTACACTTGTGTGCTGTGCTACAGCAGTGCAGTACAGCTAAGAGGATCGCTATAGCAAAAAAAAATACTCTTGCTGCTTCCTTTGACCAAACCCTTGCTCTCAAAACACCACCACTCATTGTGGGTTTGCTCAAAATCCATCGGTGGAGTCTGAAAAAAAAGTTACAGCCACTTTCAGTGCAGCACACAAACAGAAATTACACAAACATTACCTATATGTTCAAAATCCTGCAATAACAAAACTCTTTGTGACAGAGAAATTCTCCCTTTCCATACTCCATTTAACAGCCTGGTGCAATTAAAGATTAAAAAAACTCTGTAGCAAGAAGAAAATAATTTCCACCTTTCTTAGTTCTGTCACAGAGCCGAGGTTTATGCTATTCATCTCTGCCCCGAAGGCATCTCTGTCAGAGCAGAGGGATGCCTTTCCCTTGTCCTTTCTAGGCCCAGTCTCCCGAGACACAGACTTCAATAAAAGCTATTGATACTCAGCAGGAATGGACTTTTGTTAACAACTGGTGGAGAAATACAATCCTAAAACTAGTAAGTTTGCTGCCAGCTAAGTGAAGGCATTAGCAGACTGATTCAATATATCCAGGGGAGCTGCATTTAAAGTGCCAGTCTGCTGGGACCTCCTACCTTCCCCAAAACCCCACATTTGATCCTAATCACCCTTCTTAGCTGCTTCTCATATTCCTTCCTCCAGTCATTTGTAAGGTAAATTCAGCAGTGAAAAAAGCTACATTTCACTCCTCGCATTTCATCTGCTGTTCCCAGCAATTTCATGGGTGTACTGGTTTTGCTGTCACCGAAGTCTCCAGCAATTCCTTCAAATTCAAGGCTTTGGCTTAGTCTCCATGCCCCTTGGCCCAGTTATGACTTTCAGCAGTTCCCATTCAACACAACATCCCAATTCACACCATCTACTCTCCTCCTGCTACTTCAGTGCCAGAGTCTTGTCTAATGATTCCTGGTACGCTTCTCTGTAAAGCACCATGACTTCTCCACTGCTTCCTCCCTTTCCTTCTCTACCCCCATTAAGGCTGGGATGAATGCAATCTGTTTTATTTAGTTAGTTTCCCGTGGGAGGACATTATAAGGCTGTTCTGTTCTGTGCAAGTGGGATGCAGGAAGGGAGGGTCTTTGCCTGCCTGTTCCCAGCTGCGCACGCTGCAGGGGGTGGGAGTCGCTAGTGGGAGAGGAAAACTGTTCCTTCCCCAAAAGCAGTGGGCTATGCTAACCTGCGAAAAACCTTCCAAGCCACACGACATGCAAAAGTAAGGCACATGGAAAAGAAGGAGGAAGCCAGGTGAGCATCCTAGAGAAGCAAGGAACTATGTGGAAGCTATTCAAACCAGAAAGTCACCAAAATGAAAAATACTGGCCCTGAAAGAGTGAGCAGGATTTGTTTTCTCATCATAGAATCCCAGAACAGCTTGGGTTGGAAGGGACCTTAAAGATCATCTAGTTCCAACCCCTGCCAAGAGCAGGGACACCTTCCACAAGACCAGGTGGTCTCAGCTCCATCCAACCTGGCCTTAAAAACACTTCCAGAGATAGGGCATCCACAACTTACCATGGCAGCCTGTTCCAGTGCCTCACCACCCTCACACACATCCTTAGAACAGACCAGATTATGTCCTTGTATTTAATCTGTTCCTATTCAGAAGTCTGTGTTAACAGAGGTAACTGCACCCTGGTCACTTTTAACATCCCTCAGTATTTGGGAAACCTTTTCCATGTTCTCACTTCCCTGGATCCATCACATGGAGGCTGTATCCAAACACTGCCCTATTTCTCTCTGAAAGATTAATTCTATCCATGGAGACCCTCTTACACAAATTTCAGTGAACGCTACTCTCTCTCTCTCTCTCCTCGACTCCAAACCAGTAAAGACACTCTTCTGACATGTAAAAATTAAAATGTCACATATGTGATAATGTACATGCACCCATCTCGATCCTTTTCTAAGGATCCATCCTGTACCTTGCTCGTTAGATGAACAGAATGTGGAGTTTTGCCCTCTGTGGCAGCAAACTTCTGAAGCTGCCTGTAGAAACGGAGAAATTCTTGCAAATCTAGCATGATAAATAAGTCAGTTAGCTTTCTCTGCATGAATGGATTCATTATGTGCAGATGTTCAGTGCACATCTACAAGATTTTATGGACGAAAAAGTCACATCATTATTGTGTTATCTGACCAGAAATGAAGCATGGACTGATGCCATCAAGAAAATAAATAAATTAATTAAAAATTTACTGTGTTTTTGAGTTAGAACCTCAGATGAATCTAAAAGATACATGCAAAATGAGCAGGAATATACCTGGAGATTCTAAATTACTCCTGTGACAAATAAAAATTCATCAGAAAATAAAACTGAATTTTTCATCACACTGCTGTCTCTATCATATACTTTAATGTGCTTTGGCAATTTTACTACAACATCCAGAAAATCACTTTAAACTGTACCCTATTAGACCTTCTCCAAGACAAAGAGGAAAAAAAAAGCCCAGAACAAACTATTTCATTATAGCAAACAAGGAAACTAAGCATCTATGGCAATTTTCTGATTTCATTTATGTCTCGGATTAAAAAAATGACTCATGTGAGTACTTACACTGGCAGCTACAGGAAAAAAGCTAATTATAAATTGTAGCTCAATACTTTTTTGAGTTTTATGACAAAGAGCTCCTTATTTTCAGATCTTATTGCAGCAGAGTACAAAAGCTGTCTTTCAGACACTACTGACATCCGTGCAAGTTACACAAAACAGTAGCTCAGAGGCATATCCATGTACTAGCAAGGAATCAGACCACCACCACAACCATGAGTTTTCTAATTTCTTCAACAACAGACATGTTCTACATAGAAAGACATGATCTGGGGCAAAAAATACCTCAAACACTGCAAAAGTGGTGCTAGGGCAAGGTAGCTAATGAAAAAAAAGTGCTTTATGGCCTATAAGACTAGTTCGTCGGTGAGTTTTTTGTTAGGAGAATCATACTTCAGGGAATGGAATGCAGTATGTTCTCCCCCCACTGTCATGGCACAGTGGGAGCCAGGACAACTGGGAGTCCCCCACCAGGGCAGGGCTACCTTCTTCAAACCTTCCTTGATTAATCTACGATGCTATTTCCTGTTGAAATACACCATTTCCAAGGGAGAGTGAGCAGGAAATACTTTTTCTCCTAACAATAGCCTGAACCTGGCAAAACTGAAAACTCCAGTTCACAAAGGGTATATACAAATTGTTTTAAAAATATTTTTTTTTTAAAATAAAGCATTCATAAGAGTATAATGCCATATTATCACAATGGTACAGAGTTAACTTGTGTGCATCCTACATCTGATGCTTAGGTGCCTCAGGAAAGGACAAAGAACATAAATAGAAAAATACTCCATTATGGGTATCCAGCTCTTGCTTGCAGTAGAGCATTTTGGTTTGCAATTATTCTGTTTCTTTGCTTCTTTTGGCATGTGATTCACGGTAGGACTCAAAACACAGGCATGGTGATACTGCACAACAGGGTAAGGAAAGGTGCTAAGTGGACACCCTTCAACTACAGCACAGGGTAAAGAGCCAGCAAATTTATCCCCAAATCCATGAACACTGTACATGGCAAATTAGCCCTACCTACTCCCTGGCCACCCTGGTGTTGTACAAGATTCACAGGACTTGTTCACTCTGGTGATTACCTCCCAATTGCATGCAACAGGTACGCTGCCTATCTACCAAATACTCCAGTTCACCCGGGCTCAATCTAGGAAAGCACCAAAAGTAATTCTACTGAAGGCAATAGATCCAGTAACACTGCTTAAAATTAAGATGATGTCTAAAGGGCTTTTGGATTCCTTCCTATCAGAGCTTCCTATCATCAGCTAAAAAAAAAACCCTCAAACAACTGCTAAATCAAAGCATCTAATGTGAACAGAATTCTACTACACAGTATTTTGTTTCCATAACACAAGCCATGGCTGAAAAAGATACCAATTATGGCACTAGTGCAGCTGTATTAATTACAGCTGCATTAATTAGAGCAAATGTCTGTGATTTAAATAGGTTGGCACTTAAAAGTGCTTGTTCAATTATGATACATATCAGACCCTTGTCCATTTTTTCTCAACATGCTGGTGAACTTTTAAGTTAGTGCTGTGGGGCTTACACAGGTACCCATTCCAAGGAGGTGATGTTTCATAAATGTTATGTCTTCAGCTGCCCTTGAGTTATCAAGGGAGCCAATAAAACTGGATAGAGGGCAGAGCTCAACCTGTTCCACCTATTATCTGCTGCAGCCGTCAGATCCCAGGATTTTGTCTCTCCTTTTGGGCCTGCCCTGACAAATGTCAGTCTACAACATTCTGAATTGCTAAAAGATCTTTTGAACTCAAAGTGATCATTTCAACAGCCACAAAAAATCCCAGAACTTCCCTTTACAGGTTACATGAAACAGGGCAGGAGAAAGAAAACCTCTGGGTCAAGATTTCTCAAATCCTCAGGATCTGCCAAGCTTTTAATTAGCCAACGCTCTTATTAAAACAACTCAACACTGCAAGACATCTCCTATGCAAGAATGGGGTAAAGTGAGCAGGAGCCAGACCTCAGCACTTAGCTCCTTACGTGCGCTCAGCATCTTTTCAAGATTTTTACATTCCAATGCATTTGCCAGACGATTCCAGTTCTAAGCTAGCAAGCAGCTAACAGGCTCCTCTGAGCAGCTGGAGACTTTGGTATATACTTGAAGCATTTAAGGTCTAGAAATACTCTATATATTAATAAGGAACTGCATATGATATTTTCATAAATACAATTAAAATTTTAAAACCTCTGAAGATATAAACAGATATGAATAACAACATGTGCAATCATACTGTTTCATTAGAATCAGTGTTGTACATAGGTGTATATTCTCAGATTAATTTTTAGCCAGACTACAATGACTCAAAAATACAGAAAACTGAAGACACTCACTTTTAAACAGCACATAGCCATAACCTAACCTAACCAGATTTTTGGAGGTTGTGATGAGTAATTAAGTAAGTGTCACTGTCTACAGGAACATACACTAACAGAAAACTCTGTGCATGAGCATATATGTATACGTGTCCATGTGTGACACCCGAATTCATTTAACAGGTCTCTGCTAAAATACATCTATACAACCCCAGGCTTGACTGAAGAGGCAGTGAAGAGACTAAAGCTGTAGAAATAGAATGAATAGAAAATTATTTTAACTCCAAGTAAATGAATCCTCAGGCCAGGAAAAACACACTAATAAATGATACTTATAACACTGACACTAATATGAAATGATACTGATAACAATAGACAAACTTTGCTTAACAAAACAATGACATAAATGTAAAGAAAAGTATGCTGTCTCAAGATACCTATTGGCTTGAGAAAAAATGTTGGTTGTAGTGAAGTTTGAGACATAAATTGCCTACATGTGGCACACAGCCTACCTGCACATTGATTAACCTCCTATAAAAAAAATCCAAAAATGCACTTCCTGCATGTCAGCCAAAACGCACATCACAGGACATTTGGAGCAGCATCGGGGATCCAGACAACCATTTACATGCACCTCAATAGGCATTAGGTACCCTACTCCTTTACATTATAAACCACTTATAACAATGTACATTAACCAGCGGACAATTTAATAACACAGACATCTGTCTGCTGTAGCCCTGACTGTCAGCCTTAAGTACAGCACTTAATATACCACAGATGATGTGCTGTCTGAGCCACCAAGAGCAGCTGTTAACCACTGCCATGGCAATGAAGCAGCAGATATGGATATACCACCTGCTGGTTTGCTCCAGCTTAAACACAGGTAAAACTGCCATTATCTCCTGAGCAGCGACCCAGAGATATTATTCACTGCTTTAAATTTGAGCTGCATTATACTTAAGCGAAGATAAGAATAGAACTCCCTGTGCCACTGGATATAGGTAAAAACTCATCACTAGTTTATTCTATTGTAACCCACATAAGTTAGGT
The DNA here is from genome assembly GCA_013400235.1 of Oriolus oriolus. NCBI lineage: Eukaryota > Metazoa > Chordata > Aves > Passeriformes > Corvidae > Oriolus > Oriolus oriolus. The sequence continues at coordinate 309,736 of VXBT01012250.1, read as the reverse complement.
GACCAGGCTCCCTACCGAAATCCACTTGTGGCATCTTCTGAACTGGCAGCACAAGCCACTTGCTTCTTCTATGCTGTAAATCACAGTCAACTACCCAAAAGCCTTCAGGTCACTCTAGCTTGTCCAAAACCACAGAAAACTTCAACTATTACAGCACTCTTCCCCTAACAAAGCCTAAATGCAGCACAGTCATTACTTAAAGCAGTAATGGGGCAAAATTTAATCGACTGGAATCTGTTCAGGAATAAAGTCTGTGCAAAGAAGTATGATTAATGCTCTTCAATCATAATATAAATTGGAGGTCTACAACTCCAGGAGCAAAAATAACCCACATTAACTGTTTGCAAAGGAGAGCTGGCTAGGTGATTTATCTTCTATGATCAAAACAATACATTGACTTTTTGCTTTGTTATAATCATTAGATTTCCCTCATTCAACATTCTGAACCACCTAGTGCTAAATCTGCCCTTTCCCATGCATGTTAGTTCAGTGGCCACTTTCTTTTTTCTTACTCTTACCTTGTGTTGCTATTTCTCTTGGAGTCTTAACACTGAAGGCTGTGATGTCCAGGGTCCACATCAAACCTTTAGCTCCATAACACGTGGCTTGTCTCTGGCTATCTTTCTCTTTCCCAGATGGACAGCAATGTCTACTGGTAACTCAAACAGAAATTTCTGCCCAGAACCAATCAAAAGAATGAAGTGGGTTTCAAAATCCCTAGCTGGGAAATAGGAACAACCATAGTGTTAAATTTCACCTGCATTCCTCTATGGGAAAAGCACTCAGATGGTATTATAGTGGTGACATTTTCTGCATCATAAAGGAAAAAATCTTTGCAAAACAAACATGGAGATTCAAGCGGAAGGGGTAGTTTCACCTAGTGGCACCACCAATGCCTGCTGCACTTCCAAAATACACCTAAGCTGCACACACAGGCCTACAGAGATTAAACCCCAAAGCAGAGACTGAGAACTGCTGCTCATGAGCAGTCTCCAGCTGATCAAAACTGCCCCTAATAAAACGAGAGCAAACGTGAGGAAAAGATGAGGCTGACTCCAGCCAGGAAAGGGGTGAGATCAGGTTGCTGTGGGTAAGGAGGGACTGCTTAAGGACATTTCAAGAAGCCAAAAAGAGGAGTCTCCCAGATAAAACTGGGTGGCCTGAGTAATAATCACAACACTTGGTTTCTTGCTC